>VDFB02072274.1:105054710-105081876 GCA_007258455.2 Sequoia sempervirens | reverse complement strand
CTGACAATAACATGGTACATGAGTTCCAACAAAGAAGAGGATTAAATTGGAAGTTGAAATGATTCAACTTCAAGCCATTGACAAAATCGTAACTATTGCTGCATGCATAGTATTACGGCACAGATCTGCCTTGGTTCTACCTTGGCACAAATTGGTGCTAAAGAGATGAAAAAGAAATTCACATTCGTTGTCCAATGCACACACAATGCTATAATTGGTGCCAATCAGGTGACCAACAGATGACGAGTGATACTCCTGATTGGATTGCCTTTGGTCACCAACATTGGAAGCTAAGTGGTAGGCTGGAATGAAAGCCATTGGTGTAAGACTGCTTGCACTGTGCCGACAACAATACAATTGGTAGAAGAGTGTATTCTTGGCACAAAAGTTGAGATTGCTACAAGGCATTCCAAGGTTAACTTAGGTGCATGGTTGATGGAAAGTATCCCCACAGATTGATACAAGAACCATTAACTTCAAGATTTGTGAAAGGCCCTCCAATGCTGGCTTAGTCTTTGGCACAAACTGAAGCCAATTAGAGAAGTGGTTTAGATTTCAATGATGAACATAAGACTGAAAAATGATGCTATATAAATGTAAGTTTTGGCACAACCACTGATCCGAAAGTTGCATCATTTTGGACTTCAAATAATCCACTTGATCTCTAATCATTTGTTTTGCCTAAGCAACCAAGCATCCAAATTGTTTTTACTGTCTAAACCAAGAGATGAAATTTCCTTTTATGTTTGGAGCAATGAGAGGGTCCTATCATGTGTGAACTTCAATCTTTGCTCAAGAATCTAATCCTTCTCCATTGGAATCATAAAATGCAGACCACACAGCTCAATGCAAGAATAATTAAATTTGGAAATCAGCCATCAAGTTGGAACTTGAAGAGAATCAACATGTTCATAATTGTATTTATATTTGCAATTCAATTCCGAGAAGGAGATGGTGCTATATCCCCATTTTTTGATTAGTATTGCAGTGTTTAGTTTAATTGTGATGTTTTCTAGTTAGTAGTTTTTGGACCCTATAAAACACTTCAGTTTGTATAAGATTTTTTGACTACTCTAATTGAGTTAATTATCAAACATTGATCCATTTATTTTTTTATACGCATCATTTTGTGTAATTGAGTTGTATCAATTATGAGCTTATAATGGATTATAAAAACTGATAATTATTAATTGTTGTAAATCGAAAATTATTTAATGGACTTATATTGCAACTTATGACAGTTTTATCATTGTATCAGCAGATGCCACTGATGGGTAATCTGTTGTCACACAAGTAGGTTTAATATGGAAGAGGGGTATTGTTGTGACCTATTTCACACATCGCCCCATTGCAAATGGGGACCCTCACTGGTTTGCTCTTAGGGTTTAGCTTTGAGTAGCAATTTCATAGTCTCTGTTGCTCTGGAAATTTCATGTCAAAGTCTGGAGTCATCACTCGAGCCAAGTTGGGAATTTGGGCTTGAAACTGAACGCGAACGTCATAGAAGTGCTTAGAAGACCCGGTAGACGAGGATCGCCTGTGCTTTCGCTCAATTCTGACACTTCCTATTTTTTAGGGAGTTTGCTTTTTTGCTTTATTGCTTTTTTCGTTTTTGGCATTTCTGGACCAATCTGGGATTTACTATTTTTAGAAAGTTGCTTTTTGCTTTTTCTACTTTTAGTAAGTTTCTATTTTTAGAAAGTGCTAGGTCTCACAGGCAGTGGAGTCAAAAGTTTCCACTTTTGGAATTGAAAAGCAAGCAAAAATCAAGCAGAAGTCTTAGAAAATCATTCAAAAAATCAAGTAAAAAGCGCATGCAAATCATAAGAAAAGCACATGCAAAAGTGAGAAAAGCTGGAAAAGGGTGCATGCAAAAGCTAAAAAATCAATTGGAAAATCGCGCCATCAAAGAGAGAAAATCATTCAAAAATCAAGTAAAAAGCAAGCAAGTTGTGACAAAATTCGCCTAAGGCTGGATAAGTGCGCCCATATGAAAATCCAGTTGAATCTTCGAAAAGTCCACTTGAGAAATCCATCCATCAAAGAGAAATCTTGGAAAAATCCAATTAAAATTCGTCTATTTGAGAGATTTTTGCCAAATTCGCCTTATACAAGGAAATCCAGTTGAAAAGTTCGAAATTTCAGTTGGACAATGATGAAAATCGACTAAGGCAAGTGAAATTTTGAATTGGAATTCAAGGACTTCAAGATGAAACGAAATTCCAGTTAAGAAGAAGAAAATTCCAGTTGAAAGTCGAATTCTTCAAGGAGAAAATCGAAAATTGTCTAAGGCAAAACACATCTTGAAAGGTTAGAAAATCCAGTTGAAAAGTGGATTAGTCCACTTGAAGGTCGAATTTTACTAAAGGGCAAAAATAGAATAAAATCTTAAGTTTTATTTTAAGAATAAAACTTAGTTGTCAAGCCAAAAGGGGACGCCTTGGTTGAAAAGTCAAAAAATTGAGAAGAGATAAGATTGCTTTTTACATTTTAAAGCAAAAGCATCTAATTGAAGAAGAGGTCGACCTAAACCAATATGGAAAGAATTTATTATAAAAGAAGATCTTGTGAGCTTATTTTCCATTATTTGCAAGTCGAATTTTCTCACAGGCAAGCTCCTCTCAAGCTAAGGACGTCTTTCTTCTTCAGTTGCAAGGAGATTTCTTGATTCCAGAACATAGAGTTGGATTTTTCTCTTCCATTTCCAGATTTCTCAAACAGCTGCAAGGTTATTACTGGCAAATTTAAAGAAGGGAGAAGGATTTTTCATCTTGGATTTAAGAAAACTTCAGTATAAGTCTTTAAAAATCCAGAAGATTATTTAAAAATTCCATGAATGCTCTTTAAAAACAAAAAGGCGGATAAAATTTCATTAAGAATTTATTCTTTAATCAGCCTTTTTAATCAAGTTATGGATTTTTAAAATTTCTCCAGCCATGAAATCGCCTTTTTACAAATTTGTGAATTTTTTCTAACTTCGAGCTTCGTACAGGCACAATGTCCTCTTCAAAGAACGTGGGAGGTGGAGTCAGAAAAGCTCAAGTAAAAGAAGTTCTCAAAGAGTTTTATCCAGAATCCCAATTATCCTCGAAATGGAAGAAGGTGGCAGATACCAACTTTGAGCAGTTTAATGTGATTCAACACAAGAGAAGGATGTTTGGCACTCGGAACGAAATGCCCACGCCTATTGCCACTAACATTGTTAAGTCCGGACTTCATCAAGCAGCGGGATTTCCACCTTCAGTTCAGTGCAGTGAGCTAATGGTCGAGTGTGCCAGAAGGTACAATCCGCAGACAAGATCCATTAAAACACCTAATGGGATCACTTTGGCATACTTCACGGAGGATTCAGTCAGAGAGGCATTTGGTATTCCCCATCGTCAAAAGATGTTGAACAGGACTCAAAAGGAATCACAGGCCATGTTCGATCAAGCCAAAGAGTCCTGTATGGACATAGTCAATTCTAACTGGATCAAGGAACCCAAAAGACATTGCTCCAAGTTGCCAAAAAGATTAATTTGCACAGTTTTCAAATCAGAATACAGTGACATGATTCATATGCTGAACAGGATTATGGGAACTTCTCAAGGAGCTTTCTTCGAAGTATGGATGTTTTCATATGTGGAGGAGGTCGTATTGGGAATAGAAGCAATAAATTGGGCAAAGTTAATAAGTGATAACATCGATTCCCAGTTGAGAAACTTGGAGAAGACCAAAACCTTCTATATGAGTTCCTACGTGGTTTATATCTTGGCACGGTTCACTAAGTATAGAGGACTGATTTGCAAAGGGGAAGTTGGACTTCAAAAAGATCAGCTCAAAGCATATGATTGTTACTCGCAGCTCCAACTGCATTATAGGGACAATTTTAAGATAACCAATGATGCCTTCCTTATGTATATCACGCGAGTGCTTCAAGGAACAATTCAAAGGAGGCTATCTAAAGAAGCTATGGCAATGCTTGACAAGTTCGGATCTTGGTTTATCCAGTTTCCAACCTTTACATATATAAGAGTTCATGGATTCTCGGATGCTCCACATAGACTCCCTCGGTACCCAACAGACAAGATTGTTATGCTTGAAGTTGCAAGGCAACTGGCATGTGTGGATTCTATTCAGGCGAAAAGGAACAAACAAGGAGTGGATTTTCCTATTACAATTGGAAAAATGCTAGAGGTCTGCCCCTCATTACAATCAGCCAAAACAGCAAGGTTAGAGTTGCAATTTTATAAGTTCGGCTTTTATAATCCAAGGTCTGATTATGACCCGTACTTAAGAGTCCACGGGAAGAAGTCCCTTCATGTTATGCAGATTGAAGACTATTGGTCTAACTTGATGGACGAATATGGAGTCAGGAAGAAGATTTGGTCCAGAATTCCAATTGAACTTGTAAAAAGGTGTGACTTGTTCCCTATACCTGACCAAGTAAAAGACAACGGGGACTACATACATCCTCAATTTGAACGGGAAAAAGATAAGCCTATCTTGTTGCCTAACTGGACACAACCTGAGTTGACCGATTTGGACATATTGATGAAGGATATTATAGCATACTCCAGGGAATGGGTGGATAATCAGATCAGCAGATTAAGAAAAGAGGGAATTTCTCTTACCTATGCCACATTGAGCAATAAGGAAAGCCAGGAGGAGGCAGTTGGAGAAAGTCTTGATGAACTTTCATATCCTCGCAAGAGGAAGGTAGTGAGTAAAAACCTTCACACGGAGGAAAGAGATGCAGCTGACAGAGAATTGGAGAATAAGAAACAAAAAGTGAATGAAATTCCATCATCTTCAAGCACTTTATCAGTTGGAGGAACAGAAAAGGTGTCCATTGCTGAAATCGAACAAAGCCATGAGCAAGAGGTCGAATTCCAAGAGCTAGAACAGTTGGATTCTCTCCAAGAGCAAACCCCCACTGAGTGTTTGGAGGAGGATGATACGTTGATGATTGAAGGCGCAGGAGATACTGAGATCCTTGAGAACAACGAAGAGCTGGGAGACGAGGTAATTTCTGCTCTAAAAGGAATTAATGACGATGTTCAATTAGAAGATGGGATGGAATTATCCACTATCCCAACTTGGTTGACCAAAAGTTTGATGAAGAAGTCCAGACCACTGGATGAAGTTCAACCAGTTGAAAGCATGCAGGACTTCTTGGAAAGGATTGGCAAAGCTAAAACGCCAAAGAAGCCCAAGAAGTATTCTCAGATTACCAGGAATGATGCAGGATCCAGGATCTTATAGGTGGCAGTCCCAAAAATTGACAAGCCAAGAGATCAGATTACTCCTATGGATTATGATGTTACAACGTTGGACATTGGGCCAACCACGATAGATTAGGATTTCCATGAGTTGGCAGACACTTCCAAGGCCATCAAAGATAAATTCGACAAAACAGAGAAGTAAGAAGGAAAGGCTAGAGTTAGAAAATCTAAGGCTAGTGGAGTTTATTCAGCAGCTAACAACTCCTTTGCGCCAAGAAAGTGAAGCTTTTATGTCATGTCCCCTTCTAGTTGACATCTCTCAGAGCACAGGATTAGCCTATTATGCGACCCTCGTAGGCTGATAGGATGGATAGAGGGTCTTGATGGAGCTTGGCTCAGCTTCAGTTGTCAGTATTTGATCAGTTGGCTTTCGTTCGGGCTCATTCAGACACTTTTAGCCTGAGTTGCTATTTTTAGCAGTATTTGGCACTCAGCGAGGGACCCCTGCTATTTTTAGCAGTATGGATTGATCACGTGCAGAATCACTCCCTGGTTTGCCAGCTTCAGACGGTTCGTGTATCGGACGTTTCTTGAGGGAGTTATTAATATTTGATTGATTAATTAAATATTAATTTAATTGAGCATATAATGTAAAGTTATAATATTTTAATATTATAACTTAAGTGAAGGGGTCGCCCATCATGGAAGGGGCCTATTTTTAATTATATTTTATAATTAAAAATTTGATCAGAGACTATTGAAAGAATTAAAATAATAAGTCAAATTCTTTTAATGATCCCTATTTTTAAGGAATTCACACTTTTCAAGAGTATAAGGTATTTGCTTTGAAAATCGAGCTCATTATGTTATTTGTGAATTGAAAATTGATCAAGTCTTGACCAGAGCACAGAAGCCAAGGGTTTCAGTCTCAGAGCATTGGGGAACGAGCCATCTCCAGTGAAAGCAATTCAGAGGGTGTGAGATATCATCTGATTTATTGCCAGGCAAAGAGGTTTCTTCATTCAGAAGAAATTACAGAGCTTCACAGTTGATTTCATCTCAGGGGTTTTAGTCTATATCTATTCCAGAAGGGATTCTTACATTGAGGCGTCATTTTATTGATATTCTGGAGGTTCTTAAGAGAGCCGTACATTTTCATTTATTGCTGCTATCAGCCGTACCATTCTGTACCAGGCCGTACTTCTCAAGGAAAGGGGCGTACTTTCTTCCAGAAGCAAATCGCCTACTTTTGGATCAATCTGCCATTACCAGTCTGGGCGCATATCTTCCTGGCATCATTGTGGATCATCAGAAGGAGGGAGAAAGGAGTATTTATTGCAGCCGTACCAGATCAAGGCCATTTCCATATTGCAGCAAATCAGGTTTTCATCAAATAAAATATTGCCTTTTAATTTGCATGTAATTGGATCTTCATTGTAATCATCTCAGAAGGTTAATAAATAGTCTGGCATCCATATTCTCAATAGATTCTGTAGTTTTTAGAGTTGAATGATTTAAATTGAATTTATTATCAATTTCTTGCAAAGTCGCATTATTGCATTTATGCTCAAAAATCACAAAAAAAACCAAAATACATCAAAACAAACAAAAAACAGTCAGATTTAGAAGATAGGGGAAATTAGGGTTTCTACATTTTATTCTGCCGTCATCTCTTACTCCGAAATCCGTTGATGTTCTTGAAGCTATGAGGATCACAAGTCAAGCAACTAAGAGTTGGGTTATCAATATTTCAAAACAGATGGAGCAATTCTTAGAGAAGTGCGCTCAGACTTATGACAGATCTGCCTTACTTATGACAGAAATTGGTCAGATTGAAGACAATTGGGAAGACTTCCAGTACATAAATGACAAAGTGATACCTCGTTTGAAGGTTTTAAAGGAAGTTTCCCTGCAAATATTAATCCAAGAAGGTGTTATTGAGGAAGGAGCCTCTTATGATTTCAGCAGATGGTATCATTCCTTGTTGGCTAAAAGGAAGATATATGATGGAATGAAGGAGGAATGTGCTGTTATACGGAGTGCAATTGAAAAAATTCAGTTTAAGATCCTCAATTCTCTTGAAGGATTAACAGGGCAGGAGCATCATGATGCAAATGGCTTGGATTTAGAGGGATTGAGGAAAAGTGTGATGAATATTTACTTCAAGGAAGTGTAGATTGTTACAGAGAATCAGCTTGATGATATGTCTTCCCTTTTGACCTTTATGGATAACTTTCAGAAACAGGAAGATAGATGGGAAGGTACTTTCACTCAATGCCTAGAAACCTTGGACGTAATGGGAGTGCAACTGGATTCTGTGCCAAGCATCTCAATGGAGGAACTCGACTTTGTGTTAGCAAAATTTCTTGCATTTGCGGCTAGGGAACAGTCCAAAGGGAATTGCATTCTGGATTCCCACTTGCTCGAATGATTCGCAAGGTGTCATCATTTTCCATGCTCCAAGTGGCTCGTTCTGCCTATGCCATGTGTCCTTTGAGTTGGTTATGCTTTTTAGGGTTAGGGTTTCTTGGAATAATCTTGGCCATTGATCTCAATTCAATCTTGGCCATTGCTTTGTAATTGGGGTGCCTATATAAACCCCACGCATTTCATTCATTCAGGGAGAGACTTATGAAATTGTTGCTACTATTGCTATTCAAATAATAATTTGATTCATAGTTGAGCATTTGTTATTTTTATGAGCTCGCATGGTTTCATGATTTCTTCAATAGAATAAATTAATTTTCAGCATTTTTTAGATGAATGAAAGATTGATGGTGTTGGAAATAGTGAAATTAGTTCATACCTTTTTCAATTGAATGATTTTCAATTTGATGTGCAAGGTTAGTCTGAACATTAAAACTGTTTAACTTGGATTCTCTTACCTATATACATTGTTCGAATTGATGGTGGTATTGTGTAATAGGACATCATTCGTAAACCCATTGAAGATTGCATCATCTTTGTCTAGTTGTAGTCATTGTGCTTGGCAAAACAAAGATTGGTTTAAATTTCACTATCCAGCATTTGTCTCTTAAGTTCGTAGGAGTAGTTTTGCATAAATCTAGTTCCTAAACCCTCATCCCTTTTCCTTTTATTTTATCCCAAAATCAAAAATCCCAAAAACACAAGAGCATTCAACGTCAAATCAATTCTAACCCCTACTTTGAGTAAATCACTATCTAAAGGTCCCTTTGTGAAACCAGCATATCACATCATCCATTGAGCTTGTCCATCCCTCAACTTAAGAAACATTGGAATTACCGTATGACCTTTCTAGCAATCTTAGCATAAGAGGTAATTTTTCAAGAGAGGATAGAGTGTCTCTAGACTCTTTATTCTAAAGTGCTTGGTGAGTCATAAAACACGCATCAACAGGTATCCTACAAGATAATCTTCAACCAGAAACTATGTAATCCTATTATCATAAGTGCTAAGTGCAAAACCAATATCTATGGAATCTTATCATAGTGGTTGATTAAATAGATTAACATCCTGATTTCCCACATCAATCGAAGTATTAGGACTTTAAATTAGCAAGTGCATTTAGGTAGTAAATTATAGCCATCTCCCCACTCCTCTAGCAAGGTGCTTGATGACTTGAATGTAGTCTAGTCACCACTATTTCCATTTCCCTCCAACTAAGCATTTATGGAATTACTAAGGTTGAAATAATTAAAACATTAAGTCAGCATATCTAAATTTGAAATCAATAATACCAAAGATGTATTGTCATTCAAACACTAACAACCATATTTAGGACATTGTGCATGGTTAATGGATACTAATGGAGTGAAACTACACTCTTTTTTATTTTTCTTTTTGCAATGGCAAGGAGTGAGTATTGATGGCCAAACTCAACTCCTAGAAATTGGAAAATGGTGTTGAAAAGGTAGAAGGGGAGGAAGAGGAGAAGAAAAGAAAAGAGGAAAGAAACAATTTGGTGGTGGGAAAGGTGCTTGTTTTATAATAAAAATTTAATGGAAATGGTGTTGAGCTATTACTTATCCATGCAGTACTATGTAGGCCCATGTGCTCACCTTGAGCTCCTTGGTCTCTCATGTAGCAATGCACAACCCTAAACACAACTCCTTGCATCATGCACCATCTATGCAATGATAGGAACCATAACACACACCTTGCATCATGCACCAGCAGCACAGCATTGGGAATCATGCCAAGAAAAACAAAAAATACTAAACAGCTCTTGTGCAGGCCTTTGCATTGTGTGCCACTCATTTAGTGCCAAGGACCATGCAATTTATAGATAGATGTATATAACATTAGTTAAGAGAGTTAAGAAAGATAGGACAAGATACACAGCCATACATATCCCTACATGTATGGAACACAGATTAATAAAACTTTATGTTCCAATTCTAATATTTTCTCCATTTGAACCCCTTTCTCAATTTGCTTCCACACATACAACAAATCTAAATCATCATTTAGAGCATTGTCCCCTAGACTTCCTTGGCATCTAAAATATAGGTATTAGAGTGGTTCATCTTGCATGTCCTGTCGGCTGAGATTAGAGTATCTGAAGCTTAGTGTTAAACCATGAGATCCCTCATGTTATCTCTCATGCTAGATAAAGTGAGTTTAGATGGACAAGGTGCAAGATGTAGTCCGCATGATGATCAAATATGAAATTTCAAAGGATCTTCAAGAACAAAGGATATTTATGTTCAATCAATTTCTTGATGCCATTGAATTAGTAGCTCCATCATCTCAACCGTAAGGTAAATATTTTGGTAGTCAATTCCCCCTAAGTTCCAAGTGAATTTAGATGTTCTTGTCTTTAAGGTTAAAATAGACGTAGGTGTAATAGATAATTGGTTAGGAGCCATATTTCTCTAATGAATGACTTTTTTGATGAAGAAAAGATCAAGGTTTCACTTTTGAAAGTTTCTTCACCTATCAAGAAATGGTGGCAAGCCCATGCTCTATGGGATGAGGACCAAATAGAAAGAATATCCGAGCCAACTTGAAGCCTTCAAGGATGATTACCATTTAAAGATGTCTACGATGACTACTATATTCAATGGCAACAACTAGGAAAAGGACATGATCAATGACTCTGAACCTACATTGATTCCTTCAATGACTTCTATGAGAAGTTGGGTTCATTTGATTCAAAGAAGCATATAGTCCTCAAATACCATAGTAGCCTATGACCATTCATTCAGTCCAAAAAGAAGTTGGTCAAGGTCAAGATGATTGGAGAAGCCTATTGCTACACAACAATCATTGATGAGTCACAAATTTGTTGTGGCAAAAAAGACACATTCCTTAGACAAGAACAAACCATCCAAGATTAGTAAATAGTGTGATAAATACAAAACCAACTTTCACTTGAAAGTTCAAAGTGCCATGTGCACAAAAACCTAATCGCACATACAAAAGTAGAGGGTCCAAAAGAGTTAGAGGTGATACATACAAACCGGAAAGCTACTTGTTTCAACACAAAAGCAACGAGAACTACCCTAGATGTTGAAGTAGAATACTTGTTCCATTTGTAGATGTGGGTGCATGGGTGGTCACTACATTTTCTTGTCAATGGCAGTAGCATAAAGAATTTCATCTTTGAAGCCATCAGCAAGTGACTAAATTTTCCTCTCATGCCTCATCCACATTCTTATATTTTAAAGTGGATCAATTCATGCAACAAGCACCAAAGGTATACATATCATTCACCAATGCTACTTCTCATATGCTATTCATCCTTTTAGAGGGAGCTAATTTGTGATGTAGTTCCAAGTGATTCTTGTGATATAATCCTTGGACATCCATACATGCATTGTCACGATTGAATCTTGATAGCAATATCATAATTTAAAATTTTGTGGAAAATACCTCCTACTTATCATACATGCATTGTCGCCATGGTGTGTACACAAGCAATCCTCAAAGTATCACCATATCAATGGGAAGTAAGAGGTATTGGATCCTTGAAGCGATTCCACACTCAAAATATACTGCACAAACTTTTGGCTAGATTGCATAAGGGTCTCCTCAACTTAGCACAAGTAGGACGGTTTGACAATTGCTCTTCAAGAAGGGGCGAATGATCCATGCACTCTTGTGTAGGCCCACATGCTCACCTTGAGCTCCTTGGTTACTTGCACAAACATTGCACAATCCTATGTGCAGCTCCTTCCGTCATGTGTCAATCATGTGGTGTTAGGAATCACGCTACACAACAAAAAAGATCCTACACAACTTTTGCACCCTTTGCATTGTGTGCCACTCAAGAACTGCCAAGGATCATGTCACATAGCTTTAAAGACAATTTTATCTATGTTATGTGCCACATCTGCACTTGTGTGTGGTACCATACAGTGTTGATACATGCCATAATTTAACAAAATTCTATGCAACATCTTAGTACACCATGCAACACTTTAGTTTGTGCAAGTCACAATTTTGTACAGCTTTTGGAGCTGCTCCATGATAAAAAAAACTTGTCAACACAATGAGCATTCGAAAGTCAAACCAACAAAAGATGAAGGGTCATATATGTGAGTTCAATTGTTTCTTAGTGTGGTGAGTGTGATAATGATGCATATGCTTAAAGGCACAATCTATAGCTATCAATATTTTGGGCTTATAGTATAACAATGACTAAGCAATTAAAACCTGAGCCTTGTTATATGTCTCCAATGGAGGCCATTTTGAGTTAAATGATAATAATGCTGCAAGGACAATAAAGTAAATACTCATTTTAAATCCCTTTGCAAGAAGAATACTGTAAATGCATCAATTGAATCCCTTCACAAGAAGAGTATTGTAAATTCATCATTGTTAGATCCCTCATATGAATTCTTCATTATTTGTCACATGGCATGAATTCCTTTTGGTGACATTTGGTTTATCACGACCATATATTAGTATACTACAAAGGTGTTGTATGGTCTATTATGACCTTGCAATAGCATACTACTATGATTCTTTCAAGATCAATATATTCATATTGAAATGGATTTTGAATATATCAATGGCACCAAAATGAAAGAACTATGAATATGTTACTGGTTTCCTCTACCTCGCCCCCCCTTCCCCCCATACTCATATGGCTTCAGTTCGAGTTCAAGTCCTAGGCTAGTTCCCCGCTAGGTTCGCCTGGGGTCCCTCTCAAGAGGGACCCTAGTTGAACATAAGCCAAACTTCGCCAAACCCAACAGGTGCCCAAAAAGAAAGAAAAATATATATTTTTAAAAATATTTTTGTAAACAAAAAGTGCTTGTGTACCTAATTTCACCCTTAAGTGATATAATTGTGAAAATGGTGTGCATCATGTGATGGAACTCCTAAAATTTTCATGTTCCATCTCAAAATCCTGTTAAATTCTGGGTTAGGTTTGTATCTGAGGGCTTAGGGTTTTGATTACTATCACTGTTTAAGGGTTTTAGTTTACCTGAGATCCTACTTGAAAAACCCTTGAGTTTATCTCCTTGCCAAGGTTTTAATTCTTTGGTGACTCCTTGTTGCCGATTCCTGATCTTTTAAGTTACCACTTATGCTATCAAAGTACATGAAGTGACCGGCCGTTTGGTCTAGTCTTATCGGTTGTTATATGTTAGCCCATTGTTTTAATTCTTCCAAAGTCGGGTTAAATATTTCCTACTAAAATCGTTCGAGCCTTAAGTTTTTAATTCTATGGGTTATAGTCCTGTCGACCTAGTTGGGTCCCTCTTTTAAGACTAAAAATTTCGGCATGTGCAGATATGAAAATCTTTGATGACCGTTTGATTGTTACAAATAGATCTTGGCCATTCCCCATGCACTTGTTCCATTTCATTGCTTACTATTTTATCCTCATGGGCTAGCGGGCATAAGCCATGTGTTCTATGTATTGGTGGGACCGATGTCTAAGTTGAAGATAGTGGGCAATATTGAAAGAAGATTGACAACGGTTGTTGAGTAATGTGGCTGCGTCTCGACCGTTCCTTGCACGCCCGCTCCTTTTAATTCTCCATTAAAATATTCAAGCGGGTTGGCGGGCGACTACCGCGTGGCGAGTCTAACTGTGGGCCCAGTGTTTCCAAGCAGTTAGTGTGCGAAGCTTTGAAGGGAATCAATGGTTGATAGCAGGTGACGTGGGCCAATCCTGACTGCTCCCTACTATCCTGTGCAGGCCCCACCTTTACTGACTGATTCCCAATAGGGTGGCGGGCGATTGCCACGTGGAATAACCCAGAGGACGTGGAAGCATTGGAGCAATGGAAAATATTAGTCAAATATTTCAATGTGAGGCATAGAGAATAAAGTCTACGCTACTAAAAGAAGATATAATGCACGTGTTTGAGATCTTTTAATTTGGGTCGTTGATGGTATAAGAAGAATAAGTCTACAGGAAATTGGTCTTGGATTAAGATGTGAGTATGAAGAGGCCGAGGGACTTAATCTCAACCCTTCCCCGTCTCCCCATTGATGAAATTTGCACACGAGTTAAGACTCGTGGGGGCAAGGGGAAGAAGACATGTGGATTCTGGCTGTAGTGACAAAGGAATGGTGGAGCCCACAAATCACCAGCAAGTGGTTCCATGTGGCTTTCTGTCATTTGATAAGTATTGCAGCTGTGTACAGTCAGGATTTTCAAATCAAGCTAACTAAATCTGGATCGTCCATTAGTTAACACACCCACGTAATCAATGACTGGCATTCAAAACTTAGTTTGAGGGCAAGTGAGCTGTTCTGGTTCGCGCGAGAGAGCCTTAATAACGGAAAGGACGTTGAGATACCGAAGCAGAAGGTTGTGTAGATATTAAAACCTATCTTGAAAGCACAATTGAGCATTATAAAGGATATTCTACACACTTGGAGAGCTCGTGCTGTAGTTTTTAGGCTTGTCTGGCGTCAAGGCTAGGGTTATTAACCTGCGAAAGAACTAGTAAGTGGATTACTGCCTTCCCCTCAGAATTATTGATAGAGTTGTGGTTTCCCAAATCTTTGAGTCTGTTAGGGTTTTTTCTTGGTTCTGCATTTTAAGGTTTGACATTCATAAAGGATAATTGGTTGGTCCTGCATTGTCATAATTAGTGTCAAAACCTTATCTGAGCTGTAAGCCGTGTTCAAGAAACCAAAAACCTTGCCTTGTAATAACTTTTATGTCGTGGCTCCTAAAGCACAATCAAAAGCGTCTTCGTCTAAAGGGGAAGCTTCTACTCCCAAAAGACCTTTGAATAAAGACCTTACTGACCAGTTACCACCCTCAACTAGTGAAAATCCTAAGAGTCAGCTACTTCTCCGAGGTCTGCAAGTAGTAGACGGTTTGATTGACAAGAACAATTCTATTAAGGATGCCAAATTACCTTATATTGGGTGGGAATTGTTCCATAGTTGGTTCAAGAATAGAAACTTGGGCATTCAAGTAGGTAACCCTTGGAATTGTGACCTAGGGAAGTTGATTGTGCCCAATGTCTCAATGGACGTTGATTTGCTCAAAGTAGTGGCCACCAATTATGACCTAGTTACAAGAACTATAAGAACATATGATGGGAAGGAAATGGTCAAAATTACCAAGGAGGAATTTGCTCATGTTTTCAAACTTACTGGATGGAGTGATGAAATCCCTAAGATCAATGAAAACACTCTCAAGGAGGAATATGATAAGACTAAGATTGCATTCAAAGTCCACATTCTTCCAAGATATCTAGCAAAAATTGTAGGTCGAAGGATTACAATAGGGAAATATGATAAGGAGTCGTTCCCTATTAATTATTTTGTTTCCTACTTCCAAAAAACCTTTTACTCTATTTGCCAGATAATTGGTTATGATCTTGTCACAGGAATGCCTATGGCATGGATGTATATGGCAGCCCATATTCAACACCCCCAATCTTGCACAGTGTATGACTATGTGGAGTTTCTTGCAGAAAAGATTCATGAGAGCTTGATAAGGTTGAAGAAGGGTGCAGATGGAGTAAGGTTTAATTGGTATTCATTGTTGATGCATATGTTTCTGTTCAAAGGTGCACCTTACTTCGGGCATAATATGACTTTGGATAGGAAAGAGGGTAACTTGGATTTGCTTGTGCAATGCTGGACTACTATCCTTGACAAGGATGACAGGACATATGATTATGTGACATTTCAAAACTTGTTTGCTTCAGAATTAATGAGAGTGCTGGTTGTGAGTATACCTAGAATTCCCATTGCCCTGCATAACTTCTTAAGACCCAAGGAAAGAAGGCCTGAGTTGGGAGTTCATCACAATTGGGGAGATGTTATCCCATACCCTGATTACACTGTTTTAAGAGTGTAAGGTTCCATTGTTGCACCTCACTTGCTACCAAGATATGAGCTAGAGAGAATTGGTTTCCTTGAGGTGATATGGCAATTGGGAAGTATGGAAAATGAACATTTGTTGAATCAAGGAAAAGGAACATTCTTTCCTTTGTATACATGCTTTTCTGATTCTGTGATGACAAAAGGAGGTTGGAATAAGATACTTGATATACTCAAGACCTACCGCATGCATAGATCAGTTGAGAGGATCAAATATGATCTCAAAGGTTTTATGGCTTGGTTGAAGGAAAGGAACAAGAGCTACAAATTTGTGCATATTTTCCAATATCCAGAGGATGTGATAAAAAATGTGTTACTTTTGGAACAAGAAAAAAAAAAGCAAGGTGGATTGCCTTCAATAAGATGCAAAGAAAGATAAAGAAAGGAGAACCTGACTTCAAGGTTCTTCCAAAAATTAAAAATGTAATGCAAAAGGTGGAACATGTATCCAAAAATTTTGAGACAATAGTGGGCCACCTTGAAACTAAAGGGGTGATAAGTAAGGATAAGGGAAAAGCCCCCATTTTAGAAGAACATGGTGGGGGAGAAGTCCCTGCCATGGAAGAGAAATCTACATCTCAAGCCTCTGAAGAACCAAGAATAAAGTTCTTTGTAAGGAGAAAGAGTAAGGCAAAGAAAAATGATGCAGCTCCTGCTCCCTCTCAACAAGAGGAGCACAAGCCTCCTTCTCCTGTGCCACAAGTACCACCACCATCTCCTCCAAGGCCAACAAAGCCTGAAATTGTGGATATTGATTCTCCACCACTTAATGCATCACCACCAAAAGGGCCACCGTTGAAAAAGCAAAAGGTTGAAGTGATTGGTTTGGTGGACTATGCTAATGAAGAGTCTGATGATGACATTTGGGTATTAGAGCAGGAAATGCAAGGAGTGTCCAATGCACCAACAATGAGGGCGACACAACAATTGGGTATGAGATTGAGTAAAGCTGATCTCACTGGGCTCAATGGCAAAGATGATATGCGGGTAGAAGCATGTACAAAGTTTTTAGATGATGACTCATTTGTAAAGTCTCAGGCTTTTATGGAATTTGCATACAAAGCTAAAAGAGATGAATATGTCAACAACCTAGCTATAGAAAGAAGTCTTCGTCCAGAATTGCCTGATGCCACCATCCAGACAAAGGTCTTGAATGAAATAAGAGCTAAATTCCAAAAGATGACTGCAAAGGAGGGTCGAGAATTGGTAAGAAATAGTGGTATTTTGTTGCTTCCAGAATGGGATTTAGCTTCTGCCATAGCCTTTGATACAATAAAGAGATGTGATAGAACTCTCTACAATTCAAAACAAGAGGCTGCAATTGCATTACAAGGGTCTGCTTTCAGTGAGCAATGGGATGCATTAGCTATCTGGTCTCTAGCCCCAAGTACAAGGAAGCCTGACATTGCTAAGGCTGCACCTAACTACAATGGAGGCCTAATAATAAAGAGGGTGTTAGAAACATTGGCTCTAGAGGTAGCAAATATGTCAGTACATGTTGCACAATTCACAAGGGCCACTGTAGAATCTGTAACTGCAGAAAAGGAGAAGCTCAAGACATAACACAATGATTTGTTAGTTAAATATGGGAAGCTTGAACAATACAATATGCAGTTGCAGACAAAGGTAGCTTTATTGGAGGATAAGTTGCAGCAAATTTTGCAACTAGGAAAGCATAAGTAGACCGATATCGACTCACCTATTGCTTCACCAGAAGCTACGCCCCCCAAATTTACCACTGAAGTGAGTTCCTCATGGGCAATTGTGCCATACAACATGGGAAGTGTGCCTATTTTAGTAATAGAGCCTAGTACATCATAAATGCCACAGGCTGAGGAAGATATCAGCAGGGAAGAGTTGCCCAAGCAGTTAAATGAATATAAAGAGAAAAGTGACAATCATGACAAGGAGGTTTTTAATAGCAATATGGAGATTGTCACTACAATATTGGAGCATTTGAAGAGAGGAGTAAATAACAAATTGAATAGCATTCACTATAGCTATTCATCCATGGTGGCTGCTATAAATAGTTTTGACAATGATAGAGAGAGAACTATTCCACTTATGGAAGCATGGATCCCTAGGATGAAGGAATTGAGATTGATGTCAATTGGAGCTAAGCAAGATGCCAACCCTCCTGAAAGGTTTAAGCCCACTATTACTCTTGTAGGTAAAATTGAGGGGTTCAGGGGAAATATTGAACCTTTGGAGATCAAAATAAGGGAACTGGTGAAATATTTTCATCAATCACATCATGGTCTCCTTCCATCCATTCTAAGGGATGATGGTAGCATAAAAACCCTGCAGGAATGGAAAGATGAAACTAATAAAACTATTTCAGATCAGGCAGTTTCAATTTGTCAAAATTATGATATAGGCACACTGGCACATTGAAGAAAAATATGGATATGTTGGCTCATGCAGAGATTGTCTTGTTGGAGTTTGACAAGGAGGCCAACCAAATTGTTACCAAGTATGCTCCTTATAGAGAAAACGTTGACGAAGTCATGAATTTCGACTAGCCTACTGAAGAGGAATTCCTAGCATGGAGACGCAAATACTTGGACGGGGTGGTGGATTAATAAGAAATGGCGGGATGGTGATTTGAAAATCTTGATTCTAAAGTTTGCAATCATGATGAATAACGGATAGGTGAAAATGCACTGCATAGCCTGGATTTAGTACATATTAGGCTTTTGCTAAAGTATAGAAAATATAGTGCATCTTCTTCAAATTGAATTGATGACAGCGCTGTAGACGTGGACTTATCCTTTGTCTTTTCTTTTCTATTTCTTTCATGCTTTCTTTCTTTCCACTTGGTGTGCGTGGGCACAAATTTTGAGGTAACTGTTTGAAGATACTTTTTGAAAATAGCACCGGATCTCCAACAAAAAATGAAGACTACTTTTATTTCACACATGTTTCCCACCTCTTGGGAATGTAGAGTAACTGAAAAAGGAATCTTTATTATAGCGGTCCAATAGGGTATTGACATGTGTACTTTCTGGCCTGAGGCTTGTTTTGCTCCTTCGTTTCTACAAGAAGGAATTCAGGGCCAAAAAGTAGGGGTTCGTTGTTTTGCAATCGACACTGTGAATTGTAAAAGAAATATCAAGCATGTTTTAAGTTTTGTCTTAAGTTCAGCGTCTGTTGTTATGTATGTAATTTTGATAACAATATAGCAAATACAATACATAGTGATACCAATTTCATGGCTATTGTCTCTCCTTTGTACTCATTTTATGAGTTATGAATGAAAGTAATCAAGGATTTTTTTGTTCGTCTTTGTTGTTTTTCAATGGATGTTTAATTGCATTCTTGCTTATTAGTTCAATGAATTAATGTAAATGCTTGGATGAGATTGTTAACTCATAAGAATTAGGTGCTAGGATATATGTAAGCAGTGATGATCATGAATGTAATATGGGAGTGCTGTAATTCAGTGTTTCTTGAGATTGTATGTTGCTATTGTTGAGTTGTCTGGTTGCATAGGTTGATATTGACTCCGTATTTGGGATAAGGCACTGGTTTGTGCAAAGTATTCATAATTCAGTTTCTAGGTTGATTCATCAGCTAATCACTTTTTATTCACAAACTTTCCAATGAGTATTACTGTAGTTGTTTTGTGTTGAGTTTCGTTATTCTCACGCTCCAAGTGTAGGATATCAATAAATGAGCTGCCAACTTGTTTGATATACTACATTGTTGAGTAATTGTATGAGAATTATCTATTTTGTACAATGTATTGAAACATTGGTCATACAAATTCTTGAGCATACATTGTGGGATCACCCTCCTGGGTTTCATAGAGCCCAAAGTGTAGAAGTAGAAGTCTTGTAGCTTTTACTCGTTCGTTGGCCAATCCCTTTAGAGTACTAAGTATTGGAAATGGCAAAGTCCATAGGTATTTCTGAAGATCAGTTTGGTTCTTAAAAAATAACCAACATCATGAAGGTGTGTGTTGTTTCTAAAGCCTTAATTTGAGCTTGGTGGCAGGGGTTCTGCCCCTCAACCCTGCCTTGTATCACAATAGGGAATGCGCCAAGGGTTCTGCTCCTAGACCTTGCAAGGGGCACTACCCCTTGACCTTGCTAGGGGCATTACCCCCAAACCCCCATGAGGGGTGTTGCCCCTCAACCCCATTGGGGTCTCCACTCCTAGACCCCCACTAGTTTTAGGATCTCTTGTTAGGTAAGAAATTTGATTATAATTAGGGGGTGACAAAGAATTGAGATCTAACTCTTGAGTCTGTTGACTTAGACATTATTGTTGCACAACTTTCTAGAAATCTCTTTAGATGAGGCAACTTGTACAATACATGGCTAGTGGAAGTGGCATTGTAACTCATTGTGGTCCAAGTGAAATTGAACCAAATCTTGATTTTTGATGCTTTTGATGAAGAGCAATATGAAGATTATTAAATATTGATTGAAATTTTCATTGCATATTGACATTTGATAAATCATTGAATTATGAATTTGAATATTTTCATTTTTGCAAATTATGAGGTATTTTAAATATTTTGTTTATTGGCAATTATGAGTATTCACTGTTTTATATATATATATATATATCCAAACCTGTACTTGTACCACAGGAGAAAAAAATGCTGGATCATCGTAGCCAATACCCATACCCGCACACGCACCCATACCAGGACCGGTAACTTAGATTATGATTGTAATGATCTATTAAAACCCACATAATTCAGATTTATATGATGACCATTTGGTTTCTGTTTATACCAACTATGAGTTATTGATAACAAGGGGTTATAAAGGGATTAAAAAGAAAGAAACCACAAAAATCTGAAACAGAAATCCACTACCTTTAGGGCTGGATGTTCTTTAATACTGAACTGGCCTGGGTCACTGAATCATAGGGTATTTTTACTCTGATTAGTTGGCTAGGAGAGTTAGCAATGGCATGAGTGGAGAGGGAAGGGATATGTATATATATAATAATTAACTCAAATTATCCTTCTCTGAATTTATGTAATCACATGAATAGGTCTCTACTTCTCCAAAAGTGCATTGGGTACCCTAAGGTTTTGGATTGGTTTTTTGAACCAACTTGTGCAACTATTGATTTGGGAACCCTGCAAGTGGAGGGAATTACCGCAAGATAAAGAATGAACTTAAAACTTAGAAAATTCATACTTGATTCCAACAGATTATAACTGCCTAGACTTACAGTTAGCATGTCCTTGTTAGCTAAAAACTCAGTTTGGCAATGAACCCTCTACTTAGAATTACTTTGTTTCATGATTCAAGATTATCTGCTGATTGTGGTGGGGACAAGCCCCCATCAATGAGAATATTAGGGACATCCTTCCCCTGCCTTATTGAAGACACTACTTCATTTTGCATGCAAACAAGAAGGCAACTACAATGAAGATTTCAGACAAAATATACAACATTCTTGGCAATTAGGTCATGAGCACTGTTGATTTGTGGGATAACTTATCTTCATTATGGTTGTATTAGTTTCATTGCACCATTTTAACAGATTTGTTGCATTGAGCTCTTTCTTGGCTATTTCTTGCACTATGGATATAATTGAGCCACTGACAACCAAGCAACCATTGTTGTTATGCAATTTGGAATGCTGTATTTTAAATTTTGAATCATCTGTTAATGTGATCACGAGTTATTAGGATTGATTTTTCTTTAGTAACCTACATTAGGGATATGCACTAACTGTATTGTGACTATGAGTGGAACTAACTTGTATTGAGTCGTATGAGGATTGTGTAGTGTATAATACATCCTGTCATTATTTGGACTATGTTGTGTTTTGATACTATTTCATGATATCAAAAAGAGTTTCTGTGTTTTTATATCCGTAGTTAGCAACTTAGCAGCATAAATGATGTTGTTCTTTAAATTGATGGTTAAGAAATGAATGTCATTGTACCATTGACAGGTGTCAAGTTGACTGTTTCATAAAGTCGTGACCTTGTGTGATGCCAAATTATAAGGTATACATGCTCATGATGGTTGAGAGTTGAGACACTATACACTCATAAATTTGGAGTAGTTGACCATTTGAGAACTTGACTGTACCTTATTTATTGAGTATGCTTACTGTGAATGAGACTTACCTTTATTAAATGATGCTTATCGCTTTGGTTTTATTACATGTGATGTCTATCATTTTTAGTGTCGTTCTTGACAGTATTTGATCTTGAATCAACTGCCTCAGCTAGTATTATTAGCATAACTATGCTGTTACAGCAGTTTCATTGTCAATGTTATTATTCTGGTTAGTAATTAGTTGGCTGTTAAGAAGGAAATGGAAACATGGAGACTAAGACCTTGGTCTTCTTCAAGTATACTAAATTCCTCATTGTTGATAATTTCATACTTAGCCCATGAGTTCAAGACAAAAAATGGGCGTCCTTTATTTAGATGATAGTGTACCTTCATGGTTTGCAATGGTCTAGTTTTTTAATATGAATTAGAAGAGTTGTTGAAACAAGACAATAGATCCTCAATTGGGTTGTTTTCATTTCTAATTACCTTTGGTGAGAACTAGGCCAAGACATGTTATATGGGACTTCTTTTGTGACATTCTCAACCTGCAAAATCAGAGCAGACTGCAGGTGGATTGAGCCATGACTATATTCTTTTCACAGCATTCTTATTAATTGTCTCCTTGCTGTATATAGGCATGTGATAGTAGAAAATTATAGTAGGATTATGAGATCATGATAAAAGCTATCCTTGTCTAGCTATAATTACGTCTACAGCTAAGGTTTATGTGGATTCTGGATTGTCATCTTCAAATGTGTTGATCAGTTGAATGCAGCATGTTGAGGTCTCTTGTACTTTTTGAAAGTTCACCCTGACCTTGTGGGTTATGCTTGCAAGATTACTAAACATTGATTAACATCTTATTAACATGGTATCATGCTAATAATGATCTAGAAATGTTGATATATTTTATTTGTATTGCACCAATGATTACCATATATAATTGAGATGTGAAATTTTTCTTAACTTTAATCGGTTTTAGCAAAGAATCTAGAATACCTCTACATAAGACTGTACCATTATAATGTGCTATGATTGGAAAAGGGAAATTCCGTGAGCCATATCCTACTGCTCTTTTGAGGGATTTTCCTATTGATGTTCTCCTGAAGTATAATGCTAGCAGGAATATGTGTGCATCTATTACAGGGATAGCTTTGAAAGTGCTGAAATTTTGTATCGACTTGTTATTAGTTGATATTTCTCTTAACCTTTTGTAGATGTCTTAAAAAATTA
This sequence comes from Sequoia sempervirens, assembly GCA_007258455.2. Classification (NCBI taxonomy): domain Eukaryota; kingdom Viridiplantae; phylum Streptophyta; class Pinopsida; order Cupressales; family Cupressaceae; genus Sequoia; species Sequoia sempervirens. The sequence continues at coordinate 105,059,114 of VDFB02072274.1, read as the reverse complement.
AACTATCCTAGACAATATATTCTAGTATGTAGTAATGATATAAAGTTGAGATATCAAATATGCCTCTCAGTTCAACCATCATAAATAAAAATAAGCTTGTTGAAATCCTTTTGTAAGGAATGAGTTGGCCACACATTATTGCTGATCTCTTTTAAACTTGAAACATGATATACCATGCGATCAATTAAGTCACAAGATCCTTGTATCAAGTTATCATAGTCCAAGAATTGGATTCCCTTGATGATTTATTAGTAATTAAATTCTCAACGAGAATGACATAATTTTTTTTTTCTAGCTGTTGTAGATGGGAGAGAGATCCAGATCCAGAGAGCTTCAACATGCTCTGTAAATTTCTAAAGCTAATCAATATTGGAACTTTTGAGTCCTTTCCTATCTACCAATGCATTTTTAGTTTTATATTCTATTAAAACCCTAATATCTGAGCAGTTGACCATTGTTCATGCATCCCTTGACCATGCCATTCTTTGGTTGTTGCAATACAAGTAGAGGTATACATAGATGTTACTTCCAGTTTGGAAATTGGCAAGCGCACATGTTAAACAAATGCATACATACCGGGCAACCATTGCACAAAGATTAGGTCAATTAAAGGACTTTTGTAACTCTTAGAGAGTTTTGATGGTCACAAAGCAACCGCCAACTTTGTTGAAATGAGCTTCCTAGATCAGCTTCTGAGCGTAGATGAAACCAAGCTTGTAAATGAGATCATTTTGAAGGTAATAATCGATGATGGGAACAATTTTGCAAAGGGCAGCATTGATCAGTGCAAAGAGCACAGAAACCTAATACAATTGCCTCCACAAGGTCTCATGACTGCAAGTAAAGGAAGGCAGCAAGTAGTTGACTGAGGCAGTCTGGAACAAGATTCACAATTTGACACTATTCACTTGTACTTGATGATGAGATGAAATTGCTGCATATTAGTCATCCACTTCACTGGTGCTGGTAAGAGTGCTTTGGCAACACTTAAAAGAGTTTTTTTGACACCAAAATGACCTCCTTTGCTGAATTATGATTCCTAGATTAGTATCTGACATTGACTCATATGGGACATAAATGTCTTCATGGTTATATATGACAGCATTCTAGAAGTAACAATTAACAACAAGTGCATTTGTGCAACAGGAAACATAGATTGGTGCAAATTGTGGATAAATCTCATACAGTAGCGACCATGTGTTGATGCCATAACTGCAAGTGTAGCGCTGTGGCTGGTGGATGGCTGAGATAATCTGGGACAGGATTGGCACTACTTCACTTGAGCTGGATCATGAGGTCAAATTGCTGCATATCGGTCATATACTTCACTTGGGCCCCTTGTTAGTTACTAGAGTTGGTGTAGAAATATTTGTCTCACATATAAAGGGAAATGACATGGGGTAGATGAATAAGGATTTGAAATTGGCCTTTCTCAAACATAGAGATGCAAAGGATATGATTTGTTTAGTAGTTGGAAAAAGAACCATCGTGGCCAGGAGCAATTCTCATAGTGCTTTTGGATCTCAGCCTAGGTTGGCCTTCATATGTTCTTTAATTTCCTTATTTAGATCCTTGATCATTACTCATTTATTGAGGTTTTTCCACCTATATAGATTGCTTCATGTTCTGTTCCAGCTCTACGACTGTTGAATGCAGCAATCTGTATTTCTAGAACAGCAGTATTTGCTAAGTTTACTTCCAATGCTTATTAATCAAATTGCTATCTACAATTTTAAATTCACCAAGTTTACTATCTCTATAGCCTATAATAGTAGAATCAGCTATTGCAGATTCATAATACTGCATTATATCCTTTTTCAATTCAATATCTCTGTATTGGACTATATCCTGATTTGCTGCATTAAAATATTCCTTTGACTGAAAATTACTCTGCAAGTTCTTGTGCCCGTAACAGTTACAATCTATTTATAATTTTAGCTAATCTCATGTACTCAGAAATATTTCCCACGTAAGTGCTGTTTCTCCTCATTACTGCCATGACACCGTGTAGATAATCATAATATTAATACAGGACATGGATTGGCAAAGCCATGATTCCTTGTGTATAAAGTTATAACACAAACTTTGACAACTCAAAAGATGTTAAAAGCAATCTGATAATCTGCCAGTCCCTTTCTCATGAAGTTAAAGCCAAATGATAATCATGTATAAATAGATGACAGAAGGGGTCCTTAAAATTAAGTTTCAGTAACATTATTGAAGCAACTTTCAGTCAAACAACTTTTTGTGCACAAACAAGGTAGAGTTATTCTCACTAGACAAAAAAACTTTAAAAAAGGGGAAAATAAATATTCATGTCAGGTATCTAAAAACATTCTGTAAATATTTCATTGGAAAGATGAGCAAAAATACAGATTTCTTTGATACTTTAAGCGTGGTATGATATTTGGCCATTGCTGACTTATAAACAGCCAACAAGGTGCCAAATTGCAAACTAACCAGGGGGAATTCAGCAATTCCAGCCATGATTCCTAATATTAAGTGTTAGCATAATCTGCAATCAATCAAAAATTTGATTGGCAGCAATATTAGTATTTCAATTTCCCATTTTTTGTTATCTTTTGATTTTTCTGAAGTAATCTGTTTGGAACCTTGTCAGTCAATCCTTTTCATGCTTTTGATAACATTGCTAGTTGTTTTGCAAAAGCGAAGTAACAAATTCTATAAACAGTAACCTGAAACAACGAAGTATATGACTACCAAGTGTTCTTTGATGATATGTAGCAAGAGCGCAAGGCCAAACCATTGAAGATGAAGAATGATACAACTTTCACCACACAGTCCAGGCCTTAATTTTTAATGAAAATACCTAGTATATGGACTACAAAGTATTCTTTAACACTATAAGACAATCGTAAGTATATGGGCTGCTCGCATAATGCAGGATAAGCCTTGGGAACATATTTTCAAACATGAAAAAAAATCAAATCTCAAGGATTAGAGTCCACTGGGTTCAGATTGAGTGGTTCTAATGGGGTATGGCCATGCAATAAACCTAGGTTTAAACTCCATCGGGTATAGAGCCTCAATAATTGTACACTATTAATCTCACTAATAGTTGGGCAGTTTCATTATTGAAACAATGAAAACTAAGCCAAAGGTGTGTCATCCCCACCAAGTAAAAGCACTAACTCACAGATACACCAAAATAGAAAAGAGAAACCAACTAAAGGAACAGAATTGGAAGGATTTAAACAAAAGTTGTCAACTAACCGAATACCCAGTTTCAAGGAACAGCGTGGCATACATATTGGCAGCCTATGAAATCAAGAAACAATTCACAAAACTAGCAACCATGGCCTAAATTCATGCGTCCAAACTAATAGTTAACTGCATTTCCTAAAAATGAACATATCACTGACCATTTTTCTTACCAAAGAATCCACCTTTAACCATTCTTCTTACACTATCACTCAAACAATGCAAAACTCGTGTACACTTGGTGAAAGTTGAGCAGACATTTCTTGTGTATCCCCGCTTTTAGATATCGTATTATGGCTAAGAATAGTTGCGCTCAGTCTGACTCTCCAGGGGTATGATTCCTTTCCACCACTTTTGTGTCATAACTATTCCTTTTATTTTATCAGATTCCGTTAAAAGAAGCCTCAGGAAGAAGAGTCCTATGAGCTATGATTGAGTCGTTAAGATGAAGTGTTGCACTGGGAAAAAAACCTGGGTTTAAACTTTGGTGGTTATAGACCTCTAATATGCTGCTATTGTGAACAGTTGTCACTTCTGGCAACTAAGGCAAGATGCTTCATCCCCGCCAAGGAAAAACACGAACTCAAAAATAAACCTAGTAAAGAAAAATTAAAGGAACAGAAGCAGAGGAAATTAAACAAAAGTTGCCAACTGAGCCAACACCCGGGTTCAATTGTGAAATTGCATTATATATACCCTTTTTAGAGGCCACACGTCTTGGAAGCATACGAAATCAAGAACCGGCTTACTAAGGCATAGATTTATGCAAAAAATAAAATCTTTAATCCTCTATCTTACAGAAAAAAAGACCCATTATAGCCTTTTGGGTATAAAGAATCGATCTTCAAGCATTTTCTTACATCAATTTTCAGATACTGCCATAGCCGGAGATACACAATTCATAATGTCCTCCAACCATTGAGAACTTGGATGATCAAGGATAGCCAGAAACTGACGGCTAGTGTAATTTTGTAGACATCAAAATGCAAGTCAGCGTTTCAAGAAGGCCTCGCTTACCTCAGGGGAGTTGAAGGCATTCAGGCAAAACTTCCATCGATCAAGATGCTGAATCATTGTCTCAAGGAGAAATGGCTCATATCTTGGTTCTGCTGGCTCTTAGTTTTCTAAGGTTAATATTCTGATATTTCTTGAGTAAATACTCTTTTGGGTTGAACTGTCAAA
>VDFB02072274.1:105000619-105054610 GCA_007258455.2 Sequoia sempervirens | reverse complement strand
GTATAATGCAAGTTACTATTGTGGTGGGGTACTCTCATTCCCCCATAAGATTTATTCAGTGGGTTCCCAAACATCCGTAGGATGCACTCGCATTTTTGGCTAGCCCCCTAAGAACCGACTTTCACATTTTCTCTTAGGAAACCATTACCACATATAGATCCCCCTTACTTAGCCTTGAGAAGCAATCACAATACCTTAGCCATAGAAGAATCTTGCATCCTTCTAATATCATGATAACCCTCCTTTCATTCCACCCAAGGACTTGGTGGTGGTATCCTACCTACCCTGGTGCTCAACTTGGAACCCAGATATAGACTCTATCTTGAACCTTAGTGCAACTCTGGAACACCCCTGGTGCCCCCTTAGAACATCCTTGTCCCACACCTTGGTGCAACTCCTTGTGCACTTGGAACACCCCTGGTTCCCCCTTGATACCTTTCCTTGGCCCTGGTGCAACCCTAGTGCTCCCTGGAACAACCCCAAAACACCCTCAAGACCTTACCTTATGTGCCCCCAGGACACCCCCTTGGAGCAGAGGACACCCTGCATGGTGTAGGACTACCCCTGGAACACCCCTTGGCACTCATTCGCCCTCTTGTCCAACTGCACTCCCTTACATCCTACCCCACTCTAAATCAAGCGACATCCCTAATGTCAGAAACACTATCCCGAACACTGTTATGGAGGTACCCACTTCTGCTCTAAATAGTTAAAAGGGAGTTGTGGAGTCCTTCAAGAACTCAAACACCTTGTCTTCATACTTCCACAAACTCTCAACTCTTTCCCATAATTCCTCATCTTTGGGTTGGGCCTACCAATGAACCAAGAATTCCTTTCATTAAATTGTGTTTCCAAATCCTCTCTCCATGACAGCAATCACCTCTTGCACCTCTAAGCCTAGCCTGTCCATGACATTTGTTGGTCCCCTTGTTGGAACATTCTTGTTTTTTTCCTCTTTATCCTTATGGTATGGATGGAGTTGACTGACATGGAAAACATCATGAACCCTCATATGATTTGGAAACTTCATTTGATATGCAACCTTACCGACCCTCTCTGTCACTGTGTAAGGCCCATCATACCTTTGAGTGAATGCTAGCCTCAACCCCCTAGGTGGTCTAATCTAAATCAGATCCATCTTCAAGAACACCCTATCACCAAACTTAAATTCCAAATGCATCCTCCCTGAGTCTGCATACTTCTTCATCCTTTTTGTAGCTTTGACCAAGTTGTGCCTTGTCAAATCAACCCAATCCTGCCAATCTTTCAATCTATCCCTTGCACCTCGACACTATCCCATGTATCCATTCAACACTATGTGAGGATTCAGTTGTTGTTGCCTTGTAGCCAACCCAAACATAGAATACTAACTTGATGCAATCTTCTACATGTTGTAACAAAACTACATTGGATCCAACAAGCCCGGTCAATTGAACTAGTATGACCAAACAAAGAGCCTAAGATAATCCTCCATAATACCATTTATCCTTTTAGTCTACCCATCTATCTCTAGATGATGACTGGTAGACATTAGCAACTTTGTCCCCATTAGTTTGAACAACTCTTAAAAAAATGTACTAGGAAACTTGGCATCCCTATCACTGATGATACTAAGTGGAACACCCCAGTACTTCACAACATTTCTGAAAAAGTGGTTTGTTGCATCCTCCACCCTGCATGGTACCTTGCATGGAACAAATATGGCATACTTGGAGAATCTGTCAACAACCACCATGATACTACTGAACCCATCCACCTCAGGAAATCCTATAATGAATTCCATGCTCACACTTTCCCATGGTCTAGCTGGAATGGGTAGGGGCTGGACTAAACTTCCCAGAGGCTTGGACACAACCTTATCTTACTGGCATATTAGATAGCTTCTAACATACTCATCCACATCCCACCTCATCTTTGACTAGTAAAAGCCACTTTCTAGCAATGTGAGGGTCCTCTTATGCCCTTGGTTCCCTTCCCACTAACTTTCATGACACTCATGTAGAAGTTCCCTCCTCAAATTCTTCCACTTACTAACATAGACTTGATCCTAGGTGAATACCAACAATCCATCCTTTATGTTAAATCTTTGAGTACTCCCTTCCTTTGCTTGTTTGAAAATCTCTACTGCCTGAAGATCCATCTCATAGCCCTCTTTGATGGATTCCAATACCTCATTAAATAGTACCACTCTACTTTCCCCTAGATTTGATTTTGGCACCATTTCCTCCAATGCAGTTGTGTGCAATGTTTTTACCCCATCTAAAAATGCAAGAAATAAACTCAAGAAAAAGGATAAAAATGAAACAAAACACTCAAGATTGGGCTAAAGATGAAACTCAAAACAAAAACATTAAAATAACACTAATTTTACCTTGTTTGAGCTTGATGAGTTTGTTTTCCCCTTTTGATGGCTTGATATGTGTGCTTGTGGATCGATTTCAGCAGCATAACAACTTGATTTTTGCTTGATTTGGATGTAAGGGTGGTGGATTTTTCTATGGATGCAAGATGGTGGTGTGTTGCAAGGATTTGGCTATGGAGACTGAAATATTGGGATGAATGTGATAGAATCTGGTTGAGAATAGTTGAGAATGCAAAAATGGCTAAGTGTTAGCCATTTAGCAATGGATTTACCAATGGAGATATCAATGGACGATGGAGATTAAAAGGAGTAAGTAGATCAAGGGTTGAGATCAAGAGTTTACCAAATGAATTAAAAATTCATTTTTAATGTGCATGGAAAGGATAAAAGGAATTAAAAATTTCTTAGGGACAGGGGAGAATAAAAAGGAATTTAATATTCCTTGGGGGATGGGAGAGGAACTAAAAATTCCTTGGGGGATGGGGAGAGTTGACCAAAGGGTTGATTAGGTTGGCTAATCATTAATTAGGTTGTGCAAGCATGGGATTAGGTAGGTGATTAGGCTAATGGAGGAAGATTAGAGACAACTTCCATTTTATGGAGGATGTGACACCTCCCTAATTAATGATTAGGAGTTTGCACATACTTAATCAAGGATTAAGAAAGGGTGATTAATATTAGGAGTGGATTATGGTGGATGGTACATGAGGGGAATTAAATAAATATATTATTTATTTAATTTTTGGAGGAAAGGGATAAGTGATGGGAGTAAATAATTAAATGTACTTATGTACTTTAGGCTAAGATTTAAAGATGATAGAAGAAATGGGATAAGTTGAAGGGTGATAATGAATATTAATTAAATAATAGGGTATTATTTAATTAATATAGAGAACATGAAATTGGTTAAATTCAAAATTGATCAAACGAAAGTGGTCAATTTTTAGTGTCTACATTTTTCTCCTCTTTGAGATGGTGTTACGAAGTAACATCATTTCAAAGAAGATTAACACATAGCACCTAGAAGAAGATGGTTAGATTGTGAAAGATACCCTAGTCATTTAAAGGAGTGACTAGGAGGAAAGATGATGGGAACGAAGATTAGGGATTGAGGATGCCACCTCAAGAGGACATGCGGGTTCAAGAGAACACAGATGTGCTCTCGAAATGGATGAGATGATGCAAGGGTAGATGGGGAAGATGATGCAAAGTGATGGATAGAATATGGGATGGGAGGAGGAAGAGATAATGATAGGAGAGGATGAAAGTAAGCAAGAACAAATGGATTCAAGGACAAATTTGATGTTGCCCCAATCAAGCTACAAGCCAAAATGGATTGATGATGGATGGAACATTGTTGATGAGGGAATAATTCGTCCCAAAACAATGCAAAAGGATAGGGAAGGATACATCCCAATGATGATGATGAGAGTGTTGTGGATGAGAGAAGGATACATCCCAAACCAACACAAAAGGATAGGGAAGGATACATCTTGATGATGATGATGATGATGAAAGTGTTGTTGATGAGGGAAGGATACATCCGAAAACAACACAAAAGGATATGGAAGGATAAATCTCGATGATGATGATGAGAGTATTGTTGATGAGAGAAGGATACATCCCAAAACAACACAAAAGGATAGGGAATGATACATCCCAATGATGACGACAATGATGATGATTGGGTCAAGGCATGTAGCATAGCTGGGAACAAGACCAAGGATGTGATTAGATGATTTGTGCTAGATTGAATGGATTAGGATTGGATGGAGATGTGATATTGTTGAAATGAATGAAAATAATGGAAGAAAAGATTATTATCATAACAAATCTATATTATCCTAAGAAGATTGAAGAGATGATGATACGATGAGGATGGAGGAAGCGGAGGGATGAAAATGGATAGGATAAATAGATGAGGAGTGATAAAGGATGAATGGATGAGAAAAATTTAAGGTGAATGGATGGGTGGATTTTGATAAATGAGAGGATGGGAGATGGGGAGATGAATGGATAGTAACAAAATCAATAAATTTAATTTTTATGTGTTATGCTACCATGTAATTAGCACTTAATTTGATATATCATGAGATACTATGCACTAGGGTATGAGGAACTAATGTGACTCTATATAACATGCATGGGAATAACACAACAAATGAAAGGTTAGTCCAACATCCCAAAGTCACGAGGGATTTGGTAGGGCCAATGCTGGAAAACCACAAACACAAAGGATGCCCCAATGTAACACAAGATCACAAGGATCTTGATGGGCACTACGCGGGACAACCAAGAAGACAAGATCACGCAGAAAATCAAGATATGTCCCTATGTCTACCATTCAAAGCACACCATGATATGAGGGATCGTGGTGGCCTTGAGTAGGTATAATAGGAAGCTCAAATGATAAAAAAAAATACAAAAGCACCAAAAGATCATAATAAATTTCAAATATCCTTTGCCATAGGACCAATGGGTGGATGGGATTGATACATTTTGACATGAGGAAGGATACATCCTATTAAAAGCAAAGATGGAGGGTGGACCAACTGGATAAGGACATACTTGATGAAATGACATAGAACCAAAACACACCCTAAGGACAAACGTAAGGTCTCGGGGGCTCATCAATTGATGGCCTTGCCCACGTGAAAGTGTAGAGACCTCATAGTTTGATAAAAGACCAACGACTAACCATGGATAAAAGAAAAAAGAAGACAATGGAGAACATGATGGATGATGAAGACAGACACAAAAGGATGGAAAAATACCTCAGGAGCTAATCAAATGATTAGCTTTGCCCATGTGAAAGCGCACAAGCAACATAGTTTGAAAAAAGACCAATGACAGACAATGATAAGTAAATACAAGGATGGAGTCAATACAATGAGACAAGATAGACTTGGTGGATAGGATGGTGATTGCATGAAGCTCAGGAAGGGGATAGTTATCCAAATCATCAAAAGATGAAGGAAGGATGATATGATGGATAGATAAGTGATGAAAATGGATAGGATATTAGCAAGATGTGTGAAATAGATAAGAGTGATGATAGTGGGATGAATGGCATTGGTCTGGATTGCAAGTAGTCTATAGCAAGATACCAATGACAAGGGATTATGGATAGGAAAATGAGATGGTAGTATAGATGGAATGATGGAGATATAGGGATGGGGGATGGAAGGGATGATATGATGGATAGATTGGAAAATAAGGATGGGGAGATGGAAGTTATTTTTTAGAGGGATGGATGGGAAAATGAGGATTTTAGAAGATGGAAGGGATCATAGGAGGGATGGATGGACGAGAAGTTGGCAATAGTGATATCGAAGCATTGACAAGATGGGTGAATTTTTTCTCCAAGGACTATGTCACAAAGAAGGATATGCCCCACTCTAAGATATGTCATGTGTGATGAGGCAAGAGGGATGGCAAATAGGAGGATGGGTGAATAAGGGAGTGAGATGGATATGGATAGGATTTAGGGATAAGGAAGGGAGATGGATGTGGATAGGATGCATGGATAAGGGAGGTGGATGGGGAGGATAAGGAATATGATAGCATATGGATGGAGGGAATGTATGCCAAGATGTGTCCAAAGCATGTATATATGTTTTCCCCTATCTATATCAAGATTGCAAGGAGGATGGATGGATTGGAGATAAATGGGATATGATGGGTAGGATAGGTGCATAGGTTGGATGTGGGAGATGGAGGAAGGGGATGATTAAATGGAATTTTCCCCCAAGTGTAGAATTAAACTGGATGGGGGATTTACACATGATGCCTATTGCTAGGTTTTCATCATGGTCCTTATCCAAGGCACTTGTTTTCCAAGTTTTCATCATTGGATTCTTTTTTTGTTTTTACTTTTTTTTAATTTTTTTTGGAAAGTATGTGGATGGAGATGGATAAGGATAGGGATGTGGATAAATGGATTTGTAAAGATGTGTGAATGGGATAGATGAAGGAATCAAGAACCAAGTTCCATATGAAGTAATATGAGCTCATGTATGAAATGACTACTAGATGTTGGTACAACCTTATTAGAATGGATGGATTATGCAAGAGAATGGATTAAAGGGATTCAATGTGGGAGATATGTGGGATAATGGATGGGATGTTGGAAAGCGCATGGATGGAATAATGGAGCGGATGTGTGATGAGGAAATGTTTTCAAGACCAACATTGGCACATATGGTGGGGGATGTGAAATGATAGGAGGATTAATGGATGGAGAATGTGGAGATAATGGAGGAGTTGGGATATTAAATTTCAGGATATAAGGACCAAAAATAGATTTAGTATATCACGAATGAGGATGTGTAGCTTTGGGATTAGCAACTTTGAATGTTGTTATGGATTTTTCAGTTGAATTCACTACATCTTTTTTCTTTGGGATCCATATGGTTTTGATCTTTTCTTTGATGGGATTATGTAGTCTTTGTGACTGATTACACTTTTGGATGGGATTTTTCTTTTCTTCAACATGTTCTTTTAAGGGGACATGGGGAGCTTTAGATTCATGTGCATTTTTGGAGTTATTCATTTGTACTTTAGCATCCAAATTTCTTTTAATAACAATGGGTTTTGTATGAAGAGATGGATGAGATGGAGGAAACAAGAACATGGAATGGTACAGATATGCTTTTGTAGATGATGAGTGGATGGAGGATGTGTAGGTATGTGCCTTTGTTACTCCTGATTAGGGAACATGAGAGTGGGATGTTTATGATGGGTGATATAGATAGATGATTGATGGATATACGGTCCTAAAATGGACTTGGTATATGGAGGATGTATGATGGTGGATGGAGGGACATAGGGACCCAAAATAGACTTGGAGGACGAAGGAGGGATATGGATGGTTGTTTTTAGGTGATATGATGTAGGAGGGGGGGTGGAAACGAATGGTTTAATGGAGTGATTGGAAGAGCCTATTATTATTTTGGAATAGGCTTGTTGAGGATGTATGGAGGTTGTACCAACATTTTTGGATTGTGATTCTTGAGATATGTATCCAAGACCTCATGCATGTGTTTTTTCTTTGACATGGATGGGCTCTAAAATACCTTACTCATGAAGGCCTAAGCCTTTGCCTTGATAGTTCATGATCTTGAGAATTCAATCTATGGTAGGGTGCTTATTATTTTGGAAGCATGATGCAAGTCCATTATTAGGTGGAGGAGGATGGGTTGTAAATATTATTTTTTCTTCATCTGCATGAAAACCACCATGGATGAATGTAAGAGTACCAAGGAGATATGGAGGTGGTGATAAAGGATCATGAGATGGAGATGATTAGATGGTAGGATCTTTATTTAGAGGATATGGTGATAATGAAGCATGAGGGGGATTAGGTGTAATGGTAAGATCTTGGTTTGGGGTAGAGGGTGATAAGGATCATGAGATGGAGTGATTGGATCTTGAGTGACAAGGGGATCATGGACTGAAGTGGATGAGGGACTATTATCTTGAGATGGACTAGATGGGATGGTTTGATCTTCATTTGGATAAGGGGAGGCATTAGTATGATTTGGAACAAACTCTTGGTAAGTTTCAATTGGTGTAGATGGTGTGGTGGAAGAGGAATGTTGGATGGGATCCTTGGATGGGGAAGATGAAAGGATGTAGGATTCATGAAGTTTATGGGAGTGGATTGGATTTGGGTGTCTTCAATGGGTTTGTTGGCTCTAGGAGTAGAAGATGGGGATTAAATGGATTCAATAGGATTGATGGTTTCAATGGTTTGGATGATGTCAAGAGTCGGAATGGGAGTGATAGGTGTGGGATGGATAAGGACCTCATCACTAATGACCGTTGATGATGGATTGGGATGGAATGGTTCCATTCCTTTAGGATGTGGAGTTGGGGATGTCTTCTTTGTCACAAGTCCTTGGATGAAATATGGAATGAGGTACTTGCTTATTGTAGGCTCAAATGGTGTGGTGGGAGTAGATGAAGGATTATGAATAGGTGGATGACTAGGATTATGGATTGGTGGATGAGGATTAGATGGAGGAATGGGATTGTATGGAGGACTAGGAGTAGGTGGAGGATTAGGACATGATGGAGTGGAAGATGGAGTAACATAAGAGGATATCGATGGTGGATTAGAATCATGGAGTGGAGGATTAGGATATGATGGAGTGGAAGATGGAGTGACATAGGAGGATATGGATGGTGGATTGATGTTGGAGAAATTTGATGGGGAAATAAGGTAGGAATATTGGGATGTATGATTAAGGTGGGAAGATTGGGATGGTGGATTGGGACAAGAGGATGTGGGTGGTGGATTAGTATAGGAGGACATGGATGAAGGATTAGGATAGCAATATGTGGATGGTGGATTGATGTTAGAGAGAGTGGATAGGGAATTAAGGTAGGAATATTGGGATGGTGGATTAGGGTAGAGGGATTGGAATGGTGGGTTAAGGTGGGAAGTTTGGAATGGTGGATTAGAACAGGATGATGTGGATGATAGATTGATGTTAGAGAAAGTGGATGGGGAATTAAGGTAGGAATATTGGGATGGTGGATTAGGATAGGAGGATGTAGGTGTTGGATAAGAGAGAGATGTAGATGAAGCATATGTGGATGGGGAAGATACTATATATCCCTTGTCAAAGGTACCATAAGGATTTCTATTAGGTATGGGTGGAGGTGTGATGGGATAGCTTGGATTCAAGTGATTGGATTTTGGATGATGGTTTGGGAAAGCTTACTAGAAATGATAGAATCAAGGAGGTCCATATCGTACCCATCTTGATCAACAAGACTTTCATTATCATCATCAATGTAATTGGGATTTCCCTTTACTACTATTTTTGGTTGCATTGATGGAGGATAAGGATTCATGGTGTTGGATTGAAAATATGGGAATAGATAATTAGAAGGAAAACAGAGATGATGAAAAGATAAATAGAATGGATTAGGAGAACTTGCAAGAAATGGGTCTTAAGATTTGTTTTGATATCAAAAGATCTTGCATGTAGATGGACTAAATCTCAAATGAAGATGTGAATTAAGCTCAGATTGGGATGTGAATTAAGCTCAAATTAGGATTGGACTTAAGCTCAGATTGGGATGGGATTTAAGCTCATATTAGGAGTGGATTTAATCTCATATTAGGATTGGATTGAAGCTTAGATTGGGATTGGATTGAAGCTCGGATTAGGATGATTGAAGGATGTGATGGGGTAGATTCCTAAGTTCAAGGATATAGCTAAAATGATGAGGATGATTGTTGGATGAATGAAGGATAACTTTAGCTGACTCCTTGCTCAACAGGGTGATGTTTGGATAGATTGATGAGGGTTGATGAGGTGAAATTGATCATTTGGAGATGGATATGCAAAGAAAAAATGATTAGACTACAGTTTTGGATTTAGGAAGAAATAGGCTAATTGTGATGAGAAGGAATAACTCTTTGTATTTTGGAAGGGAAGTGGATATGCCTTTGTGTATAGTGCATTCACCTCTCTAGATCATAGATTCACCTATCTATGGATATCATAGAATTTCCCATGTAGGTATTAGGATTGCCTATTGGTAAAGATAGGATCACCTATGACAACTGACTATATGGAGAGGTGTGCAGGTCGCCCAAGAAAGAAGAAGATTCGGCCATCAAGGAAGGGCTTAGTATGGACATGAAATGATGCAATTTCCTATGCAGGGGATGAAATCACCTATCTAAGGATATGTATGGATAGGGATGGTATGAACTCAAAGCGAGATCACCCTCGTGGACAGTAGGTTTGCTTATTCTATTGGATGTACAAACAAGGATGATACAAACAAGACACAAGATTTCCCCTACGAATAGCAGGTTCACCTATTCTAGGGGATGTACGGATGAGAGGATACTAACTTAGACTTAGGATCACCCTTGAAAATAGAAGGTTCTCCTATTCTAAGGGATGTACAGATGTGGATGTAGAGACAGGATATGGACTTTCCTAAAAAGATGACAAGATCACCTATTCTAATGGAATAGGTAGATAGGGCTAGTACAAACCAGACACGGACTCACCTATTGGGATGACAAGATTTCTTATTTAGGGAATAGGCAGATGTAGGGTCACCTAACTAAGAGACCCACAAGAAAATTCACCCCTGACAAGAGAAATTTTTCCTAAAGGATAACTAGATTGGACTAGGGCATAGTGTTAAACAAGCGAAGACAACTCAGAGGGGGTGGTGAATCAGTTGTCTCAAAATTCAAATTTAAAACTTTCAACACTTATTAATTCCACAACCACACTATTTTGTTATTAAGAGCATTAAACACAAATAACAAAAAGTAAATCAACACAATGAACAACACATTTTTACATGGAAAACCCAATGAGGGAAAAACCACGGTGAGGGTTAACTCATAATATAAAGATTATAAAATAGAGGCTCATTGACCAAAAGAGGACTCACCGTCCAAGTACAAAGGCTCACTGCCTCCCAAAAGAGACTCACTATCCACAGAAAGGATTCACTATCCAACAGGGAGGCTCACTGCCTACAGATACAAAAGAGAACAAAATATCCATTACAACAATTAACACACATCCGTAGCTTGAATAAAGATTACATAAACCTTTAGCTCACTACCTTCAGGAATCTGACACAATGAATAATTCTTGTCTCAACTCATTCACACACACACTTCTACTCTTATGATTTGTGGCTCACTTTAATCACCTTACATCACATTGTCATACAACTCTTCACAATTCAACTTGCTTTTATACCATCCTCATCCTTAAAAACTTTCTTCAAGGTCGGCCACAAATACCTCATTTTATAAATTCAAAATAGGTTAAAAACTCAAAATTCCCATGGTGGAAAGGAATAAGAGTGGACCAATAAAAAAAAATCAAGATCAAAAATAATCTCTCAAAACAACCACACTCTTCCTTAATTAAATTTTATTCTCTGAATGAAGTGTAAACACCAGGTCAGCCAAACCTACTAAAAACATAAATGATCATTGATGTACACACTTCCCAACAAGAAGATGACATGTGTATTCCACAAAACACTTCTTTAAGCATGAGAATCACTTCAAAATCTTCCAAATACATCTGCATCAAAAAAACAAACTTCAATCACTTCACATCTTTCACCAGTTCAACTAGACTATATAAACTCACACTGAAATATTGAAACATGACTTCCAGATCACCAATCTTCAAACCTCTTTGCTAGAGCATAGAAAAGACCTTCACAAGACATATTCTAGATCCACAATATCTGACACAAAGTAGAATAAAATTACAAAGCAACAATATTTCTCCTAGTCCATAGAAGACCAACTTTACCAGAACAGTTCACATATCGGTGAACGTAACTTTCATGTACCATCAAACTAGAAGCTAAAACTCAGGAGGTATCACCACTAAATCACCATTATCAAACCTTCAGATCTACACAAGCATAGGATCAACACAAGAGAAATGTGGAGCACATTCTAAACACTTTCATCATTATGTTTTCTCTTCTTTATTTAATTTTCTTAAAAGCACTTGGAAACTAATCAAACCAACACATCTACTACACCATAGAGATAGCTCCATTTACTCACAACATCTCAGTAGCATCTCAACCATACATGTACAATCTGCAACATACTGAACTATGTTGACATCAATGAAAACATTAGTGACAACACCACCAAACTTACTCATACTTGCAACAATCTCCCCCTTTGTCATTGATGGCAACACATGATGTGAAAAACCATCAAAGACAAAAAAAAAATTACACACTATCCTGGGAGAACACCTTCTCTTCTTCTTCATCTATTTTTCACATGACTTTCTCTCCCCCTTTGAAATCAATGGCAAAGATCAACAACACTGATTACTCCCTCTTAGGAGTACACCCCTACTACAATAATGAAAACTTTTTCTACTCCCCCTACGGAGTAGACCCATTCATCCGTCCAAATAAATGAAGAATTTGTGAATTCGCTAGACGGATGCTCCTTCATGTGCACCTAGTTGGGAGGGCCAATGACAACATCTCCCTAAGATGCTCAAAAGTATCCTTCAAAAGAGCCTTAGTGAATGTGTTTGCAATTTGTTCCTTTGTTGCCACATACTCCAATCTGACCTCATTCTCCAACACTTTTTCTCTCAGGAAATAATAGTTGGTAGATATATGTTTTTTTCTTGAATGCATAACTAGGTTCTTTGAAATGTTTATTGCACGTGTGTTGTCACAGAAAATAGAAATAGGCTCATCACATACCACACCAATGTCCTTCAGTGTATGCTTCATCCATAAAACATGTGTGCAACAAGATGTTGCAGCAATATATTCTACTTTTATTGTGGATAAAGAAACCGAGTCTTACTTTTTGCTCAACCATGAAACTAATCTCCCGCCAAGAAAGAAAGAACCACCATTGGTACTCTTCTGGTCATCTACACATCTGGCCCAATCAACATCTATATAATCACTCAAGGTGAAATCATCTTTCTTAGGATACCATAGTCCATGATCTGGTGTACCTTTAAGATATCTAAATATCCTCTTTAGAGCTATGACATGTGCTTCTCTAGGATATACTTGGAATCTGGCAAGTAAACATACTGCATGCATAATGTTTGGTCTGGTAGTAGTAAGGTATAGCAGTCTGCAAATCATAAATCTATATTTTCTATGATAATTCTTAGTAGATTCATCATCTTTTCTTAGTTTACATCTGGTTACCATAGGAGTACAAATCAGTTTGGAATCATCCATCCCAAACTTCTTCAATAGTTCTTTTACATACTTAGATTGTGAAATGAATAGCCCTTTATTAGTTTGATTCACTTGTAGACCAAGGAAGAAATTCAATTCACCGATCATAGACATCTCAAATTCTTTTAGCATCTCTTCAGCAAATATTTTACGCATGCCTTCATTTCCACCAAAAATGATATCAACATAAAAAACTACTATAAAAATTTTGTTACCTTGCACTTTGAAGTAAAGATTGTTGTCAGTAGATCCTTTGTTGAACCATTGCTTTGTCAGATATCTATACAATCTTGCATACCAAGCTCTAGGAGCTTGCTTCAGCCCATGCCATGCCTTCTTCAACTTACAAACCATGTCCAATTTGTCAGACAACTGAAACCCTTTAGGTTGCTCCATGTACACTTCTTCCTCCAACTCACCATTCAGAAATGTTGACTTAACATCCATCTGATACACTTTGAAGTCCTTATGGGTAGAAAAATCCAAAAACATCTTGATAGCTTCCATTCTGGACACAAGGGAAAATGTTTCTTCAAAATCTATACCTTCAACTTGTGAATATCATTTGCATATCAGTATTTCCTTATTTCTTACAACTTCTCTACTTTCATTCAGCTTATTCTGGAACACCCATTTCGAACCAATCACATTTTTATTCACAGACCTAGGGACTAGTTCCCATGTCTGATTATTTTCTATCTATTGCAACTCTTCTTTCATAGCTCTCATCCAACTCTCATCTTCACATGCTTCACTTATAGACTTGGCTTCAATTTTAGATAATAGACACAAATTTACCTCAGTTTCAACTTTGCTTCTTGTCTTCACACCTTCACTTTTATCTCCAATTATCTGATCCTTTGGATGATTCTTTTGTACATACTTAGGACTCATGACTGCAGGTTCCAGTTCATTTTCTTCTTCTCCTTCTTCCACTTGTTCTTCTTTCTCTTCTTCTTCCTTCTCCTTGTTTTCTTCAGGTACATCTCCACAAATAGGATCATTAGGTTCAACTTCACTTATCTCAATAGGTCTATGTATGTCTTCATCAACTTTCAAATTAGCACTTTCAATGATCTTTCTCAATCTTTTGTTAAAGCATCTATATGCTTTTCTAGTAGTAGAGGATCCAAGAAATATTCCTTCATCACATCTAGCATCAAAATTTCCAATATTTTCATCATCTCTTTTAATATAGCATCTACTTCCAAATACCTTAAAATACTTCACAGTAGGTGTCTTACTGGTCCATAACTCAAAAGGTGTCTTTGTGTTGTATCTTATCTGAATTTTATTAAGAACATAAACAACAGTATGTATCGCTTCTCTCCAGTACACATCTGGTACATTTGATTCTTTCATCACGGTTCTAGAATCTTCCTATATAGTCTAGTTTTTCCTTTCAACTACTCCATTTTGCTGAGGGATTCTCGAAGCAAAAAATTTTCTTCTTATTCCATGTTGTTCACAGAATGCATTAAATTCACTAGAAGTGAATTCTCCACCTCTATCAAACCTCAAACATTTGATTTTCAAATTTTCTTCATTTTCTACTCTTGCTTTGAATACCTTAAACCTATCCAAAGCTTGATTCTTTTCTCTGAGAAAAGAAACCCATGTCATTTGAGTATAATCATCAATAAGCAACATGAAATATCTATCACCATTCAAAATTCTAGTTCTATTTGGACCACAGAGATCAATATGAACTAACTCCAGTATTATGGTAGTAGAATTCTCTTTTCCCTTAAAGTTGCATCTTGTTTGTTTCCCCAATTGAAAACTTCTACAAATAGCATTAGTAGGTCTTGTGATTCTAGGCATTCCTCGAACAATCTCCTTTGCACCGATCTTGACCAGGCTATCAAAATTTACATATCCCATTCTTCGATGTCATAACCAACTTTCACTGATTTGAGATACAAGGAAATGACCATCAACTCCTTTCAACTGATAGATGTTTCCATGATTTCTTCCAACAACAATCATATCTCCACTTTCAGATCCTTTTCTGATTCCATGGGTATTATTCTGAAACACAAGTTTGAAACCATTACTACACATTTGACCAACACTTAGAAGGTTATTCCTCAAACCCATCACATAATATACATCATCAGTACTGTGCACTCCATCAAATCTAATTGAACCTTTCCCACAAATCTTAGCTCTTGAATCATCACCAATCATAACTAAACCAATATCATATTTCTCAAGTTTAGTGACCTTACTCTTATCTCTGATCATGTGATTAGAACATCCATTATCAATTACCCAGTAGTCTTCATCCTGTCTTGCATGAAAAGTGGTAACCAAAGTACCTTCCATCCTATTTCTCTTATTCTCCAGAGCTTTCTTTCTTACACATTTTCTAGGGTTAGTGGATACATATTTACTTTCCAAAGCTAAGAATAAGCATTCACTATCATCAACCTCATTTTCAGATTCATCATCAGAAATTCCTGCTTCTTCTTTAACATAGTACAACTTCTTATATTTCTTATCTTTCTTATCCTTATCCTTATAATCCTTGTTCTTCTTATGCACAACTCTATTCAGACATCTTGAAGCATAATGACCAATATTACCACAACTAAAAAATTTAAAGGGAAACATACCTTTATACTTTCTGGTGCCTTTCTTCAACTTCCTAGTGAAGTTTTCTTCCAACTCATCAACACCATCACTATCTAGTTCCTCTTCAATCTTCAATATTTTAAATTTCGTTTCTGTCTTTTCTTCTATCTTGTATTCTTTCTAGAACTTCCTTAACTCAAATGCTTGGAAGGTGTCAAACAACTTTTCCAAAGTATACTTCTTAGGATCATACACTTCTTCAATAACCGAGATCTTGTCACTATAGCAATCTAGTACAGTTATCAGGATCTTCTCAATTATATCTTCATCTGATAGTTTTCCTCCTTGATTTCTAACTTCATTTGCAATTAGTTCAACCCTCTGAAAGAAACTTGTAAACTCTTCACCTTCTTCCATCTTCAAATTCACAAATCTGCGCTTCACCGCTAGTTTCTTTATCAATTTCACTCTTTCATTTCCTTCATACATATCTTCCAGACTTCATATGTAGTTTCCAAAGAAGAAACCTTTGCTCGCTCATTTTTAGATAAACCACTGCAAATAGCATACTTTTCCTTCTTATTTTCTTCATAAGAAGAGATCTCATCTACAGTAGTAAGACCACCAGATGGGTGTGTATACTTTGTCTCAATAGCCTTCAGGGTCTTGAAACCAAAGGAGATAATATATCCTTTCATCTGCCCCTTCCAATGATTGTAGCAGTTCCATCAAACATAGGGATCGCCAACTTATGCACCTTCGAATCTTCCTAAAGTGGTTAAGCTCAACAACAAGGAACCAAAGCTTTAATACCAATTGTTAAATAGGAACAGGACAACTAAGAGGGGGGGTAAATCAGTTGTCACAAAATTCAAACTTAAAACTTTCAACATTTGTTAATTTCAAAACCACACTATTTGTTATTAAGTAAGAGCATGAAACACAAATAACAGAAAGCAAATCAACACAATGAACAACATATTTTTACATGCAAAACCCAATGAGGGAAAAACCATGGTGAGGGTTAACTCATAATATAAAGATTATAAAACAGAGGCTCACTACCAAGGGGTCACTGCCCAAAAGAGGACTCACTATCCAAGTACAAAGGCTCACTACCTACAAAAATGGACTAACTATCCAACAAAGAGGCTCACTTTGTACAAATACAAAAGAGAACAAAAGATCCACCACAACAATTAACACACATCCACAGCTTGAATAAAGATTGCAGAAACCTTTAGCTCGTTGCCTTCAGGAATCTAACACAATGAAGAACTATTGTCTCAACTCATTCACACACACACTTCTTCTCTTATGATTTGTGGCTCACTTTCAGACTTTCTTTTATACCATCCTCATCCTTAGAAACTTTCTTCAAGGTCGGCTATAAATACCTCATTTAATAACTTCAAAATAGGTCAGAAACTCAAAATTCCCACAGTGGAAAGGAATAAGAGTGGACCAATAATAAAAAATTCAAGATCAAAATGAATATCTCAAAACAACTACATGCTTCCTTAATTAAATTTTATTCTTTGAATGAAGTGTAAACACCTGGTCATCCAAACCTAATGAAAACACAAATGATCATTGATGTACACACTTCCCAATAAGAAGATGACACATGGATGCCACAACACACTTCTTTAAGCATGAGAATACACTTCAAAATCTTCCAGATACATCTGCATCAAAACAACAAACTTCAATCATTGAACATCTTTCACTAGTCCAACCGGGTTGTATAAACTCACATTGAAATACTGAAACATGAGTTTCATATCACCAATCTTCAAACCTCTTTGCCAGAGCACGGAAAAGACCTTCATAATACATATTCCAGATCTACAAGATCTGAAATGAAGTAGAATAAAATTGAATAGCAACAATATTTCTCCTAGTCCATAGAAGACAAACTTTACCATAACAGCTCACATACCAGTGAACGTAACTTTCATGTACCATCAAACCAGAAGCTAAAACTCAGGAGGTATCACCACTAAATCACCATTACCAAACCTTCAAATCCGCACAAGCATAGGATTGACATAGGAGAAATGTAGAGCACATACCAAAGCACATTTTGAACACTTTCATCATTTTGTTTTCTCCTCTTTATTTAATTTTCTCGAAAGCACTTGGAAACTCATCAAACCAACATATCTACTACACCATAGAGATAGCTCCATATGCTCACAACATCTCAATAGCATCTCATCCATACATGTACAATCTACAACATACTAAACTATGTTGACATCAATGAAAACATTAATGACAACACCACCAAACTTGCTCATACTTGCAACAATCTCCCCCTTTATCATTGATGGAAACACATGATGTGGAAAACCATCAAAGACAAAAAAAAATTACACACTATCCCGGGAGAACACCTTCTCTTTTTCTTCACCTATTTTTCACATGACTCTCTCTCCCCCTTTGACATCAATGGAAAAGATCAACAACATTGATTACTCCCCCTTAGGAGTACACCCATACTACAACAATGAAAAAAATTTCTACTCCCCCTACGGAGTAGACCCATTTATTAGTCCAGATAAATGAATAATCTATGAATTCACCTGACTGATGCACCTTCATGTGCACCTAGTTGGGAGGGCCAATGAACCTAGCTTCAATGCTTCGCTAGACATGACGTGACTGGATTAGGGTATACCTTTGGCTCTCCCCCCTTTATATACCCTGCCAGTAACACATGGTCAAGATCGTCCCCCGGGTGACAAAATCCCAAGCAGGTCTCACTAAGGGGAAGGAAATACTAGATGTTTCTATTAGTCCCTAGGCATGCACATAGTTCAAGGAGAGAGCATACATGTACCAGTACTCCTTGGGTAGACTCAACTGGACTAGAACAAGTTGCAATTTTTGGTCACCTAAGATCATTGTACAATGCAAGGGGGTGCATACGTCAACAACTCACTCCCAAACATAGCAAACAAGTTAATTGACCCTTTAATTAAGTCTACATGTGCTTATCTAGTATGAAAAACAACACACAAATCTAACTAGGGGACTTTGACCACTCGTTCTACAACACATGAGTTAGTAGTTTCACCTTTGATCTTCGTCAAACATGGGACAAGCTACACAAATCATTAGTGAAATCCCAAAATCACAGACAAACAAGTGAGTGGATTAGTATCTAAAAAACAAAACTAAATAAAAGTGAAAATTGGAAATTTCAAGTCTCTGGATTACTGCAAGTTCACCCTTGTGTATGACGGATTCACCTCTATATGTCTCAGGTTCACCTGTCAATAGATTCACCCATCAGCAAGTTTTCCCATAAATAGATTTTCCCGTTAACAAATTCTCTTGTCAATAGACTGGCCCATCAGCAAACTTACCCATTCAAGTAGTGGATTCGCCTATCAGTAGTCTCGCCTATCAGCAATCTCGCCCGTCAATAGACTCGCCCATTTAGGTAGCGGATTTTCCCATTATTAGACTCACTCATCCGCAGACTCGCTCATCAACAAACTTTCCCATCAGCAAACTCGGTTGTTCAAGTAGCAGATTCGCCCATCAGTAGATTCGCCCATTAGTAAACTCATCCATTCAAGTAGTGGATTCTCGTATCCATAAAAAATGTCTGAATCACCTCTCCAAGAAAGTGGTGGGTCTGCAATCGCCCTTGTGCTAGCAAGTTTGTCCCTGCGGTCAAGTGGATTCACCTCTATAGTGCTAAAAAATTTGAACCTGCAAGATTGAAACAATAAGAAAACTCAAAGGATCTGTGACGTGGGTCCCACCAGGAATGCCAAAAATGTGTTCAATGTTTTTACCCCATCTAAAAATGCAAGAAATAAACTTAATAAAAAGGATAAAAACAAAAAAAAAACACTCAAGATTCGGCTAAAGATGAAACTCAAACAAAAACATTAAAATAACACTAATTTTACCTTGTTTGAGCTTGATGAGTTTGTTTTCCCCTTTTGATGGCTTGATACGTGTGCTCTTAGATCAATTTTGAAGTCATAACGGCTTGATTTTTGCTTGATTTGGATGTAAGGGTAGTGGATTTTTCTATGGATGCAAGATGGTGGTGTGTTGCAAGGATTTGGCTATGGAGATTGAAAGATTGGGATGAATGTGATAGAATCTGGTTGAGAATGGTTGAGAATGCAAAAATGGCTATGTTAGCCATTTAGCAAGAAAGATATCAATTGACGGTGGAGATTGAAAGGAGTAAGTAGATCAAGGGTTGAGATCAAGAGTTGACCAAAGGAATTAAAAATTCCTTAGTGACATCGGGAGAATAAAAAGGAATTTAATATTCCTTGGGGGATGGGAGAGGAATTAAAAATTCCTCCAAGTACCTTGGGAAGACAAAAAGGAATTAAAAATTCCTTGGGGGATGGGGAGAGTTGACCAAAGGGTTGATTAGGTTGGCTAATCAATGATTAGGTTGTGCAAGCATGGGATTAGACAGGTGATTAGGCTAATGGAGAAAGATTAGAGACAACTTACATTTTATGGAGGATGTGACACCTCCCTAATCAATGATTAGGAATGTGCACATCCTTAATCAAGGATTAAGTAAGGGGGATTAAGATCAAGAGTGGATTATGGAGGATGGGACATGAGGGGAATTAAATAAATATATTATTTAATTAATTTTTGGAGGAAAGGGATAAGTGGTAGGAGTAAATAATTAAAGGTAATTGTTTACTTTAGGCTAAGATTTAAAGATGATAGAAGAAATGGGATAAGTCAAAAGGTGATAATGAATATTAATTAAATAATAAGGTATTATTTAATTAATATAGAGAACATGAAATTGGTTAAATTGGAAATTGACCAAACAAAAGTGGTCAATTTTTAGTGTCTACAGCAACTAACTGAGCCTTCCTGCTAAGAGCATCTGCTACAACGTTCTTCTTCCCAGGGTTGTAGAGGATCTCAAAATCAAAATCTGCTAAGAACTCCTATCATCTAGCCTACTTTGGAGTCAACTTGTCTAGTGTCTTAAAATAGGTTGAGGATACATTGTTTGTCTTTACCACAAATTGAGTTCCCAAGAGATAATGCCCCCAAGTCCTCAGACAATGAATGATCTCGATCATCTCTTTCTCATGGGAAAATTAATTCTTCTCCATATCCTTCAACTTCCTAGACTCATAGACCACTATATGTCCATCTTGCATCAACACCCCTCCAACAATGTATTCTAAAGCATCACTCTACACCTTAAAAGGCTTTGTGAAATTAGGCAATGCCAACATAGGTGAAGTAGTAAGTCTTTCCTTCAGTGTTTCAAAGGTTTACTGGCACTTTTTTGTCCACTTCCATTTCTTATCATTTTTGAGAAGATAAATGAGGGGAGCATCACACTTAGATTACCCCTCAACAAACCTCCTATAATAGTTTTCCAAATCTAGAAATGTTCTCACCTCATGGACATTCTGTAAAGCTTCCCAGTTCCTTATTTCCCTCAATTTCTTTGGATCTAGTTTGATCTTCCCTTTCCCAATGATATGAACCATGAAGTGCACCTCTTCCTAAGAAAAAAAACATTTTTCCTTCTTGACAAACAACGTGTTCTCCTATAGCAACTCAAAAACCTCTGCCAAGTGTTGCTTGTGCTCTTCCATGTTTTTATTGTAGACCAAAATGTCATCCAAATACACTACAACAAACTTTTCCAACAATGGCCTGAACACATCATTCATGAGTGTGCAAAATGTCACGGGTGCATTGCAAATCTCGAAGGGCATCACCATGAACTCATATGACCCATACCTGGTCACACATGCAACTTTTTCCTCATCCCTAGGTGTTATCCTCACTTGATAATACCCCTGCTTTAGATCAAGTTTACCGAACACTCTTACCACTGACAAGTGATCAAAGTAGTCTGCAATTAAAGTTAAAGGATTATTTTTCTTGATGGTTAACTTGTTGAGGGCCCTAAATTCCACACATAACCTTAATGCCCCATCCTTCTTCTTTTGGAACAAAAAAAGCACCCCATATAGAGAATGGGATGGTATGATATACCCCGCTTCCAACAATTCCTCCAATTTTTTCTTAAGTTCAACCATCTCTGGACCAGACAACCTATATGGTTCCTAGGCTAGAGGTCTTTCCCCTGATTCTACCTTGATCTTATGGTCAACGGCCATTCTCGGTGGAAGTTGTGCAGGAAATTTCACTTGCATCGAATCCTCAAACTCTATGATGATCTATTCTACTTCTGGCAGGACTAGTGTCTCTTGCACCTCATCCATTTCATCCCAAACCCCAAGTAGTGCATCTAGAAAATTTGGTTTCTCATTCTTCCTCTTCATTGCCTTCTTCATGCTCAAAGCTGAGACCAGCTAAGCCTTCCCAAACTATCTCTTCTATATAGTTTTCACCACACATGTCTAATTAGGATTCAAAAACAACATAGACTCTAGGTGAGGAATCACTGCTACTCTTTCAATCCTCAAATATTCTTGCCCCAATATCAAATTCAAAATCATCCATTTTGATGGTCGTAAGATTCATGTGGCTCTACCATGCACCTACTCCCACTAGCATGTCCTTGACAATGCTAGTTACTTTCTTGGCCGGTGAGTTGATGGCTTTAAAGGAGCTTGTGTATGGTTGCACCTTTAGCCCCAATTCAACTACTCTCCTTAATGAGATGTAGTTGTGTGTGGCTCATGAGTCGACCATTCCAATGGTACTCTTCCCATTCATTTAAACCTCCACATAGCACAACTTATTTCTATTCTCTGGTTTGTTCGTAGTGGCCTTTGACTGACCTTGTACACCTAGTGTACTTAACCCTTGGATCACACCCATGGTTGATGCTACCAATCTTGCTCTGCATTTTGAGTCTAGGTTGTAGAACTCAACCTCTATCTTTTTGGACATTCTCTAGCCCAATGATCTAGGTTCCCACATATGAAACATTCCCACACCTTCTTGGGAGTCCTAGACTCTTGATCCTTCGGTTTAGCCGATCCATTTTTACTACTCTGGGTCTTTTGAGACCCACATCTAGCTATTTTTTTGTTGTTGGAAGACTTCCCAGATGATTTATCATTTTCCTTGGACTTACCCTTGTCTTCTTTCTGGGGTGTCTTCTTATCCCTTTTGTGAGAACTTGACCTGGCACTATCCTTTTGCAGATCATTCTTATAATCTAGTAGTCAACCTATTGCTACAATAGCCTCTACTATGGTATGGACATTTTCATGCCAGAGCTCTTGTTAAGGCCACGGTGCAAGACCCCTCATAAAATGAAACAACTTGTCTACTTCAAACATGTCCTTAACTTTCAACATCAAGGTGGAGAAGGATTTGATGTAATTCTTGATCCGCCCACTTTGTTTCAAATTCATGAGTTACAACCTAGCTTGCCAAGTTGATTTTCCTAGTCTGAATTGATCCTTAAGAGTTGTTTGTAGCTCATCCCAATTTTCCACCTTGACCACCATCTTTCCTGCCCTCAAATCCTCTACTCTGGTCCTCCACTAGATCTTGGCAGCTCCTGACAAGAACATGGCAGTAGTTCTCACATTTTCCTCATCTGAGTATCCCACTAGTGTATCCAGATATTTCCCCATGTCCCAGAAGATGTTCTCTAGAACTTTGTCATCCCTCTGTCCATTGTAGGCATCTGGGGGTTTGGCCTTGTGCCTTATCTTCACTACACCCTATGTAATGATCCCCTTCAAGAACTAGATCTCATGAATATGGAGGTACCTGACCTCATCCTCCAGTGTATCCAACCTACTAGATATGTCAATGTCCTCCAAGGACTCCATTCAATGCTCTAAATCAATTACTTTATCTCAAGTCTTCATGGAACCTCCGGTTATTGTGATATGATCTATATCATGGTTTTCCTTCTCTCTCTCAAATCCTAACCCTCTTTCAGAACCTCCACCCAAATCCATAGAGCTCAACTAAAAAAAACCTTACTCCTAAAATATGGTTTGGCTAGCTTGGGGTATCAAGCCCTACTCTGATACCAACTGTCACAAGGCCACGCCTATGTGCGGCACCGAAACTCTTTTCTTCACTTGTCTATGAGAATCAAGTGCGCCCAAGAGATTTGTACTATGCCTATAACCAACCCAAGCTCCAAAACCTACATACATCAACTGCCAAAACATCCAATGCATAGTAGAACTAACTCACAATGCAACATATATACACAATGCAATACACAGAAACAGTGCAACACCAAAGTGGGGTAAATGGATAGATTTATTGATTGCAAAATGGCCACTAGCCTGGTCTACATTCAATTACAACAATATGTTGTTCACTACCCTATTTTTTTCCCAAGAACCCAATTACAAGTTCCCACCCCTAGGTTTGCACCAACTCTTCAAGTTGCAATCTGATAATGATCTCACCCCTAGTTTTAGCTCTTCACGTTGCTTCCAAACCCTGTAACCCTTGGTCACTTCAAAACTTCTTATGGTGCAGTACAACTAGAAGACCTCTTGTGGCTCCCAAAAGACCTTCCCACTGAAGACCCAAGTCCCCCTTCCACGAGAACTCCAAGTCCACCTCCAAGACCCAAGACCCCCTCTTGGGATCTCCAAGTCCAACATTGCAATGCACGTAGTCTCTACTTCACCCTTGAACACAACACCACTCCTCACTGCACCCATCCTCATCCTCACACCCTAATCACCTTGTACCTGATTACTTTTATGATCTCTTTGCATGCCTCATTGGGTTGCCCCACCATGACACTTCACTTGTGAGAATAAGAATTCACCTTGTAGAACACAAGTTACTATTGTAGTGGGGTACTCTCATTCCCCCATAAGAGTTATCCGATACATTCCCAGACATCCATAGGATGCACTCGCATTTTCGGCTACCCCCTTGAGAATCGACTTTCACATTTTGGCTTAGGAAACCATTACCACCTATGGACCCCCTTACTTAGCCTTGAGAAGTCGTCACAATAACTTGGCCATAGAAGAATCTGCATCCTTCCAATATCATGATAACCCTCCTTTGGTTCCACCCAAGGACTTAGTGGTGGTATCCTACCTACCTGGTGCTCAACTTGGAACCCACTTCTAGACCATGTCCTAAACCCCAGTGAAACTCTAGAACATCCCTAGTGCCCCTTGTTGGCCTCCTACAATGATCTCATAACTAAGCCTTTATAGCCTTGATTCAAATACTGGACATCTAACCTGAATAGCCATTTAATCATCATGAAGGTGCATTTAACTTGTCAACCCAGGGACATGAACTTGAAATGGGTCAACACTATATGTGCACTAGGGGCTCAAGTAGTCATTGCATTCTATAGCTAAGAAACACAATGCTGAAAGTAAATTGCTAAAAGGAAATAAAGAAAATGTTGAACATCAACCAACAACTATGCTTAAGAATGAAAATATGTGCAACAAACAAGGACTACTCTGTCAGCTTTGGTTGTAGGAATAGTCACAAAATGGAATTCTAGTGGCTACAGCAATAGTCAATGCTAGATTTCAAACTAAGTATCAAACAGCAAATAATACTAAGCTATTGCTAAACTAAGAGAACAGATTACTCACCAAGTGGTCCCCCTTGGATAAGTATCCTCTAAACTAACAAGAACTTAGATGCTTGAACTCAAAACTTTATTTTATTCATTGTAAATCATGAATACAAAGAGAAATGTATGTCTGTATTACTCAAACTGGAGAATGAGATTACAATGTCAAATCGTGCAACCCCCTAAAGAAGGAGTGTCAAATCATTATTTATACTATAGCTAAACAAGGTAGTCAACTCCATGACTGGGAGGACACCATTTAGGGAAAATAGGGGAAAGTGGAGCGATGACGGTTACGCATGCATGGAATCTAGTCATAAGTGCAAGTCAAGTACAAATCCAGCACAATAGTAATGCCCATGCATGCTCAATCATTAAGGTCCACTACAAGGCGGTTATGTTTAGTTGCATGAAGAATCTTTTTTGTCAGTTGCCTTTAACTTGGAGTGACTTCTTAGTTGGACATTATGGTGCATGCCTAGCTGGTGGTGTCTTCCATAACTTCGTGTATTAAGTCTGCAGACCAAAGTTAGTACACATAATAATTGCACATCAATAACCACTTAAAGAAACATTCATTAATCGCATGCAAAATCAATATAGATGACCCACATATTATGCCAAATGTCATTAAAGCTTGCAGAGATAGGGAAATTTCAAATGTCAATGGTTTGAGGGAAACATTAAGCCAATACCAACACTTAAGTATTAAATTCCATGACATCTATGAGCAAATAGACTATAGATTCTACCCAAAACTAGAGAAAAAACTAGGCTCATCACTCCCCCCAACCTAACATCTCGTTGGTCCTCTAGTAGGGGAAGAGTTGTTCTTCTGCCTGGTCAAAGCTCTAAAATTTGCAACTGAGAGTTGTCTGACATCAGTGGCTGTAGTCCGTGAGTCGGGATCCCAATAGAATCCTCCCAATCTATCAAACTTGTCCCATCTATGCCTTTCTGCAGCAATATCACTCTGGTAGAATCTGAAATTTGGCATGAGCCACATGAGCATGGGTGGCTAAAAATTCAGGGGAAGCCAATGTCGTCCCTAATTTCTCTCAATCTGAATGTCTCTCAATTCTTTTTAATGCTGCAGCATAATTGTGCATGGAATGAGGATCATCCTGTTTCAACTCATCAATCAAACTATTCCATCTCTAGGATAAACATCTCCTTATAGTTTCCTCTTTTTTAATTGTCTTTACCCCATACTCAGTGTAAATTTCCTCAATCCAAGGCATAATCATATTTCCATAACTTGGTCTAAGAAGCATTCTATGCCATTCTCTATAAATATCCCTTGGGTTACTTGACTTAGCTCTAATAGGTAGAGGGATATCAAACTCCAATTGTTTATAAGCACCATGTTGTTGTCCCCAACTAATATCATTTTGTACCCAAGACATGAATGCTCCCAATTGAACATCTCCAACATACAACAATGGGTTCCAATCATGGTCTTTTATGACAGCATAATTATGCAAATAAAACTCACATAGAAAATTCTTCAATTTAGGGGAGGCAATCCTATAAGCATTGAAAAATTCCATAGGGGTATCAATAGAAGGATTCAAACCTAAGGCAAGTCTTCACATCTTAAAAGAGAGATACTTCTCTTTCAGGAGTAGAGCATAGACCCTCAGGGGTTCTCTACATTCCAAAATCTTTGGCACCAAAGCTGCCATATCATCTACCCTCTGCTTTAGGGTAGCAATTTCTACATCTTTTTCCTCAATCTCTTCATCCTTCTTTTGAATTTCTTCCTTCAACTTCCATTTTTCTTTTTTCCATTATTTCTCCCTTTGTATCTCTTTCCATAGATTCAAAATTGTTGCATGTACTATAAAACTAGGAGGATTATGAATGCCTACCAGTCTTTTTGTTGATGGTTGCTCCTAATATGGTACCATTTGCATGGACTCAGGTTGTCTAGTTATCTCTCGTTGTCAGGGTACTATTTCTTCTTCATTTTTTTGTAGGGACTCTTGTTCTTATAGGAACTCCTGCTCTGGTTCTAGCAATTGCTATAGGACTTCACGCTACAGGACCTCTTTCTCATGCTACAGGAAGTCCTAATTTTCCTCCAATTCTTCTGCACTGCTAGCAAGATCAACCAATGTTAGGTTTGTTGCTCTCTTAAATATGTCTTTTTCTTTTTCAACATGCTCCTGCTCCATTGGAGCTTTAGGGTCCTCATGTGAGGTATCACCATGTTTAGGGCTTTCCTATAGAGGTGTATTGGTTGCAGGCCCAGCTGGTCTTGATTTCCTGGGAGGTCTGTCACATTTTCCTTTGGCTACAGGATGAATAGTATCAGCCTTCCTCTTCTTATAACTTAATACTTTTATTTCTACAGGCTATGTTTTAACCTTTCATTTTCTCATTTCTACCTCTCTCTATTGTGCCCTATTTTTCATGAGGGTTTCAAGTGGAACTTCATCATCAGAATCTGAGGAAGAGCTTCTTTTTTGAGTGCTTTGTTTCAGAAAAACTAATTTCTATGGTATCCTCTGTTGTAGGAGGATTCATGTTAGAGACAACACCAAAGGTTGAAGCACTAGGAATGGCTTCCACCATGGTTACTCTCCTGCTAGATCTACGGGATCAAGGTATAGCCCTAGGTGGAAAATGCTCAACATTGATAAACTCTTCCTGGAAATAATCTTGATCAACTTTAATAAAACTTCCAAAGTCATTCCAAAAACATCATGCAAATATTTTTCAACTAGAAATTTAATCAAGCAATGGTGGGAAACAAAATTATCCCTACCTTTCTGGGTCTTGGCCACCATGATTGAGAGAAGATTGTACAACACATTGGGTACTTTCATCCTTCTCTTGTGCCTCATGTGATTCAAAAGCTTGAAGTGGACAAAATGCATGTTTGACTAGTGACCCTCACAAGTAATGTATTTGATGATATGCATAGCTATCTACTTCCATGGCTTAGGCAAAGACATTCTTTTTACACCCTTCTTGTCTATGCTCAATGGGGGATCATTTCGTTCTGTGAATTCATCCCTAGCTAATTTGGAGTCTCTAGAAACAAGATAATTTTCACCATCAGCAAGTAACCCTGTAACCTCTACAATTCTTTCCTCTATTGCCACAACTTCTAACCCTTTTACTATGGATTTTCCTTCTGAAAGTGTTTGGGAAAATTCAAGTGCAATGCCTTCATCAAAACCATCCAAATTCAAAAAGTAATCTATCAATCCACAGTTTTGAAATTCAACTAGGCATTGTGCATCTTGTAGTAAAATATCATGCACCATGGGTTTGTTTCAAATTAACCCACCTCCCATTGTTTGTAATCAAACAAATGTTTTGCAACTTCTTTTCCTGCAATTCCCCTTCTGAAAATCAAATGCACTTCCCTCCAGTGCTGGCTAGATTCTAGTGCCAGCGTCGACTGGATTTCCTCTCTTTTGTTTTTCCCCCTTTTTTTCTTGCAACTTCAAGATTATGATAGGGCAATAATGGCAGGAAAAGGAGTAATAAAGGGAAATTATGATAGGAATAAATGGCGGCTACAGTTATTGTCACTTTATGCATGCAAGTCGTTCTCTTGCTTGGATTTCAAATCAACTCATTTTAAAAAATTTGATGCAGCCTAATATGATTTGACACATGGACAATAAAATATTTGCATCTTTTTTGTTCCCCTCTCCCCAACCTAAGTTTGGACATGTTTCCATACATATGAGATGGGAGTGGCGATTGACAGGAAATGATGGCATTTATGTGAATACCTATACTAACGTACAATGATTAAATGAATGTACTTAAAAGATGATTAAAGATAGCAATTAATGTGCACATACCTAAATGTGTGGAAGATTTACTGCAAATATCATGAATAAAGTAACACTCGCCTTGTTGGAAAATGAATTGAGTAATAAATGAATATGAGCTGCAATGAGGTGAGGTGGAATGAAGTGATCTCCAAAGGTGAAACTGTACATACAATATTTGTAAATGACTTACAAAACTTAGTATTCTCCTCTAAGGACTCACAGAAGTCACAAAAGCAGAAGAATATGCAAGTCAGAACTGTCTACAAAAAGGAAAAAATTCCATATATACAAGAACTAAAAGTGTCGCCCCTTGATTTTTAGGGTCTACAAAATATTAGCCTTCAAAAAAGCTCTGCCCTTAGATCTTTTGAATGAAGTTAGTGTTGCATCCCCACTGTTCATGTCGGTGAAGATTCACTTCAGGAATGGCCTCCTTGATCTTTTGCAACGCATTTAATGTGCCAACCTCTGGCCTCCGTGTCTACTCTCGAACTTCCTTGAAAATTTTCCTTGAATACCCCTTCAACGTTACCATTAATAACGATCTATCTTTTGCTAGCAGATCTCACAGTTGTCCCTAAGACTGATGGCTTCTTCTTTCTTTCTGCCTTCTTCCTACTCAAGATCTTTATGTAGGTTGACTTCCCCTACAAATAGCTTCAAACTTTTTCATTAGGTCTTGACACCATTGTTCTCCAAGCTGCTCCGTCACCCTTGATCTCAAGAAAAGTCTGTGTCGTTTATGCTTTGTTGGTCTTGTTCACAGGGGAAGTCAAATAGTTAAACGGTTGATTGTTCACCTTTAGTTCCATAAGATTGGTTGAGCTCATGCCATGTAGATTCCCAGACAGTCAAAGGTCGCTTCATCATAATGAATCGCATGTCGATGAGGCACTAGTCGTGTCTCCCCGATGCGATTATACTCTATAACAGCATCGGCATAACATACATCTGTTGGTGAGACTTCATATCAAGCAACAAAACTCATATCGACATCCCTAAAACCATCGGAAAGACTATCGCTTTCGGTGAGACATCATGTCAAGTTACTTTCTTTTTCCCCAAGCTCTCTTTACTTCGGCAAGACCCCATCGAGTCGGCAAGACTTCTCAGTGAAACCATATGTTTTGGCAAGAGCTCATTTCCTTTCGGGGAGACTTTGCTCGGTCGGCAAGACTTTACACTAAGCTCACAACTTTTGTCGAGACTTCCCCGTGTTGGTAGGACATCTCCCCGAGACCACCATCTTTCATCAAAGGCACCATCCTTTCGGTGAGACATCATTCAGTCACCAAGACCCTTCATCGGTTGGCAAAACCTCATGGCGAACTCAAAACAACTCTCCCTGACGCTGACCTTGTGAACAAATTTTGGCGTGACTTCTTTCTAGTGGAGAGACGCATAAAAACTCCTGGCGACTAAACTTTTTTGGGCGACCGATGTATTTCAAATCAATAGAACCATACTGTCAGTCGGCAGGACATCAAGCTGGGTCTCAGCGACTTTCTTCATGAGGAGTTTTAAGTCAAATTTGAATGAGGGATGATTTCCAACAGGCTTCCTTCTGACTTAGCATCAGATGTAGACCTTCCCAATGAAAACCGAACACTTGCACGCTGAGCTCAACCCTTAAGGGAGCCACATTTAATCCGCGTACCGAATTTAAAACATAACCTCCCCTGATTGAGCCCGTAGGTGAAAATTGGGTAACATTTCTGGTGACCTCAGCCGGATGTTTGTCTGCTAAACATGGAAACCAGTAGCCAAAACTTGTCCATTGGGCATGGAGTCATTAGGAAAACTCAGAAAAATTAAAACATCAGCTTTGTACATAGCTCCAAAGTGTATGTAACTTATAGATCATAACAGGTTGCCCGAAACCCAAGAAATAGGATAAACTAAAATGAAATTATTTACTGTGTTGAAACAGCACTTAGGAAATGGAAAACAATTAAACTAAAGTGTAGAAGCACTTATTGAAAACATAAAACCTAACCTAATATGTACAATGGAAGAACTTATCAAACCTCAAAACAAGGCTTGAGGTATATCCCATTGACTGGGATAGGAAGCACTTCACCTTCAGCTGTGACCAGTTGGTAAGCATTATGTTCTTTGTAGTCTTTGATAATAAATGGACCCATCCATATTGTCAAACTTGGTGTGATGGCCTGACCTACTTTTTAGAACATCCCATTTCAGCACAAGATCTCCTACCATGAGATCTCTTGATATATTTTTCTTATCAAATGTTCTCTTAGTTAATATTTTTTGACGTTCCATATTCTTCATAGCCTTGTTTCTAGTTTCTTCTAACTCCATCAGCTGAGTATATCTCAAGGCAAGTGGGCTAGTCTGCTCAAATAGGACCAACTGACTGGCAATGTCCAAGGTGGGCAACTCAGTAGAAATAGGTAATTTTGCTTCTTTACCGTACACCAACGTGTAAGGTGAGTTCCCAATCACCTTCTTAGGGGTAATTTTGTCTTCCCAAAGAGCAGTCTTTAGCTTGGCATGCCAATCCCTTTGATTGCTTTGAAGCGTCTTTTTGATAAAGTTAATCAAATTTTTATTAGTGGAATCTTTAAGTTTGTTTCCCTAAGGATAATAGTTGGAGCTTGTGTTCAACTAAATGCCATTCTTCAATGCCCAATCAACAACCTTCAAACCAACAAAAGCTAGGGTATTGTCAGAAATTATAGAATCTCGGACTCCAAATCTACAAACTATGTCTTCATAAAAATTCAACACTGTTGTTTCATTAGCTTCCTTCAGAGGTAAAGCTTCTGTCCATTGTGTAAAGTAGTTTGTTGCTGTGATAATCCATTGATGGCCTGCACTTGAGGGTGGATTAATTGCTCCTATGAATTAAATTCCCCATTTCATAAACAGTTGGTCTATCTGAATTGGTTGCAATGGCAAAGCAACAAGCCTTTCTTTGCCTAAAAACAAGGCGCATTTGGAACATCTTTTGACATATGTATGTGCATCCTTAAACAATTCAGGCCAATAATAGCCTACTCTCAAAATCTTACATGATGTTGTCCTTGTAGCATAGTGACCCCCAGAAGGTCCCTCATGGAACTCATGCAATATATGATCCACTTGATCATTATCAACACACCTAAGCAGTACTCCACAGTGATCTTTTCTATATAAAACATCATCAATCAAGATGAAAAGAATAGAATGAAGTCAGTAGTACCTCCTCTTTGATCTATTTAGATTGGGTGGGCATGCCCTGGTTCTCAAGAAAAATGGCATCTCCTGCAACCAGCTGGTAGCTTCATTATCTGTTGTCCCAACATTGACCAAAACTGAGTCTCGTTCATTCTCTACTATTGAAGTGTCTTCGTTAGCCAGTAGTTGGCATAATCATTTTCCCCTCACCAATTTGGTGACCTGAATATCCACATCGTACTCCATAACTCTTGTGATCCATCCAACCCGTTTTTCATTTAGATCTTTGTTGAGTAAAAATTATTTCACACTAGAATGTGCCACTTGAAGATGAATTTTGTTATGAGACAATAGATGTCTAAATTTCTTCAAACTTTTCACAACAACCAACACATGTTTTTCTACAAAGGTATACTTCTGCTCATAGTCTTCCAAACCCTTGCTGAAAAAGGCAATGGGTTGCTCCAACCCTTCTACATTTTTTTGTACCAAGATTGTAGAAATTACATCAAAACTACCAAAAGCATACAAGGTAAAATCCTTTCTAAAATATGGGTTAACTAATGTTGGGGCTGAAGCTAATGCTTCCTTGATCAGTTGCAAATTGTCCCTTGCTTCTCGAGTCCATCTGAACTCTGCATTCTTTTTTAACACAGCTGTAAGGGGTTTTAACAAGGCTGCTATATCAGGGAGAAAGCTCCTAACAAAATTAATACGACCAATGAAACTTTGAAGTCCTTTCTTATGCAGAGGTAAAGGCAGCTCCAAGATTATTGCCACTCTTTTGGGATCCACCGTGATTCCCTTCCTAGATACTACAAACCCAAGAAGCCTTCCTTCATGAATAGAGAAAACACATTTCTTGGGGTTCAATGATATACCAAACTCCCGACAACATTCAAAAATCTGCCTCAAATGGTCGATGTGATCTGTTGTCTTCTTGGAATAGACAGTGATGTCACCAATATATACTAAGACAAACTTATACATTAAATTGCTGAAGGCCATGTCCATAGCCTTTTGGAAGGTTTCTCTAGGGTTAGACAAACCAAATGGCATTTTCCTGTACACCATTGTGCCCCACTTTGTGGTGAAGGATGTTTTAAGTTGATCTTCTTCCCTTATCAAAATCCGGTTATAACCAGAATATCCATCCAGTAAAGAAAAATGTTCAGAACCTGACACACATTGAAGAATCTACTCCATAGATGGAAGAGGGTGCATGTCCTTTAACGAAGCTTTGTTCAAATCTCTGAAGTCTATACATAATCTAAGCTCTTCATCCTTCTTCCTGATGGGAACTAGATTGGCAATCCAGCTAGTATGCTTGATGGGAAAAATAATCCCACTTTCTATAAGTCTGAAGACCTCTTTCTGCATTAGTGGCTCCAGTTTGGGATTAACTGGCCTCTGTTTTTGCCTTATGGGTTTGGCTGTTGGCTCCTATTCTATTGTATGTCATGCAAGACGTGGATCAAATCCCTTAAAATCTCTATATTCCCAAGCGAATATGTCAATGAATTCTTGGAATAATTGTAGAAAAGACTGCTTTTCAACAGCAGTGTTTATTTTCCCTATCTTGAGGCTTCTCTTAGGTGCAATTTATAAGTCCTCATAATGATCTTGTTGAACCAATAAATTGGCTTTGTTACTTTTAGCTTGATCATCAGAGTTGAAAATACTTTCTAAGGTAACCAAACCCTTTGGCAACTTGTTATTCTTTAATTGTAGTACCTGGTCTCCATACTGTTGTTTGATTTTATCCTAATTTGATGCTGCAAACACATCCTCTTCAAGTAGAAATTGCATAATTTGCTCATCACTCTCAAAGACCTGCTAGTTAACATTGTTGTCAAGCATTGAAGGCCTAATAATAACCTTGATGTGTTGTTGATTACATTCCTTTCTTGCACTTTTTGGAATTTCAAATTGGGCTCCCATAGCTGCTAATCTGTCAGCATGTTGATTTTGATTTCTTAGAATTGAAATGATATTGAAAGCCTCAAAATCCTCAATGAGGTCCCAAACCCTGTGCTTATACAATTTAAGAACATCATTTTTAACAGCATTCAGGCCTCTAACCTGATTTACTATCAATTCACTTTCCCAATGCACCTTTAAACACTTAATTCCATGTTTCCTCACCCATTCCAGCCCTTGAATGAGACCTTCATATTCTGCTGTGTTATTAGTGCACGAAAATGCAAACCTAAAGGCTACATAATATCTTCCAGTTCTTGGGGAAACCAATAATGCACCCCCACCAATGCCATGCCTACTCCTTGAGCCATCAAAATACATTTCCCAAACTTCGTCTTGCTGATGACAATCATTCGCTGGCCTCTTAACTGAGTTAAGCATCACTATATCAGTTTCTTGAAACATGTAGTTACCCATACCAGTATCCAACACCAAGTCACTTTCATCACTAGAAGTTTGGCCTGGTGCCCACTCATCTAGAAGTATATCAAGAATATCATCGACAATAATGCGAGGATCAAAGACAGTAGCATGCTCATCTTGTTCAAAAATCATGCAATTGGCATTTATTTCACTGGGTATATAATGTTCTATATTGTCTTTTGCGAGTAACTCAGACTTAATGGTTACTTTAGTTCCATATCTAGTACAAAACAACATGTGAGACTAGTCAGACGAAAGGTATCCCCCTATTTTAGCCGTAAACTCCCTTGACAAATATAACCCAAAATATGGAGGCACATCTACCACATAAATGTCTTGGAAAATTGAAAATTAGGGAAAGCATGCAGAATTAAGCTAGCATCTTTGATAAGACCCACTGTATTAACAAATGAGCCATCCAACTGGACTACTCCCTTTTCTAAAGTTTCATACTTTCAACCTAACTGATCAGCTACTTGCTTGGGCATCATAGTACAGGTAGCACCACTATCTACCATACAATTGTGAACTAAATTTTTTCCAATAATCAATGAAACATAGAACAGAGGAGGTCTCACGTTCTTACCTTGAATCACAGATTCCCTTTTGCTACTGGGATTAGCAACTTTCTCTTGATCATCATTAGCCATTACGACCTTTTGGGAATCAGCAGCAACTTGTTCAGGATTTATATCTTCAAATAATGCTTTTTTAAGTAGGTCAACTTGCCCTAGAATGCTTAAGGAGTCCCACATGGTCATATTCACATTCATCTTCTTCATATTGTCCACAATGTTGTAAGGTATAGTTAAAGGTACCTTCTGATGTACTTTAGCAGCAACAAGTTCCTTATTCTTATGAGGTTGCTCATTGATTGGTAAGACAATAGTCTTTTTCGGTACATTTAGAATAGGTGTGGATGATGCTTCTATAGTTGCAGGCCCCTTGTTTCTATCAGCTAATTTCTCCACCTCTAGAGCTCTTTTCTTAGCTCGTGTATTGGCTACAATTTTTGAATTAGCATTCACACCACAAAACTCTTCACTTTGCCAATTTAAAAATGCAGTCTCGTTAGAACATATATCTAGTTGTTCAGGTATATTAACAGGTGCATCTAGTTGTGGACTGACAACATTTTGGACCATAAATGCCTGATTAACTACCCTATTTGAACATGAGGCTGGGTTATGTGCTTGATTACATGAATAACACCATTCATTTTCTATCACATAGTTATTCTGGGCTGGGACCATATCCTTTACTGGATTTACAACATTAAGAGGAGCTGGATTATAAGATTGGAATGGTCTCTTATTAGCATTTTTCCTCTGATAAGCACCCTGATAGGGTTGCTTATTTTATTGATACTGATATCCCTTATTTTGATAAGACTGGTTTGCATTTTGACCTCCTTGTTGGTTTTGCTGTTGAAAATTTGTCCTTGCCCTTTGATACTGTTTCTTCATGCTGGTCAACTCACTCCCCATAGTCTAGAAAATACTTTCTATCTTTTGCTGACTAGACTTAATCTCTTGCAATTCACTTGATGGTCCTACAACTGATATTCCCTGACTCACAGCAATGGGTAATGCTGGAACAACAGGTAAAGGGGCTAAAGATGGCATTTGCAATGGCATATTTGATTGAATTTTAGGGAAATAGGGCATAGGTGGCCTAGGTGCTAACTTTCATGCCTGAATGAGGTTATTTTTTGCCTTAATAGCTATACCATAAGCCTAAGGTAAAGTACCCCCCATAGACTGTATCATGACTGAGATATCACTATTTAAACTTTTCAAATAGTACAAAAACACATAATCAGTAGAAGTCCTTACTGTGGCGGGTATTATGTTCCAAGTTTTTTGAAATCGAATATTGAAGTCCGCCATTTGTTCTTGTGGGGTTGTTTTGATGGTTGTTAATTACACTACCAAAGATAGGTGATCAGATTTTTCCTCAAAAAAATAGTAAATTCATCACCAAGCTCATCCCATGTTCTTATAGAACCCACCGGCAAGCTTCTAAACCATTCCAACGCCTTCTTCTTGAAAGATGCAGCCAGCAATCTCACAGCTACATTTTCTTGTGCCACATGATGCACATTGCACAATGCTGCCACATCTCTGATATGTTCAAAAGGCGTTACTTGTCCTTCTCCAGTAAACTCTGGTAACCCTTTTAACGCTGCTAATGGAATATCATCATGTTGCGCTAGATTGAGCGGACTACCCTGGTTGAATGGTACAAAAGTAAAGGCTCTTGGTGCTTCCATTGAGCTGGAATGCATTGGTATGCTTGCTGAAGCATAACTTGAACTTGGCTAAGAACTATTTGTTGTAACAAAAATACTATTTGTTGTACAATTGAAATCCCCGAATGAGGAGGCAGAAGGTTTTGTTCTAAGAGTAGGAGATGTTGAACGCCTAGCTAGAGGGTCTCTTCTTCTTCTCCTTTTGTATGAAAATAGTGTCTTGTGACTAACACCAGGTGGTGTTGACTAAACTCTAAGAGAAGGAATAGTCCTTCTGAGAGTTCTCCCTTTTCTTCTTGGAGGAGATAAATGCAAAAACTCTACAACTTTTGAACTTCTAGTTTCTATTTTTCTCATATAAACAAACGCATTGATCCTTTCCTCGAAATAGAGTCACCAGATATGCTTAAAAATGACCTCTAAAAGGCTATCAACTCACTGTCAGCACATCAAAATAGCAAGGTTTAGGAATTTTACTTCTAACTCTGTCCCACCGGGCATGCCAAAACTGTTATCTCCTAGAAATGCACCCTATGCAAAATTACAAAAAACTGAGCTTTCTAGAGAAACATGGGATCATTTCAAGGTTGTGGGTCACCTAAAGTTGAAATGAACCTTCGGATGAGGCCGGCTCCTAATTGGTAATATCACTTAATTACTAATCTTTGTGAGGTAAAGGGAGAAGAAACATAAAATTGAAAATTACTCCTATGGCGATACACCAAATTTGTTCAATCATGAATAGCTGATTAACACACAGTTTTCAATCAACCAGTAAAAGCTAATACACAAAACTCAATACTCATATGATATTGCATAAATGTTCATAAGAAAGCTACGATACAAAACAATCCTAGAAGGATGATAAATTCTCCTCACAACTAAAATTTGTTTGCATCACCAACATAACCTATGACCTACAATATACACATTTCCTCTGCTTAAAAGTGCAATTAATGAGACAATTAACAAGGAATAAGAGAAACTCACATGTAAATTTATCAATCATTCAACACACTCAATGAAACAGATAACTGAGAAGGCAGAAGTTACTTTCTTTATTGATCTCCAAAGGTGAAACTGTAAATACAATGTCTGTTAATGAGTTACAAAACTCAGTATTCTCCTTTAAGGACTCATAGAAGTCACAAAAGCAGAAGAATATGCAAGTCAAAACTATCTACAAAAAGGAACAAATGCCATATATACAAGAACTAAAAGTGTCGCCCCTTGATTTTTAGGGTCTACAAAATATTGGCCTTCAAAAAAGATCTGCCCTTAGATCTTTTGAATGAAGTTAATGTTGCATCCCCACTGTTCATGGCGATGAAGAGTCACT
The DNA here is from genome assembly GCA_007258455.2 of Sequoia sempervirens. Classification (NCBI taxonomy): domain Eukaryota; kingdom Viridiplantae; phylum Streptophyta; class Pinopsida; order Cupressales; family Cupressaceae; genus Sequoia; species Sequoia sempervirens. The sequence goes on along the minus strand of VDFB02072274.1, from coordinate 105,016,417 downwards.
TCAAGAATGGCCTCCTTGATCTTTTGCAAGTCATTTAATGTTCCAACCTCTGGCCTCCGTGTCTACTCTTGAACTTCCTTGAAGAGTTGCCTTGAATACCCCTTCAACGTTACCATTAATATCAATCTGTCTTTTCCCAACAGACCTCACAATTGTCCCTGAGACTGATGGCTTCTTCTTTCATTTGGCCTTGTTCCTGCTCAAGATCTTTCTGTAGGTTGACTTCCCCGGCAAACAGCTTCAAACTTTTTCATTAGATCTCGACACCATTGTTCTCTGAGCTGCTTCATCGCCCTTGATCTCAGGAAAATTCTATGTCATTTATGCTTTGTTGGTCTCGTTCACAAGGGAAGTCAAACAGTCAAATGGCTAATGGTTCACCTTTAGTTCCTTCAGATTGGTTGAACTCATGCCACGTAGATTCCCAGACGGTCAAAGGTCGCTTCATCAAAATGAATCGCATGTCGGTGAGACACTAGTCATGTCTCCCCAATGCGATTATACTCTATAGCAGCATCGGCATAACATACATCTGTCGGTGAGACTTCATATCGAGCAACAAAAGTCATATCGACATCCCTAAAACCATCGGCAAGACCCCATTGGGTCAGCAAGACTTCTCAGTGAAACTATATGTTTTGGCGAGAGCTCATTTCATTTTGGGGAGACTTTGCTCAATCGGCAGGACTTTACACCGAGCTCACAACTTTCGCCGAGACTTCCCCATGTCAGTAGGACAACTCCCTGAGACCACCATCTTTCACCGAAGGCACCATCCTTTCAATGAGACATCATTCGGTCGCCGAGACCCTTCATCGGTCAACAGGACCTCATGGCGAACTCAAAACAACTCTCCCTGACGCCAGCCTTGTGAACAACTTTCGACGTGACTTCTTTCTAGCAGAGAGACGCATAAAAACTCTAGGCGACTGAAATGTCTGGGTGACCAGTGTATTTCAAATGAATAGAACCATACTGTCAGTCGGCAGGACATCAAGCTAGGTCTTAGCGACTTTCTTCATCAGGATTTTTATGTCAAATCTGAATGAGGGATGCCTTCCAACAGGCTTCCTTATGACTTAGCATCAGATGTAGACCTTCTCAATTAAAATCAAACACTTGCACGCTAGGCTCAACCCTTATGGGAGCCACATTTAATCCACATGTCAAATTTAAAACATAACCTCCCCTGATTGAGCCCGTAGGTGAAAATTGGGTAACAGTAACAATGTCTGCAGGAAGAGTGGTTGCAGGAAGAACATCTATAGGAAAAATATCTACAGGGACAGTGGCTATAGGAAGAACAGGTAGAAGTGTCCTACTTGAAGTAGAAGATGATGCTTCCCCCACTTCATAATGGTTCTGAATGATGTTAGTCAACACTTCATCCTCATCGTGGAGCTGCATGAAATAGCTTCTTCCTAGCATCATAAGTTGCACCACATAATTGACTTCCTCGGCCTCTTCAACAACTTGTGTCCATACAGAATTTTCTTCATCATGAGATGGCTGAGCAGGTGGATAAAGAACAAAAAATTTAGTACTACTTCCATCTGAAATAGTCATGTCACCTGACTGACATCCAATGTAGGCATCTACAGTTGCCAACCAAGGCCTTCCAAGAATGATGGGATACCCACCTAGTGTAGCCTTAGGAGAAAGAATCATAAAATCTATTGGATATTCCTAGGAGTCTAGAACTACCACAAGATCCTCCACTACACCATCAGGCTTAACATTAGAGCTATCTACAAGCTACAGGACAGTAGGATTAGATCTCATACTTGCAATATTTAGATGCTATAGGATGTCTTTGGTCATTACATTGATTGTTTCCCCTAAATCAATTAGAGCATTCTTCACTTGAATCTTGTTTATGACAATGCTACCATAGGACTGCCTGGGTCATTATATTTGGGAATAGTCATTTTTCCCAACATGATATCAGCTAGCTATCCCACCACATGAACTGTAGTTGGGTCTGTCTCCTTCCTTCTTCGCTTCTTAAGACAAGCTTCTTTGATAGCTTTTTCGTAGATTGGAACATCTTTTATGGCCTGAAATAGGGGTATCTGAACACATGCTTTAGCTGATCCAGGATGTCAAAAGTGGTATCTTTCTTTTCTTCATTCTTCTTGGCAACTTCCAATCTCTGAGGAAATGGTGGTTCTTGCTCGGTCCACTTGGCTTGGACTAGTTTAGGATTTTAAGGTGCATTTGGCTGAATAGGATCATTTAGAGGCTCCTCCTCCTCTTCCACAGGAAGCTCAGTAATGATGGGCTTGGAAGGGGCTAGTAGCTTGGTTCCTAAATGCAAATGGATATCACTTACATGCATAGCATATGCAAGGAATTGATTTGAATTAGCAGAATTTGTGGACTATTGTTGTGGTTTGTTATTAGGATTGGATGTGGGTTGAGCTAGTAGCTAAGTTGGTTTAAGTGCATTCAAACTTGGATTAGCAAGTGGAGGCATTATAGCAGGTTATTAAGGCTGAGAAGGTGGTTGCATGTAGTTGGTGTTCTAAGTAGGCCATTGTTGTCCTCCTCTCCATTGATTTGTTTGCTGCCAATTTCCTGGAGGTGGTTGTCAGTGCCCTTGAAATTGTTGTCAATTCCCCTAAGGTTGCTACCACTAAGGTGGAGGACTCTGATGGTTGGGCCAAGCATTTGGAGGGTTAATCTAAGGTTCTGGTGGGTATCCTCCATAACTAGGTGGATATGGGGGCTTCCATTGGTTACCAAATGAATAAGAGTTAAAATATGGTCCAGCATAGGATGGTGGATCTGGTGGCATACCTTGTCTTGGAACCCAAGGCTTCCTTTTTGCAACATAGTAGACTTGTTCTTCTTCAATCTAAATTGGCTTGAACTCAGGTGGAATCTGCTTGCTTTCTAGGTTAGCTACCATCTTACATCTGCAGTCCTTCTTCTTTTGTCCACAGTAGGGACAATACTCTGTCAACATCATCTCTGCCTCCTCTTGCTTCCTTTTGGCCTAAAGCGTGTCGAGTTGAGTAGCTAGATTGTTGATAATTTCTTGCTTGAAGTATGCCAGTAAATGAGTGATCTCCATTCTTGAAACTCCACTGGTAGTTGACTTACCTATGGAAGATTAATAATCTCTCCCTTTCTTTGAAGCTTCCCTAGAGTAATTTTGGTAGATTTTTTTGATATCCTCCCAGGGAACTTGGGAGATATCTCCTCCTGCCATGAGGTCCAAAGCATCAGTGAAGTTTTCATTAATTCCTCTCAGGAAAAGCAATTTTTGTGAGTCCTCATTAAGTGCATGGTGTGGAGATTTTGGCAAGCAAAACAGAAACCTTGCAATGTAATCTTCCAATCTCTCATCTTCCTTTTGTTGCATCCTAAAAAATGTCACCTCCTCTAATGTCACTACCCCTACAATATTCCTTGTACTTCTTAAGGAATTTTTTCTTCATATCTTTCCAATTTTCTACAGTATCTTTGCCTAGGCTCATGAACCATCTTAGTGCATCCTCTTTCAAAGTGGTGGGGAATAACTTAAGCCTATAGGCATCAGTAGTATAATCATAACTTTTGCAGAGTATGTAAAACTCAAATAAGAAGGTATCAGGATCTTCTGTCTGAAGCCCATAAAACTTGGGGAGTGTTGAGGTAGGAATATTCTCGATGTTGTCAACTTCATTTTGATGAGCAATGGGGAAAGGAAAAGCTGATTGATTTTGTTTGTTCCTATTTGCATCACCCATGCCTACTTGATGTGTTCATAAGACAAAGGGTTTCTCAAGCTGATTTTGATCTTCCGAGGAAACTTCAAAGCTAGTCAAGTCAGGATATGCATCTGCAAAGGGGTGTGGATCTTCTTCTTCTTCTTCTTTTGGAAGGTTCTGGTACTCAACTAGCTATAATGGACGAGGATTTTTAGGAAGGAATCTCCCATAAGCATCCCTTCTCCTTCCTCTATGCATGTGGTATCACTCACTATCAGTTAGCTCACACAGAGAATTGGTAAAGAATCATGGGGGTCATTACTTCCTAAATGAGGATATGCTAAGAACAACTTTCAAAAACACTACAACAAAAACTACCAATGACTCCAAAAAATTCCTATCTTGACACCATCCCCGGCAATGACACTAAAAATGTTGGCCTCCTACAATGATCTCATAACTAAGCTTTTACAACCTTGATTCAGAGACTGGACATCTAACTTGAATAGCCATTCAATCATCATGAAGGTGCATTTAACTTGTCAACCTAGGGACATGAACTTGAAATGGGTCAGCACTATATGTGCATTAGGGGCTCAAGTAGTCATTGTATTCTACAGCTAAGAAACACAATGCTAAAAGTAAATTGTTGAAAGGAAATAAAGAAAATGTAGAATATCAACCAACAACTATGCTTAAGCTGAAATGCAGAGCAAGAATGAAAATTTGTGTGACAAACAGGGACTACTCCGTCTGCTTTGGCTACAAGAATAGTCATAGAATGGAATTCTAGTGGTTGCAATAACAGTTAATGCTAGATTTCAAACTAAGTATCAAACAACAAGTAATAATAAGCTAATGCTAAACTAAGAGAATGGATTACTCACCAAGTGGGCCCCCTTGGATAAGTATCCTCTAAAGTAACAAGAACTCAGATGCTTGAACTCATAACTTTATTTTATTCACTGCAATCATGCATACAAAGAGTAATGTCTGTCTGTATTACTAAAACTGGAGAATGAGATTACAATGTCAAATCGCAAAACCCCCTAAAGAATGAGCGTCAAATCATTATTTATACTATAGCTAAACAAGGCAGTCAACTCCATGACTGGGAGGATGCCATTTAGGGAAAATAGGGGAAAGTGGAGTGATGACAGTTACGCATGCATTGAATCCGGTCAGATGTGCAAGTCAAGTGCAAATCCAGCACAACAATAATGCCCATGCATGCTCGATCATTAAGGTTCACTACAAGTTGGTTACATTTAGTTGCATGAAAAATCTTTGTTGTCGGATTCCTTTGACTTGGAGTGACTTCTCAGTTGGACATTATGGTGCATGCCCAACTAGCGGTGTCTTCCATAACTTGGTGTATTACGTCTACAAGTCAAGGTTAGTATGCATAATAATTGCACATCAATAACCACTCAAAGAAACATTAATTAATCACATGCAAAATCAATATAGATGACCCACATATTATTCCAAATATCATTAAATCTTGCAGAGATAGGGAAATGTCAAATGTTAATGGTTTGAGGGAAACATTAAGCCAATACCAACACTAAGCATTAAATTCCATGACATCTAAATGAGCAAATAGACTAGATATTCGACCCAAAACTAGACCAAAAACTAGGCTCATCACCCCCTTAGAACATCCTTGTCACGCACCTTGATGCAACTCCTTCTGCACTTGTAACACCCCTGGTTCCCCCTTGATACCTTGCCTTGGCCCTAGTGCAACTCCTGGTGCAACCCCAGTGCTCCTTGGAACAACCCGAAAACACCCTTGGGACCCTATCTTGTGTGCCCCCAAGATGCCCCCTTGGAGCAGAGGACACCCTGCATGGTGTAGGACTGCTCCCTTGAACGCCCCTTGGGACTGGTTCACCCCCTTGTCCAACTGCACTCCCTTACATATGAATTCAAGTTTATGATGCCCTTGTGTGGTGACTGATAGCACAGGTGTTGGCATAGGGCATTTAGGATATGGACAACCATATTGGTAGTGATGGGATAGTTTGGAAGGTAGCGCAATAGTATAAAGTATTTGCTCTCCAATTTAAGTCGGTAAAGGCCATAAGATGGAATTATCTATGTAGCCCTCAAAACGATCATTTGACCGTATTTATTAATTAATTAAAAATAAAGATACAATGCATTCTTTATTTTTAATTAAATAATAAATACGGTCAAAAGACCATTTTGAGGGCTACATAGACATTGCCCCACAAGACCATGGTGAAATCATACAAAGCATGGGAAACTTGTTTATAGAATGGAGAGCAGGTAGGAAGACTTAAAAGATGAAATCCATTCAAACTGAAATTGACTGTCGATACGAAAGATACTGAGATGACAAACTGTTGATACAAAAGATACTGAGGTGACAGGTTCCAGCTGAAGAAGTTAATGTCTACTTGGGATTATATTTCCAACACATTTCGAGGTTGAAGGATTAGTGAAATATTGTAGAATAGTACAAGAAAAATAAAAAAGATAGTAGAGGGGAACATCTGAAAAGTAGATTAATATGACAATGCCTAGCACTAACAAAATTATTTTATTTTTGATAGTACAAAACATTGAAAGCTAGACTTAATTTTCATAGCTCTAGTAAGCTTGTTGTTTTTAAAGCGAAGGGACAATGACCTATGATGGATGAGGACTCCATTGAAATTAGAATATACGGAATAAACTTTACCATTAAATTGTCCCAAAATCCGCCTCTTGTTCTAAATTTTGAGACTTGTAAGTTTAAATTGTATTGGCATTTAGTTCTATTCTATTATAAGGTTATTGCTTGAGGAGTTTGCAAGTAAATGAGCTTGTAGATAGAAAGGTGTCATCTGTATCCATTTAGTCAATGGCTAAAGCTCAGCTTTGATTCAAAACTCAGAGATCTGTTGATGTCAAATTGTTCTTGGCAAGCCCAGCTGAGGAGATGTACGGAGGAAATCTAGTTTATCTCCATTCTCAGGGCAATGGCTATCTAGCCCCAGGAATGCACCTAGCATGGGTGCATGGGCATGGATTCCTAGATTCCTTCCCTTCATTGTTTCTCTCGCCCTGTACAAACACTGTCTGTGTAGCACTATCAACTCTATCCATGCCAGGAGTGGAATACAAACGATACATTTATTTAAAAAGATAAGATTATATTTTATGTTTATTTTTTTATTAAATATATGTTATATTTATTTTATTTTTTTATTTAAAACTTTCAATATTTAACTATAATTTTAAAATTATAAAAATATTTAAAATATTAATAAAAAATTATTTTAAAGTAAAATATATATAAATACTTAGTATAAAAAAATATTTAAATTTTCAAAAAATGTTTCTATTAAATTAATTTAAATATTAAAATTTTGATATTTTTAATATAAATTAATACTATAAATTTTGATAAAAATAAGTTTTTATTTTTAATTTTTAAATTTTATTATGAAATATTTAAGATAAAGTAAGATAGAAAGTAAAAATATTTGGATAGCAATTACATGCATTTTTCTCCTTGCCATTTAATAGTTGTAGGATCATAACACCCTCACTATTACATGTTTTACATTCATTGTAAATCATTATCTTTATCGCAAGGAGCTCATTCTCATCACTTATCTCAGCTCATCCTTGTCCTACACTTAGTGGGGCAAGGCGCGTGTCCTAGTTTTTGGCACTTGACGTTGTCCCTTTGGCTATTTGTCCACCTTTTGTATATACTAATTGAGATTGGGATGTGGACGACCTGCTAATAGGTTGACTCACCTTACTAGTCTTTTTCTTTGTTTTATTTTCATGTGTCTCTATGTGATTGCATGTGTGTAATGTGATCCCCTGTAATGTTTTGTTTGATGTATCTCTCTCTCTTCATGTGCATTCCTCTATTTGTATCTACATTCTTCTCTATGTCGTAAAATTTGTATCTTTTCTTTGTCTTGTGTTTTCCTTTTGGGGATGATGCAAGGCGCTGAGACATTTAGGTCTCTTCCATATTGACCTGAAAGGATTTTTCTTTGTTTTCGCTATTTTTGTGTCATTCTTCTAGTTCTATTAGTATTTTGGGAATGATGATTTTTCTGAGCTCAATAATTGCATTGTAGAAAAGATATACTGACCCCAAATTTGTAGATCCCTTATGTGTTTTTGTGGGCAACCCCTCCTTTTGTTTTCATGACGTAGCTTCATTTCAAAAATATGTGACCTGGCATAGGGCTTTCCAAGTAAGCTCTTATGTCTTAGGATTGAACATTGGCTACTTTAAAGCAATTGCTCATAGCAATGGTGTTAGCAACCGCTTTAAAGTGGGGGCATACATTGATAATATCTTTCAACATTTCTCATGTTTCATGGTGTGATTTTCTTTCTTCTTGTGATGTGTCCTTTTCTTGGTGGTGTCATTGGGTTTTATGTCCTCTAAGAGTGTGATATTTCTTAGCGTATGACTTTCCTCTAAGTGGTGATGTGGTGCACAATATTCCCTAAGTTAGGAATCTTTTACTCTTGACTTGTCCTCTCTTGGAGACCTTAGGCACGACATTCCCTAAGAAGAAGACCTTACACAAACTAAGAGAAATCCCTTTGAACAAAAACCTTTACTAGCATTATTGTTAGTGTTTGGCATAACACAACTTGCTAACCTTATGAAGCTCGAACCCTTAAATTCAAGGCCACCTAGCATAACACACCTTGCTTGCTTGTGGAGCCTTGCCTTGTTCATAGGTGCTTAGCATAATGTAGCTTGTTAAGCCCTATGAAGCACAAAACCTTGTCTTGTGGTGCCTTATTGAAGTTGTCAGGAGGATAGCTTTTATATGGTATGGGAGCCTAATATGAGTCTCTCATTTGTCACCCTTTGGGAGACTCACCTAATGGATAACCTGAAGTTCCCTTACCTCAAAGTGAGAGCAAAACGGAAAGCTTAGATGTGTTCCATGTCGATCGGATAGTCTAGGTTGGATCTTCCTAGTCTTTGTTGTTGTATGATTGGATATCTTTATCATTGTTGCATACATAAGTTTCTTGAATCTATACTTTAGTGTGAGTTTGCGCTTGTTCTCATCCTCGCACTAAAGTGGGGGCTAAATGTAGTGTAGGAAAAAGTATCCCTTTTTCACACTTAATTTGGGAATGAATACTTATTAATAAAATGGACTTAATTGTGCCTTATTTTTGGTGTTGTAAGGTGTACCTTTACACTTAAATCACATTAATCTAGGGATTTATTAATTGATTGAGGTTAATTTTCCTTAATTGGCCCCTTTAATTTAAATCCAAGCCTAATTAATTACAATTTATGGGAGATAAAACCTGACATTTATAAATGCCATAATATAATGTTTAACATTGAGCAATGTGTGTCCTAGGTAAGTGACCTAGGACCTATTCGCCATAGGGTGAATGGGTCCTCACTTGCACACCTAGAACCTAAATTCAAACTCTGTTTTTGGTGGTATTCTAATGATTTCAAATCTACAATTCAATGTCAACTTGTGATATTTGAATTTCGGGAATTAATCTTAAGATATGTATAAATAAGAGGTTATTTCACTATGTTTCACCTAGCAATTTTTATGAAGGAAACCTAGAGTTTTCAAGCTAGAAGGTTTTCATGAGCAATTATCATTATCAAGAGCATTCAAGGGAAGAATTATTGAAGATTATTGCATCAATCAAGCTTCCATTGTCATATCAAAGATTTATTACATCATCCATGTTGTTTGAGCTAATTTGTTGATGTAGTGTTCAAGATCTATTCAAGTATTCAAAGGCATTGTTTCTAATTAAGTTTCATGATCAAGATCCACATCCATTGAAGCTAATTCATGCTAGTTGTAGATCTACAATCCAAGGTTCAAACAAAGGTTTGGTGAGTTGTTACATAGATTTGTTCATTCATCATTCCTTCATGTTTCATTGTTTCATTATAAGGTTTAATTTCCAAAATGAGGTTTAACCAAGGAAAACCCCCATTCACCTAACAAACAAAATTTTTCTCTCTTTGATGTGTGATTGCAGATTTTAGGTGAAAGATCCTTTGAAGAGAAAAATTGAAGAAATTTGCAAAGTTGCAAGAAAAGTTGTCAAATCACGAAAACTCTTCTACAAAATTTATTTTTGGTTGTTTGATAATGAGAATCGGGAATGTGGGAGTGCAGACACAACATAAGAGAACCCATAAATAGATTTTGGAGAACCCTAGCTAGGACCCATTTTCCATAGGGTGAATGAGTCCTCAATGAACTTCAAAAGGTGATTTTTGGTGAACGGTACACATCATTTTCCTCTTTCTAGATCTACCTTTTGATTGTTGTTTCTTTCAATTTTGATTATTTTCCTTCGTTTGCATTTTATAGCTTGCATTTTGTAGTTTTTTTGATGATCTTAATCTTTCTCCCCAAAGTGCTATTTAGCTTATACCCCCATCCTTGCATAGATAGGAAATTTTCTTATTCATACCTTGATTTGACTCACCTTTTGGTTGATAGTCATTTCATTGTTTGGATCTCATTTCCTTGAATGAAATTAGAGAAATAAGTCTTTGTGGTGAACCAACAATTCATCACCCCCTATTTTTCCTATGTTTCAAAAAAATATGCCTAGAAAAAGAATTCCAACACTTTGGTAGGCTAGAAGAGAAAGTAGCCTTGGGAGGAAAGTCATGTTGGGAAGGGAGACTTTGTAATGCCTCATGACTCACACAAACTTAGAAGACTAGCTATGTCTTCATACTTAAGTTTTTTGGGAACCCTAGGTAGATGCATGGGGGATGAAGGGAAAGAACTCATACACATGTTTGGATCAAGGGAAACATCAGAGATAGGAAATGGGTGCTTTCGACTACAACATAGATTATGGAGAAAGGGGATATGGCATACATGTTGCTAGTGTAAGTCACACATGGCACTAGAATAACACGTAATGTTATAAAATATCATGCACACCAATTATACTTTGAAAACCTAGTAAGATGGCTACTAAAAGTTGCATTATTTTCTACAATTTTTGTTGTTATTGAAACTTGCTACATAATCTATAATTATTTATCTACTAAAAAACAAAAATTATATGTTAACTACCTATCCTCTTAGCTTAATAACATTAATATTTCTTTATCAAATTTATTTTGCATTAACTTAATCATGATAATAAAACTACAAGTAAGCAACATATTACATGCATGCAATATTAACATAGCAATGTGAATTGGGCATGTCAAAATATAATGGAGAAGGACAAAAGAAAATAAGGAAAATAAAAGAACAATTGTATCCAAAATTGAAATTGCACCATTGCCTCTTATCGATCGAATTGATATGTAAATTTGAAATGAAAACTTACAATCAATGCAAACTTTGTGTGTACATACACATACTTATGATGTGTTAATAGGGTTGCTCTTAAAATCCTCAATGTGGCATCATGCACGTATTTGGATGCTCTTCTTATCTTAAAAATGGCTTACAAAGAAGTGGATTTATAGATATGATGAGAGAAAATGAAGGGCTAAGACTGGTTTGGAATGGATGGCTAGGATTGTATAAGAGGAAATTTAAACTTAGATTTGGGATGGAGCAGAAGTTAAGTAGAGGTCATTGGTGGATGGAAGACTATGATTGACTTGATTAGATAGATGGTGGAGATTAAAATTTAGTTTGAATTTGGATTGAACGTAATTGGAGATAGGTGGCTAGGATTAGCCTAACTAATTTGATGACTAAGGTTAAGTATTAATTTCATTTTGGATTGATGACTTGTATTTGTTTTTTATTTTTAATTGATTGTTGGTTAGGATTGGAAAGCTAGGATTGATTTAATGATTTTGATGGCTAGGGTTGAATGTTGCCTTAATTTTGGATTAATGATTTATATTTATTTTAATTTTAAATTGTGGATGTGACATGATATCCTATTGATGGGGATTAGACTAGTATTTAGATATTTAGAAAAATTAATCAAATAGTTAGATTATTTACTTAATTAGGGGATTGAAAGTAGGATATTAATTAATTAAATAAATATAAATTATTTAATTAATTTGATGATGGTGAAATGTTAGAGGATAATTCTTGGTTAATAATATAAATCTAATTTATCTAATTAATTATTGTTGATATGATGAGAATGTGGTTATGACTAGGATGCTAAGTGTGTTGAAAGTGGTGATTTTAGGTGCATCATTAGAATTTAATAGATTTTAGGTGTTTGCAATGACATGTCTTTTTAGTTCCTACCAAAGGAACTATAGGCATGGCAAAATCCTAACTAGTTATTAATGTTTTGAATTTCAACCAATCAAAATTAATTATTTTCTTTTATACATTATATTTGAAGTTTTTTTCTAAAGTTAAATGCATGTTTTTTAACTTTTCTAATTTTCAAAATTATTTTTCTTGAATATTATTGGCTAAAAATTTTAGGCGATAAGGGCGGATTATGCGGAATTGAGTATAATATTTTTTATTTTTCAATTTCATTGCTTTTTTTGAGGCATTTTTTTCACCACTTCTCAACTAATAAACTAATATTTGCACATTCAAATGTAAAAATTATGGCAAAGTTAAAGTTAGAAATGTTAATTTATAATAATTACAATATCATTCATAAAGCTCATTTTTATTTTGCAATTTTATTGGTTTTTTTTTCTTTTTTTTGCCACTTCTCAACTAATATTTGCACATTCCCAAATGTAAAAATTATGACAAAATTAAAGATAAAAACTATTAATTCAAAATTAAAGATAAAAACTATTAATTCAAAATTAAAGATAGAAACTATTAATTTATAATAAAATAATAATTGTTTTTGGAATAACTTGATATTTGAAATCAACTATTTAAGATAAATATTTATTAATCCATTATTATAGTTAATATTGATTCATTATTATAGTTAAAATTTATTTGTTAAGATAAATGTTTAGGAGGAAGATAAATTTATTATTGATTGTTTAATTATTATAGTTAAGATAAATTTCAATACATTTTTAATATTTTTATTATTAAAGTTCTTATCATTATTTCATGTATAATTTTATATGGGTTAATTTTTTATATTTGGATTTTTTTAAATTATTTATGCAAATTTATTTAAGATAAAGTAACAAATTTAAATATATTTTTTATATTTTCTATTTTATCAAAAAAGTAAAATTCATTAAATATTTTAAATAATTTTGCATAAATAATTTAAAACTTATGAAAAACTTAATAAAATTATTTATTTATTATGAAAGCATAGATATTTATTAGAAAAATTTATATAAAATAAATTAAATACAATACAATCAATATTTATATAAAATAATATCATATAAATCCTAAACAAATAGAATAAATTTATTAACATATAACAAATATATTATAAAATAAACAACAATACATAAATAAATTAAAATTAATTATTAACAAATTTAATATATACTTTTTGAAAACTAACGTTAGTAGTCTTGAATGGGATAACCTATGGGAGCTGTTAAATTATGACAAAATTAAAGATAAAAACTATTAATTTATAATAAAATAATAACTATTTTTGGAATAACTTGATATTTGAACTAAAGGCACTACCTTTATCTTAACTCGTTATTAATAATTCTGTTTTTGACAAATGAGAGTTCATTTTTTTTAATTGAAAAAATATTTATGTATTTTTAAAATAACATGCAAAATATATAACAAAACATATTTCACAAATTAATTTTCTCAAATATAATTGGCAGGAAAGTTTTTGCCGATATAAGCGATTTATGTGGATCCATTATCATAGTGGGGATTCTAATGACAGATGGAAAGAGTAGATTTGGAAAAACTAAATTGGAACTGTTATCAACTACGATATTATTTCAGGTTGGACAGTTCGAAAATCACAGCAAAGAAAGCAACAACTATAATATTGTGTGCATTTTTTTATATGCTTAAAAGGATTCTCTTGGCTTGATAAATATTGGGTGAGATTATAGGTGGCATGTAAAGGTGTGATATAAGCTTGAACTATATTTTAAAGATTTTTGAACTAGTAAGTTCTATGCTTGATGAAGGGGGTAGTAGATGCTTGTTTGAGTAGGAGGTGGTTAGAAAAAAAACTCATTCGAGAACCTTCTTTAGTTCATGTTTCTAGATTGCATTGTTTGGGGGAATTTTTTTTTGGAGTTGCATAGGATGATTATAAGTAATAAGAGTTGTTGTAGTTTACATTGGAGCTCTTTATACACCTTTAATGGAATTGTATTACTTGTAAGTGACTAAAATTAGTGGCATGAGGAGTATTATTCCCATTTAAGGGTTTTTCCAATAATAACTTGTTGTTTCAGTCATGTGATGCTTTTTTGGACTCACATGGAGGCATTGTAGCCCCTACGCCTTTGCGACCCAATCTTGCCCATAGTGGCAATGAAAATTTTCTTTATTCACACAGGGGAGATAGAGATGGCGATGGCTCTATTGGTACTTCGATTCTCTCTCATCTACCCAACAAACATTCAAAGGGAGTAAGGAGCTCATCTTGAAGAAGAAAAGAGGGAGGCCTAGAAGATATGGGAATGATCTTCTTGCGTCATCTGCGCTCTCCCACAAACTCGAACGAGGGATGAAGAAAGCTCAAATGACAGCATTCGATATTATTTTAACCCTTTCCACCTTTTTCTTTTCACTTTGGTTAACTTAAAAGGGTATAAATTTCCAAATACATGATTTTCTGTAGTTTTTAATTAGTACTGTGTATATAATGAACTACAATTAGCATTGTGTATAATTTGGAATTTAAAAAAAAAATGGTGAATTAGTTGTAGTTAATGATTTGAAAGTTTTGTTTGGTGAAAATATGCAGTAATTGTTTAACCACAAATTTGATGTGTGTTTCCTTTTTACATTTCTTTTCAGATTTTACCTCTAAAATTTAATATTATTTTAAAAAATTAGTTTGGTAATTACTTAAAAAATAAAATCAATCCCCAAAAAATATACTAAAAGTTTTGAATAGTGCTTGTTTCAAAAAATTAGCTAAGCGGCCGAATAGGACCGTGCTCTGGCATTGTGTTTATTTTTTCTAATTTTACATTTTTATATAAAATTTAGTCTTCTAATCAAGATTTAAGCCTAGGGCATGCTACTAGTGCCTCCATTGTTTCCAGGCTAGCCTATTATATTTGGGTCTCTATTTTGCGAGGGATAGTTAACTTAAATAAATTATGTAGTGCTTGTTGAATTTAAGCTTAATGACTGTTCTTTTCATTCTTATAGGAGATTTCCAACGCTATATATATCTGAGTAACTGTATGCTTCAAATTTGATGTTATAATGTAGAAATGTGTCTTTGGGTCTAAGTGCTTCTATAACATTTTAAGAATTTTATGAAGCTTTTTAGCTTACGTCTTCCAACATGCATTTCATTTTCTCAGTTAGATTTTTTTTTCTTACAGGATGTGCTGGACGAGGATTTAACACCCACATTGTGCAGATTGCAACAGGAGAAATATGTGCTTTTTGATTTACATTTGGGTGTTATAATTGTGTGAAACTATTGTTTGTTTTGTTTTAGATGCCATTTAAAAAAAATTGTGAAATTGTCATTGCATGTTTAGGCTTGCAATTGTTTTCAATGAATTGGTCTTCAAGTTTTTCTTTTACTATTTGAAGCCACATGTCAAATTATTTTGCATAGCATTTTGACATGGACATGCACAATATCAACTTTTTCTATACTGCAACTATTTTTATCAGATTCAAACCTAGTTGTCACTCTTTAGATAGATGACTTGTTATATTGTTTTTGATCAGTTGTGAGTAATCTTCTAAATCCAATTTCTAATTTAATTCATATAATCTATTTTTTGCGCTAATTTTTTTCTCCTATGATCACATGACTAACCAAATATATAGGTTGCTTTGGTTCATCAACTTGGGTTAGATTATAAATATCCCTTTTGGTTTCTAATTTTATAGTTTTAAAATTACTTCTTGCTTGGATTTTTCTAAAATAGTTTGTTTTTGGCTCATGATCTATATGCATCTCATGAGCTGCTGGCTTAGGTACATGTGCTCGCACCTATTTTATTTTATTTTTGGATTCCTTTCTAGAGATTTTTTGCACACTT
>VDFB02072274.1:104984458-105000519 GCA_007258455.2 Sequoia sempervirens | reverse complement strand
TTATACACTTGTTTAATGTGAGGAGGCATGACAGGATTGGTTTAATTTTCTCATGGTCATTTAAACGAGGAAGGGGAAGTGTTTATGGGTGGTTGTTCATGAGGTTGTGTGGTTTCTTCAATTTCAGACTCAAGCTAAAGCATGGTTTCATCTAGGATAGGAGGAGTAGATGTGGATGGGGACATGCTACGAAGAGACAATTCGGCTATGCATTTGGCTTTGAAATTTTGATAGGCTATGAAAAAGAAATCCTTACGGGGGGTGACGGGCTCCATAGGTTTAGGCCAAGAAGCCTCTAGGGAAAAATTACCTTTAGAAGGTAATGGATTAAAGCCACTATGGTTGACGATAAATATTTCATTTCCATGTGGAAACTTCAAACATTTGTGAAGAATGTAAGATACCACTTTCATCGAGCGAATCAAAGAATGACCTAGTCATAGACGAAATTGATCTGACTGTGGAATAATAGAAAATTTTACATGCAAATTTTAGGTCCTATGTAAGGGGAGTACGATTGATCTGATCATAGGGCATGCAAAACTAGTATGTTTTTTAATCCATGCAATTGGTTTGTTATAATCATCTTGATACAACTCATGTAACACTAAAAATTCTTTTGTGATCACATTCTCGCCACGAGCGGGATCTATTAATATCCCATTGGTGGGCTTATCATAGATTTGGCCAGCTATGTAAAGAGGACAATCAGGAAGCTTTTTAAGTATATTATGAGAAGAAAAAGTGATATCAAGATTTTTGTTGGTTGGGCCCTTATGAGGGATGATGTCTATCGTACCCACAAGTTCATCCATAGGGATTAACATGGGTAACATCAGTTATATTAGGTTGTTCATTATTTGTATCACCGTTCGCGACTCATAGGTTCACTAGCCTTGACAAAATGAAATATTATGTTTAGGGGCATAGGGTTGGTAAATATTTTAAATTCTGATTAGGGGGTGCAACAGACTTATTGCCGTGATCATTGACACCAGCAATGGACAGTCTTGAATTAAGTCATTTAGACGCTTACATTGTTTGGTGTCATGTCCATTTTGGCAATGAAAATGGAAATAAGCATTTGTTTTGAAGGTGGGTGGTAAAGGCTTGGTGGTATCAAGTAGTTTAACGGTAGGAAAAGTGATCATTTATTGTTGGATCAATTGGTTCATTGTATTGTGGAGGGTATTAGGTAAGGGAGTAAATTGTCTCTTTGGGTCCCCATAGGTATAGGGCATTGCTACTTTAACAACGACCACTTCACTTCAAACAGGTTGGGTTGGTTACAGAGAAGGCAGATTGAATTTTAAAAAGCCTCTATTTAGTTTTCTAAAGTTTTGTGCATTGCTCTGGTTGTTTTGGTTAGACTTCTCACTGACATATGGACCTTGAATCATGACTAGAAATCGAGTTGTTATAGTCACAAAGGGTCGTGCATAAATGTATGAACAAAGGAAATTTCATCATATTTAACCTATCCTGAAGGAGATTATGCAAGTTTTTGATAAACATCTTTTGCAGATGAGGAATCTTGACATCAATTTGAGCATATAATGACTAGTAACGAGAAATGAAGTCAGTGAATTTTTCATCTGTATTTTGTTTGTACATCACATTAAATCAATCATGGTCTTTTTAGGAGTCATATGGACTTGAAAATGATTTATAAAGGCATCCACAAGTTCATTGAATGATCAGATGGAATGATTGGGTAAGTTTGAAAACCATTCTACTGCAGTGTCCTTCAAGGTCCTAGGAAAAAGTTTGGCTAATAGCTTATTATCGAGGACGAAGTCACTACACAAGGTTTTATGAGAATTGACATGGTTAGTAGGGTCTCCTTTACCAATGTATTTCTCAAACCTAGGCATTTCAATTCCTTGTGGAATCTGGGTGCATAAGATCTCTAAGGAAAATGGACTACTATGAACATGGTATTTTGGTGGAGTATTTTGGCTTTGGCTAATGGTGGATAGTTGTTGTTGCATGGATGAAACAATGTTAAAGAGTTGGGTAATGATGGGATCGATGTAAAGGGTATGAGATGGAAGGGAAAATGGAGATGGGGTGTATGTAATGTTAGGGGAAGTGAAAGGGACACTAAGAGGAGTGAAGGTGGAAGAAGGAATATGCGATGCCACAAAAGAGCTAGAAGTGCTAGTTGGAATTGTGAAAGGAGCCACATGACTAACTTGTTGCATATTTTTTGTAACTTGAGTGGTATACATTGGTATGGATGCTATGGTTGAAGGGGGAGCAATGTGAGATCCTCCTTGGCTTGCAACTATGTTTGTTGATTGGGATGTGGAAGGAGCATGGTTATTGTATATCTCGGCTATTTGCTTCATAACTTGTAAACCATCATCACTTTCAATCAAATGATGAAGGTTTTCTATTGCAGATATGGCAATGGTTGAAATGTTCTCAAGAGACAAGTCTTGTTGTAAATGTGCAAAATATTCATGAATATTAATGACTTTTTCTTATGGAATTGAATTACTTTTCATGTCAACATTCATTGGATGGAAAGGGGAAGGCATAGAAGTGGTAGTATCCATGCCTAATGCACCATTGTCCATACTAGGAGAAAGAGCTCTTGAGATCCCAAGGTCCACAACAAAAGTGCTATTGTGAGAAGCCATGAGTCTAGAACTTTGTCTCACTAAAGTATTATCAATGGGGCACCGAACAATCATACAAGTACCACAAAAGATGGGGTGAATGTAAATGCAATGTAATCTAGGGGTTTGCAATGCCAATAACAAAAATTATGCAAACTGAAATAGAGAAAAAACAACAAAGAACAAAAATGTAGGAATTACCCAAAAAAATGTAGAATGAAATGTGCAGGTCGACTGATTTGCCCAGGGTGGCGAATGAGTCCAGTTATGAGATTTTTTGTTTTTTTTAGAAGATTTAAAATGATGTAAATTCTTTTGAGATGCCAATGAAGGATGCAAATGCAATTTTTTAGGTCTTTCAATGATATGGTATGCAAAAATGAAATCTAAATGAGTCTTTCACTAATGCAATATGAGGAATCCTAGGATATAAAAACAAGACAATACCCTAATTGAATGTTGATGCAAATGAAGTCTAGGATGCAATATGCAATGGAAATCAGAAATGTAAAGTGTTCAATATGCAGGTTCACCAAAATGAACCATAGATTTTTGACACCCTAATCCTTTCTAGCACTTCTAGGGTTTTCACCTAAAAGGAGAAAGAAGGGCCAAAAGATCTAGCTAGGTTCACTCAAATTATGCAATTTATGATGTTATTTAGACTAAATGGAATGATCTAAGTGCAATTAAATGAACTATTTGAGATATTATGAATGTAAAACCTAAGAAAAATGCAATGTTGGAAAACATAATGAGATATGCAAACATGAACAAATGCAAAACAAAAAGGAAGAAGGATAATTTAGAATGCACCTCGACAGAGAATGGAGAATCTAGAATATTCTGAGTGTTGACTAAGATCACTGAAAATCACCAGTGGGACTCATTCGCCACTGATGGTGAATCAGTCCTGCTTCTGATGAAAGCTGTCAGAAATTGGTTTCTGAATGTCGGGATCCAAAATTTGACAAAATATGGATTTTTAGCCTTAAGGTGGGACTGATTTTCCACTGATGGCGAATCAGTCCTTTCCCAAAATTTTGAGAAATCAGGGGACAATTTTGTAGCACCAGATTTGAGGTTGTCTGCTTGTTGGGTTGACAAAGTTAATTCTGTAGAAAATAGACATAATTTCTTCTCCAAACTTGAAATAAGTTTTAGTTGACTTGAAACACCTTGTTGACTTCTTGCCCACTTTTCAACACCTAATAACTTGTAAAATCTACATACACAAGTTTGCAAACACACATACATTAGGGGGAAAATGGTTAAGGGTTAGGTTATAGGGATTTTCCTTGGTCAAATCCCACTTTGGTAATCAAACCCTTAATGAAATGATCAAATGGAAGAGAATGATAATCAAATAACATGCAAATACTATCAACTTACCAAACCCTTATTGAAGAAAAACTTAAGATATATCAATGGATGCCTTTGAATGCTTGATTGATGCTTGATTAGATGATGCAAAGTACTCAAATACTTTAATGAATGCTTGGATTGCTTGAATGAGTTACGAGATTGTAGGAGATGTAAAATGAGGAGAAAAACACATATTTATACACACTTGTGCCTTAGTAACCCGATGATACCTCATCACAGGCCAACATAAGGTGATTTTAAATAAAATCTCAAAATAAAATTTGAAATATTTTGAATTTGGAGTCAAGAGGGACTCATTCACCACCCATGGCGAATGGGTCCCACCTTGCACTTGAATGTGGGTGTCAGGAATTAACTTGCATTTAATGTTTGTCGGGTTTACATTAAAAAACACACTTAATTAAGCCTTATAAGGGCATAAAGGGGTCAAATAAAGCATAAGAAAGGTGTAAATAGTGAAGTTATGCCTAGAAAAGCATGAAATCTTGTTACAAGACTTTACAACAATTCAAAATAGGACTTGATGATGAATACAAAGGTGATTTTAGGTGAATTGTAATAAATAGAGTCTAGAAAAATGTATAAATGTTTTACAACACTTCACAATGCCTTCACAAGACATCATAATTTTAATTTTAAGGACCTAATGTGAATGTTTAAGCCACATTACAACATTAAATCAAAGCAAAATGGACCAAGCATCAAGAGGAAAGGCCTAAAAGACCATGAAAATGTCAAGGGACCATTTTTATATGGTGCAAACATATTACTTAAAATATTTAAAACATTGAATAAGTAGACTAGACCGAGGACTTACAAGGTGCATAACAACTTGAGTCCCCTAGTCTGAAATATATATATATATATAGAATTAACGTGTGATAGTACACAAAACTAGTTCTCTTGTTGTGTTCATTTCCTCAAAAATTGTGTAGACCAAAATTGTATGTGGGTTGATCACAAATTGCTTGACATTGATCACAAGTATTGCAACACTAACCTATAGGGTGCAATCATAATTTGATTAGATGTAGTCTTCTTTGAATTATTCATCTATCACTTATGCTATCTAATGATGCATAAGGACTAGGAATATTTAAAAATACCTTATCAAAGCTAATGGATTGTGAGGGTCTAATTCTTGTCTACCAACCTCCTTAATAATCTAATTTTACAACCTTGAACAAGGATGAAAAACAATGAAATAAAGTGTAAAATTTCCTATACAACAATTCTAATACAAATGCATTGTTTTTAGTGATCTAAACTAAAATATTCCTATGATTAATTCTCCCTATAATATGAATGTCATTTTTTTATTTATTAATAATTTTCAAAAGAATTAATTATACAAATGAATATCTTTAAATACCCAAGATATAGTTAATAGTCACAAAAAAAGTGTACCATGTCAATTCCCAATGGCAAGTACAAAATAGAGGGAGTCATCATATTTAAATTAGAAAATTAAATTTAGGGGTGAATCTTGAGTGGTTTGAGATTGATCCCAAGTGTCATAGGATTGACCTATGAGAGGGAATACAAAGTCTAGGGATTAAGAGTGGATACATGAAAGTATGCATTGGAAATATTATAAACACTCAAGATCATTTCAAATAGGATCAATATAAGGTCAAATTTATGAAGGTGCATGAAGGTGAATACTCATAGATAAGAATTGAAGAAGCTAAATTCAACTTAAGTATGTACAACTTGTTATATAATTATATTAAATCATTCTAAAAAAAATACTAAAAAAACTAAATGAAAATAAACTTAATATACAAATTTTAGCATTACAATCAATTAAAAATTTCATCAACCTTTATGTGCACATTTTAAATAATACATATCTAAATGGGTACATAATTTTTATTGTGCTAATTATTAAAGACAATCAATATCCTCATACATTTCTTTATTGTATCCGAATCCCAACATAGTGAGATTTCCATTTATAGATTCTTACATGGTTGTTATCAGAAAAGATATTCTTTCCTTTATTAAAAAGAAAATTATATGTATTTTAAAAGTCACTAAGTCAGAACTACAATAACGTGGGTGTTATTTTATTGGTTAATTAAAAGTGTGATATTAAGAAAATGTCTCGATTCAAGGCTCTAATATTTAGTAATGCTTAAATATTATTATGGGGTAGGTTGTATGAGGGAAATGCTTTCCTAAATTGATTATATATGGTAGGTTGTATCTTAATATTAATATTGTGTAGGTTGTATCTGGGAAATACTTTCTGAAAGTCATTATATATGCTATTGTTTCCACACGTTTTTTGGTCTCCCACTTGAATTGTATTATTGATAAGTGAATTTAATACCTATTATGAAAGAATGAGTTGGTCGCTTTGAACATATTTTTTAGATAGGTACTGTTAGCTTGTACATATCACCGGTCAAATGCTTTCATCAACACACAGGAAAAAACCCTCGTGAAAGGATTTAAAACCTTTGTTTATCCAACGTACAATCAAGTTTTATCTATTATTGTGTTCACGTGGGCCTTGGAAATCATGTCGCCCTAATGTCTGACTACAGCAATATTTTTTTTCCATCTCTTAAATCAATGCTCTCCCTCTCCAAAAGTACCCACATCAATATATGCCCTGCAAACAGTACTCTTAATCTTCGATATTAAATCAATCTGGTCGACTGGCCCTTTCGAATTTCCAGAGTACTTGATTGTATTTATATAAAAATCATTCAATGTGCATGTTTAGCAGGGAATCATAATAACATATATCCTCCGAAGTAATTATGGCTGCAAGTTTGGAGCATTTGCCTCGTACAAAGCTTTGATTTGAATCCGAGGTTAAAGGCAAGTTCTATAAATCATCAATGGGGCGAGGAAAGGTTCAGCTGAAAAAGATTGAGAATAGGACCAACAGGCATGTTACATTTTGTAAGAGAAAAAGTGGGTTACTGAAGAAGGCGAAAGAGCTCTCAGTTCTCTGTGATGCGGAACTCGCAGTCATTGTTTATTCCAACAGTGGGAAACTCTATCAATATGCCAGTAACAGGTACATGCTATGTTTTTTTTTTCTACTCCATTTATCTTTAAATATCCAGTTTCAAAATGGGCATGTTTCATTTTATTGATACTGTATATATCAGATCTGCATCACAAATATGGGCATGTTTGATTTTAATTATTGAGATTCTATATATTCACTGGTTATTTGTGTTGAAAAACATATGCAACGATTTAGGGTGAATATTAAGCTTTAAATCTAGATTGACTGGATCGAAGAAGTTAGCATACTGCGACAAATACTGTTATCATAATATGTTGCCCTAATGGTTCAAATTTTGTTTGGAATCCCCAATTATTATAATATAAGATTCAACGAGAATTTCGTTTTCCGTAAATGTAAGGCGTGATTTTATTTACCCTAGATGTCCTGTAATTTCTCGGAGTTAGTTCCCAATGGAGGGCCAATTGGTGTTGCTTGCCACTAGCCATTGCTGGATGCAGGAGTCTCGAAGAACTCAATAACATGTTCGTTTCTGTTCTGCAACTAGCACAGAGACCCCAATGCAATGCCTCGCAACGCGAGGATACGAATGATAGATAATGAAAACATGGAGAATCTTACGGAATAACAGGATGTAATTAGAACACCAGTCCGTTTTCACCCATGCCGCTTCCTGTAAGCCCATTTACCATGATACGAGTGGAAAATTCTGTGCAGGTATTCGGTTACTAAAAAGGGTCTCAAGAATGCCCATTTGTCTAATTAAAGATAGGATTTTAACAGACATCTCTCAATACAGTTCTAGTAATGAAATGCAGTATGAAGAATGCAAATATACTCGGATAAAACTTATAGATGAATATTTATATTTGTGTACGCAGCGGGCAGCGGATGGACAACTAGGGGAGAGGGGCTCATAGTGGAATTTCTCAAAATTCTACGTGAAATTCAAATCAATTTCAATTTTGTACAACAGTTTATTTGGCAATTTATGTGCTTCTATATTTCGTTTTAGGGTCACATCATCAAATATGATGTCACATCAGCATGTTTTTGTAGAGGTATCCAAAAACAGTCAAAAAAGAAAGAAAGTGAGATCGATAGTGGTGTACTAAGTCATGATTTATTGGTGCACTGATGTGGCATCACATGATTTGTTAGTTTGTGTATTTTATGGATAAAAAATGTTTTTCAATTGGATATTAAGATGCTCTACTATAGGGCCCACTGAAGACTACTTCTATCCCCACTATTAGACCCTGCTCCACTATGGACCCCTCTCCCCTATTAAGAATGAAGTGCAGTACAGCAAAGACCATTTTGGTTAAACAAGGAGATAAGTGATATCATAAAGCATATCCTACAAACTCTTTTAGACGTTTGTTTCTTTAACTGTGAGATAAGAGAGAGGGAACTTACTATGGCAAGATTTTGAGGAACTTACAAAGAAATCCAAGTCATAACAGAATATGATATAGAGCAAGGTCTTAGATCAATGGAACTGTACCAAAGTATAACCACAACTGGTTTTGCTTACAAATTAAACATTGAAGAGACAGTATTTACAACTGAAGTGTTTATCATCCAAAACGAGAATACAAAGCGTTAGTTAAATAAAAATAATAATAAAGACTCCAAGATAGATTTGAACAATGCAATTGGGAGAACGACTTAGGGAAAGTGAAGCTAGTGATGCTCACATTACGGTGGAACAGATGTGGCTAGTAAGCCTTTCGATATGAGAATATCTTAACCTTTGTGTGTTAACCACGCCACACTAATATTAGTTGAAGACTATTTGCTAGATCATCTAGCCAGTACAATCCATTTTGAACATCTTTGATAACTTTTGATCATACCTTTCATTTTGAAATATCGTCTCTCAAAATGACTAGTACAATTACAATTCTAGAAAACATCTTCTCTTTTGTTCATTATTATCCATAACAAGATGTATTCCACAGTTTTATTAATATAGGAGGTGAACTGTGACAAGAGAAAAATACTTTTCATCTAACAATGGAATTCTTCAAATTTATCACAATCATTCAATTTTATAAGAATAACACTTAATATACTATTTACTATTTGTAATAATCTTTGTGATCAAAACCTAGATTTAGCAACAATCTCTATTATCAATGTTACAATTATTTACCTTGAGCAATGATATCTACGAGCAATTCTACAAAGTTTTAGATTCAACATGAATCTCTATGATCAATGATACAACTTTTTTGACCTAGCAATAATACTTATGATGGAAGCTACAAATTTTATTTGGAACTTATTCACAAAAAAAATCCAAAACAAGAAAACGACAAAAGAAGAACAAGAAGTAGAGAAAAAGAACAAGAGAAACAAAAAGAAAAAGAAAAAATAGCAAAACAAGAACAAGTTGAAGAGAAAGACGAAGAACAAGAAGTAGTAGAAGAAAAGGAAGTTAAATTAGAAAAAGGAGATGAATAAGAAGAATAAAAAGTTAGCATTGAGGACAATGCTTTTGTAAAACAGGGGGCAATGTAATGCACCAAACCCTATAGCATGTATTGTTTTATGAATAGTGAGCTTGTTGCTACCTTAACTCTTAAATAAAGTATATAATCATATATATGTATGTAGGTCATAATAGGAGTTATACATAAGTATCCAAGTTGTCCTAGATGATATCCAAGGCATAAGTATGGTATATATATGACGTATGGGTTAGATATTATTATCATGTTGAGTATTATGTTCTTGGTGAATACTATTGGAGGTATCAAGACCTTGAAGTGAATTAGGAAGTTTCCCTCTCGAAGTGACATATTATTATCAAGTATTTGCAACATATTGTATATTATATTTTCTATTGTGTAAGTTATTTTATTACAAATATTTGGTGGTGATCTCTTAAGGTGAATGTATTTGACTTAATATTTCATTGATGATCATGAGACAAATAAAGGTGGTGGAAACGGTTGATGAGAAACTAAATAACATCAAAGTAGTTAGAAACAGTTGAACTATACACTACATACAACCACATACAATGTAATATGCTAACATTTTCCAACATTCCCCCTCTTATTATATTCTTCCTACAAATGTATCCCCTAAAAGCTCTTATTCACTTTGCCAAGGGACCCCCCTTAAGGCTTACATAACAAAACTTGACTAAAACCCAAAACTCTTCTCATGCAAAGCATCATCTGAAAGCAAGAAGATAACTTAAGATGATGGAAATTCCTCCATCCTCCAGTGCCACTAGCCTCTAGTGTGATGACTTATAGTACTAATGTAGGATTAACACCATCAACACCAAAAGAGTCATTAATAATAGCTTAATCAATTGATGAATCCTCATCTTTAATGCAGGTAAAGTTATTAAAAATAACTTTTATCATTTGAAAAATCCTCATCTTGAATGCAATCAAAGTTTCCTATATCTGATTCATCTTTGAGTTTCCCTTTAAGAAGATCACTAGCTTGAATTTTACAAAATCTTACTGTGTGTCCCTTTTTCTTACGGTAAAAACATGCATTTCCTCTTGTATCTGACCTGTTATTGTTGCTATGTGAATATAATGTCTTCTCCAATTGAGAAGCCTCTTCTGAATCTTCTGCATTTGTTCTCTTTTCTTCTGCTAAAAGAGCTGAAATCATATCTTCTAAATTTGGAGAGGTTATTTTGCTGAGTGTAAAAATAACATTACTGTACTTTGAAAGCAAACTATTTATAAAAATAGCTCTAAAATCATCATCATCTACTGGATCCTTGACTTCTGCTAATTGTCTAAGGAGAGACCTCAAATTACTCACGTGATTTGACATTGTGATTCCATTTTCCATTTTGAATCTAAATAATTGAAGTTTCAAAGAAAACTTTGGATTAAATGCTTTTGCTCCAAACAACTTATTTAGATCATCCCAAATTTCCTTTGATGATTTGTCCAAATCTATGTGATGTAGTTTAGAATAAGAAAGTGCAAGACCGATAATAGTCTTGGCTTTATCATCTCTACTATTTGAATCAAATAACTTATTTGTATCTATAGGTGGACTCTCTTTTCCACTTACCATTCCCCATAAATTTGTATTCATTCATTACATTTGAATTTCATTTTTCAAATATGAAAATTAAAACCAAAATGCTTATCTAGCTTATCTACTATGATCTCCATAATGATATAACTCCTTTAAGCAACTTCTATTATTTCTGAGAGACCCTAAATGCCAAATCTCCAATTTTTATTCTTATCAAGTAATTGAAACAAAATCGAAGATCACAGGTTACCTTTGAGCCTCCATTCCTTGCTTGCGATTATTGATTACCTCCGCCTTCATTAAAGCCTGTATTTCAAGAAGTTTGCAGCCTATCAAACAAAGCCGTTCCAGGAGCCAACATTGAGAGCAGCTAGAGGCATCCTCTATCTCCATAATGAAGGCAACCCTCCCATATTATTGGATCATTATTTATTGCGAGAGTTGCAGATTTTGGACTGTCGAAGCTCGCACCATTTCCCGATCTTGGAGGTTCAGCTTTGGTAAGACAGATGCCTTGAGATTCCGTCGACCATAGCGCTGTCTTTGCTAAACCTCTTCCATCGCCTTATAGATTGTAATGCACAGGTATTCAAATAGGCTCTGATACCAAATGAAGGCGAATGCAATTGACTTGATATTTCATTGATGATCATGAGATACATTTAAAGGATGTGGAAAACGGTTGATGAGAAACCAGTTAATGTCAAAGCAGTTAGAAATGGTTGAACTATAAACTGCATACAACCGCATACAATGTAATATTCTAGCATTTGCCAAAAATCTCCATGATCAATGCTACTAGTTTTTAGAGTTAGCAATGATCTCTATGATCAACACTATAAATTTTATATTTAACAACAATCTCCATGATCAAAACTCTACTTTTTTATATTTAGCAATGATCATTGCCACACTACTTATTCCATATATAAAAATTATCCAACTATAAATATCACATCTCTATATGGGTGGAATTCAAGTGGCCTTTCTAATGGTCAAAATTCTATAGACCAAAATATATGGTTTCTAGGATGATATTTTCCCTTGCATTTGTTTGATGCTATAATAAAATTTTCTTTTCGAAAGAAATAAGAAAGCGTGATAGAATAAAAAGAGACAAGTTTGACTAATATGAAAAAACTGTGAAAGTAGGAGGTGTAGCCAACATTTTTTGTTTGAATGATATGCATACTATAAGTATTTTTTTCTTATTATAGATAATAATTTTCCTTAAATCTTCATGGATCCTCAAGGTTGAAGTTGAGTCAATCATGAATAGTTCATATTGCAAGCTCCCTCATACCACAAAATCGAGATAGTCTTCTCAAATCCCTATAACTTAATAGAACTACCAAATGTAATCTTCTCTAGTAATTTCAGACCTCCAAATATTTAATTTATTTCACCATCCTTTTTAATTATGGTGTTAACTATTTAATGGCTAGTGGTAGAAATTCATAGTTTATTCCAACAACCCCCTTAATTTTTACTACTAACTCCTTTAGCATCCTAAATTCTTTCTTAGATGTTCAAATTTCTAATTTGCTAATGGCTTTTTGAATGTGTCTACTAACTAGTCTTTTGATATTAGAAACCCAATTATATTTCTTCATTGTTCATTAGTTCTCATGATGAAATAATAACTAGTATTAATATTTTCCTTCACTAGTAATGTAGAGTGAGAAAATTACTTCCTCAGCCATAACAAACAATTATCAGTTACCCAACTCAAATATTAAAACCTTTTTTGATTTTTATTTTATTTTACATGAGAATATTTATTCTTTTACAACATCTTGAATATATTCAAGTGAACCATCAATTTTGGGAAGGTGAATTCTATAGACTTCTCTTGCACTCTTAGGATGTTTCACCTAAAAGGAGAGAGATAAAACACCTTCAAATTGATGTGGTTCACTCAAATAAAGGATTGCAAGATGGAATTAAGACTAAATGAAATGATATAAATGTAGCTAAGCTATGAAATTGATTGATTTTTAATGCAAAACTAATGAAATATGTAATGTTGGAAAACATAGTGAGGTATGCAAACATGGACTAAAAACATGAACTAATGCAAACAAAAATGAATGAGACTGAATGGAGTGCACTTGGAAGTTGAATGCTGAATCTGGAAGGTTCTGGAAATTGGTACAAATCACTGTAAATCACCAGTGGGACTCATTCGCCATTGATGGTGAATCAGTCCCGCTATTGACAAAAACACCTGAAACTGTTTTCTGACTGTCAGGAATTGGATTCTGGCAAAATCAGTTTTTTTAGCCCTCAGGTGGGACTCATTCTCCACTGATGGCGAATCAATCCTCCTCCAAAATTCTGCAAATATGAAGGTCAATCTTATAGGTCCAAATCAACACTTTTCTTCTTGTCAGGTTGACCAAGTCAAATCTGTAGAAAAATGGGTTGTAGGTTGTCTCCAAGCTTGAAATAGGGTTTATTTGACTTGAAACACTTTGTTGACTTGTTGACCACCTTTCAACACTTATTTTCTTGACAAATTTGCATACAAAAGTTTGCAAACACACATGCAAGAGGGGAAAAATGGTTAAGGGTTAGAGTATAGGGATTTTCCTTGGTCAAATCCCACTTTGGTAATCAAACCCTTAATAAAGAAATGGAATGAAATGATGAATAACAACATGCAAATGTCCTAACTCACCAAAACCTTGTTGGAGAAATATGAAGATATGTTAATGGCTGCTCTAAGATGTTTGATGCTTGCTTGATCAAATGATGCAAACTGCTTGAATGCGTGAATTAGATTGAATGGGGAGATTGCAGAAGATGTAAAATGAGGAGAAAAACACTTATTTATACACACTTATACCCTAATACCCAATAATACCTCATCACAGGCCGACATAAGGTCTTTTTGAATAAAACCCGAAGAATTTTGAATTATTTTGAATTGGAGCCAAGAGGGAGTCATTCGCCACCCATGGAGAATGGGTCCCACCTTAGGCTTGTAAGTGGTGTCGTAATTAAATCACATTTGATGTTGTTTGTCAGGTTTACACATTAAAAAAATACACTTAATTAAGCCTTTATGAGTGCATAAAGGGGTCAAATAAAGCATAAGAAAGGTGTAAATAGTGAAGATAAGCCTAGAAAAGTGTGAAATCTTGTTACAAGTCATTTTAAAACTTTAAAATAAAACTTGATAAGGAATAAAAAAGGTGATTTTTAGAAGAATTATAATGAGAGGAGTCTAAAAAAGTGTAGAAATGTGTTACAACACTTCACAACACCTTCACAAGACATCACAATTTGAATTTTAGGACCTAATGTGAATGCATAAGCTACATTGCAACATTAAATCAAACCAAGATAAGTCAAACATCATAGGAAAAAGACCTAAATAACCATTAAAATGTCCAAAGAGCCATTTTTCTATGGTACATCAAGTGACCTTTTTCCAATCAAATACACCAATCCATCCACAATTCATCTATATACTAGGTTGTTTGTTCCATTCCCTATTCCAACCCAATTTAAAAAAATAAAAAAGAATCTTTAACCAAGAACACTACATTTCTTGAATTGACTTATTTGTAACTAGATTACCTATAACATCATTTATATTTTCTACACTTCTAATATGTTGGTGTCAACCACCTCCCAGGAGCACCATCTGTAGAATAAACCTTCATGAAATAGAGAGAAGCATAGCTATTTCACCAAGAAATAGTGAATAAATTTGAGATGGATAAAATTGCATATGGTATAGTCTTTAAAGGCAAGAAAAAAGGCAACGGGTATAAAAATTCCTGATATGGGAAACAAAATTCCTTGCGAGATAAAATGCATAATCATGCCTAAGTAAACTTAAGTGTGGTAAATATCCTATTTACCGTAACACCCCCCCTTAAGTGCAACTTAGGGAGAATGAAGAAGCAATATGGGTCCCAGCTACACAACCATGTTAGGCACCAATTTACAATGCAAAAATGAAATCTCTCACAACCAAAGAAAAAGAGAAAAACCCTATGGGAAAAAACCCCTCTCCAAAAAAAAGAAAATAAAAAAAAATGATGCATGGATGGAGGACTCAATCACACTCCCAAAGGAATACATACATCATGTATATACAATCAATGACCCCCCCCATAAGAGGGAAAGATAGAGACTATATATCCCCCCATAGTGTGTAATCACCTGCAAAAATAGTAAGTGCCTAAAGACAAAACATGATCCAACGTCAACAAACAACTTGTCTCCCTTTTGGAAGAAACAAAACCAAGTACAGATGTTGGAATGCTTCTCATTCTCGATAGGAATTGAAAGAAAGAAGCATGAAGATGTATGATGATGTATCTAAAATTTTCTCATGTGTCACCAAGACCTTATAAGATGCCATGTATCAATTAGAATATGCCCAATTACAATGTAAGGTGACAAACAAGGTACCACTAAAAACTGATTAAGTGAACATTCTCCAAGGACTTGTGATGGTTTGACAATAATTGTGCAATAACTATCATCAAAGAGAGAAGAGATAACCCTTCAAATGTGTCCTACAAATCTGAAATGTGAGACTCCATAAACAAGGATGCAATGTACAAAAAATAGGAATCCCAATCAGGAAGACAATGATAATCCTGTTGCTCAGGAATAATGCAAGTAATCAATGAAGGTGGATCAACTATCTCTAAAAAAGAATCAAGAACCTTTGAAGTAGCCACAACCTCATCTGAAGTCTCAACAACCTCCAAAGGATCACAAGCATGGTTTATCTTCTCTAAAGAACAAAGAGGCACATTGGTATTGGAGGGAGGCTCATTGAGAGATAATGGAGTACTTATCAGGATCTCCATATGATTCTC
The DNA here is from genome assembly GCA_007258455.2 of Sequoia sempervirens. Classification (NCBI taxonomy): domain Eukaryota; kingdom Viridiplantae; phylum Streptophyta; class Pinopsida; order Cupressales; family Cupressaceae; genus Sequoia; species Sequoia sempervirens. The sequence continues at coordinate 104,984,650 of VDFB02072274.1, read as the reverse complement.
AAAGGTAAGTCCAAAGAGCATGAGAGATCTCAAAATAAAAAAAGTGAATCCAAAAGGTCCTCATCATTGATATGCTAAAAAATAACTCCATAGACTCTAGCCCTAAATCCCTTCCAAATTGTATACCTACTACGTGTGTCCGGAACATGAACTTCATTATACAAATATGGCAGTAGATTCTCCTCACTAAGA
>VDFB02072274.1:104885447-104984358 GCA_007258455.2 Sequoia sempervirens | reverse complement strand
TAAAACACTTCAGTTTGTATAAGATTTTTTGACTACTCTGATTGAGTTAATTATCAAACATTGATCCATTTATTTTTTTATACGCATCATTTTGTGTAATTGAGTTGTATCAATTATGAGCTTATAATGGATTATAAAAACTGATAATTATTAATTGTTGTAAATCGAAAATTATTTAATGGACTTATATTGCAACTTATGACAGTTTTATCATTGTATCAGCAGATGCCACTGATGGGTAATCTGTTGTCACACAAGTAGGTTTAATATGGAAGAGGGGTATTGTTGTGACCTATTTCACACATCGCCCCATTGCAAATGGGGACCCTCACTGGTTTGCTCTTAGGGTTTAGCTTTGAGTAGCAATTTCATAGTCTCTGTTGCTCTGGAAATTTCATGTCAAAGTCTGGAGTCATCACCCGAGCCAAGTTGGGAATTTGGGCCTGAAACTGAACGTGAACGTCATAGAAGTGCTTAGAAGACCCGGTAGACGAGGATCGCCTGTGCTTTCGCTCAATTCTGACACTTCCTATTTTTTAGGGATTCTGCTTTTTTGCTTTTTTGCTTTTTTCGTTTTTGGCATTTCTGGACCAATCTGGAATTTACTATTTTTAGAAAGTTGCTTTTTGCTTTTTCTATTTTTAGTAAGTTTCTATTTTTAGAAAGTGCTAGGTCTCACAAGCAGTGGAGTCAAAAGTTTCCACTTTTGGAATTGAAAAGCAAGCAAAAATCAAGCAGAAGTCTTAGAAAATCATTCAAAAAATCAAGTAAAAAGCGCATGCAAATCATAAGAAAAGTACATGCAAAAGTGAGAAAAGCTGGAAAAGGGTGCATGCAAAAGCTAAAAAATCAATTGGAAAATCACGCCATCAAAGAGAGAAAATCATTCAAAAATCAAGTAAAAAGCAAGCAAGTTGTGACAAAATTCGCCTAAGGCTGGATAAGTGCGCCCATATGAAAATCCAGTTGAATCTTCGAAAAGTCCACTTGAGAAATCCATCCATCAAAGAGAAATCTTGGAAAAATCCAATTAAAATTCGTCTATTTGAGAGATTTTTGCCAAATTCGCCTTATACAAGGAAATCTAGTTGAAAAGTTCGAAATTTCAGTTGGACAATGATGAAAATCGACTAAGGCAAGTGAAATTTCGAATTGGACTTCAAGGACTTCAAGATGAAACGAAATTCCAGTTAAGAAGAAGAAAATTCCAGTTGAAAGTCGAATTCTTCAAGGAGAAAATCGAAAATTGTCTAAGGCAAAACACATCTTGAAAGGTTAGAAAATCCAATTGAAAAGTGGATTAGTCCACTTGAAGGTTGAATTTTACTAAAGGGAAAAAATAGAATAAAATCTTAAGTTTTATTTTAAGAATAAAACTTAGTTGTCAAGCCAAAAGGGGACGCCTTGGTTGAAAAGTCAAAAAATCGAGAAGAGATAAGATTGCTTTTTACGTTTTAAAGCAAAAGCATCTAATTGAAGAAGAGGTCGACCTAAACCAATATGGAAAGAATTTATTATAAAAGAAGATCTTGTGAGCTTATTTTCCATTATTTGCAAGTCGAATTTTCTCACAGGCAAGCTCCTCTCAAGCTAAGGACGTCTTTCTTCTTCAGTTGCAAGGAGATTTCTTGATTCCAAAACATAGAGTTGGATTTTTCTCTTCCATTTCCAGATTTCTCAAACAGCTGCAAGGTTATTACTGGCAAATTTAAAGAAGGGAGAAGGATTTTTCATCTTGGATTTAAGAAAACTTCAGTATAAGTCTTTAAAAATTCAGAAGATTATTTAAAAATTCCATGAATGCTCTTTAAAAACAAAAAGGCGGATAAAATTTCATTAAGAATTTATTCTTTAATCAGCCTTTTTAATCAAGTTATGGATTTTTAAAATTTCTCCAGCCATGAAATCGCCTTTTTACAAATTTGTGAATTTTTTCTAACTTCGAGCTTCGTACAGGCACAATGTCCTCTTCAAAGAACGTGGGAGGTGGAGTCAGAAAAGCTCAAGTAAAAGAAGTTCTCAAAGAGTTTTATCCAGAATCCCAATTATCCTCGAAATGGAAGAAGGTGGCAGATACCAACTTTGAGCAGTTTAATGTGATTCAACACAAGAGAAGGATGTTTGGCACTCGGAACGAAATGCCCACGCCTATTGCCACTAACATTGTTAAGTCCGGACTTCATCAAGCAGCGGGATTTCCACCTTCAGTTCAGTGCAGTGAGCTAATGGTCGAGTGTGCCAGAAGGTACAATCCGCAGACAAGATCCATTAAAACACCTAATGGGATCACTTTGGCATACTTCACGGAGGATTCAGTCAGAGAGGCATTTGGTATTCCCCATCGTCAAAAGATGTTGAACAGGACTCAAAAGGAATCACAGGCCATGTTCGATCAAGCCAAAGAGTCCTGTATGGACATAGTCAATTCTAACTGGATCAAGGAACCCAAAAGACATTGCTCCAAGTTGCCAAAAAGATTAATTTGCACAGTTTTCAAATCAGAATACAGTGACATGATTCATATGCTGAACAGGATTATGGGAACTTCTCAAGGAGCTTTCTTCGAAGTATGGATGTTTTCATATGTGGAGGAGGTCGTATTGGGAATAGAAGCAATAAATTGGGCAAAGTTAATAAGTGATAACATCGATTCCCAGTTGAGAAACTTGGAGAAGACCAAAACCTTCTATATGAGTTCCTACGTGGTTTATATCTTGGCACGGTTCACTAAGTATAGAGGACTGATTTGCAAAGGGGAAGTTGGACTTCAAAAAGATCAGCTCAAAGCATATGATTGTTACTCGCAGCTCCAACTGCATTATAGGGACAATTTTAAGATAACCAATGATGCCTTCCTTATGTATATCACGCGAGTGCTTCAAGGAACAATTCAAAGGAGGCTATCTAAAGAAGCTATGGCAATGCTTGACAAGTTCGGATCTTGGTTTATCCAGTTTCCAACCTTTACATATATAAGAGTTCATGGATTCTCGGATGCTCCACATAGACTCCCTCGGTACCCAACAGACAAGATTGTTATGCTTGAAGTTGCAAGGCAACTGGCATGTGTGGATTCTATTCAGGCGAAAAGGAACAAACAAGGAGTGGATTTTCCTATTACAATTGGAAAAATGCTAGAGGTCTGCCCCTCATTACAATCAGCCAAAACAGCAAGGTTAGAGTTGCAATTTTATAAGTTCGGCTTTTATAATCCAAGGTCTGATTATGACCCGTACTTAAGAGTCCACGGGAAGAAGTCCCTTCATGTTATGCAGATTGAAGACTATTGGTCTAACTTGATGGACGAATATGGAGTCAGGAAGAAGATTTGGTCCAGAATTCCAATTGAACTTGTAAAAAGGTGTGACTTGTTCCCTATACCTGACCAAGTAAAAGACAACGGGGACTACATACATCCTCAATTTGAACGGGAAAAAGATAAGCCTATCTTGTTGCCTAACTGGACACAACCTGAGTTGACCGATTTGGACATATTGATGAAGGATATTATAGCATACTCCAGGGAATGGGTGGATAATCAGATCAGCAGATTAAGAAAAGAGGGAATTTCTCTTACCTATGCCACATTGAGCAATAAGGAAAGCCAGGAGGAGGCAGTTGGAGAAAGTCTTGATGAACTTTCATATCCTCGCAAGAGGAAGGTAGTGAGTAAAAACCTTCACACAGAGGAAAAAGATGCAACTGACAGAGAATTGGAGAATAAGAAACAAAAAGTGAATGAAATTCCATCATCTTCAAGCACTTTATCAGTTGGAGGAACAGAAAAGGTGTCCATTGCTGAAATCGAACAAAGCCATGAGCAAGAGGTCGAATTCCAAGAGCTAGAACAGTTGGATTCTCTCCAAGAGCAAACCCCCATTGAGTGTTTGGAGGAGGATGATACGTTGATGATTGAAGGCGCAGGAGATACTGAGATCCTTGAGAACAACGAAGAGCTGGGAGACGAGGTAATTTCTGCTCTAAAAGGAATTAATGACGATGTTCAATTAGAAGATGGGATGGAATTATGCACTATCCCAGCTTGGTTGACCGAAATTTTGATGAAGAAGTCTAGACCACTGGATGAAGTTCAACCAGTTGAAAGCATGCAGGACTTCTTGGAAAGGATTGGCAAAGTTAAAACGTCAAAGAAGCCCAAAAAGTATTCTCAGATTACCAGGAATGATGCAGGATCCAGGATCTTACAGGTGGCAGTCCCAAAAATTGACAAGCCAAGAGATCAGATTACTCCTATGGATTATGATGTTACAACGTTGGACATTGGGCCAACCACGATAGATCAGGATTTCCATGAGTTGGCAGACACTTCCAAGGCCATCAAGGATAAATTCGACAAAACAGAGAAGTAAGAAGGAAAGGCTAGAGTTAGAAAATCTAAGGCTAGTGGAGTTTATTCAGCAGCTAACAGCTCCTTTGCGCCAAGAAAGTGAAGCTTTTATTCCGCCATCATCTCTTACTCCGGAATCCGTTGATGTTCTTGAAGCTATGAGGATCACAAGTCAAGCAACTAAGAGTTGGGTTATCAATATTTCAAAACAGATGGAGCAATTCTTAGAGAAGTGCGCTCAGACTTATGACAGATCTGCCTTACTTATGACAGAAATTGGTCAGATTGAAGACAATTGGGAAGACTTCCAGTACATAAATGACAAAGTGATACCTCGTTTGAAGGTTTTAAAGGAAGTTTCCCTGCAAATATTAATCCAAGAAGGTGTTATTGAGGAAGGAGCCTCTTATGATTTCAGCAGATGGTATCATTCCTTGTTGGCTAAAAGGAAGATATATGATGGAATGAAGGAGGAATGTGCTGTTATACGGAGTGCAATTGAAAAAATTCAGTTTAAGATCCTCAATTCTCTTGAAGGATTAACAGGGCAGGAGCATCATGATGCAAATGGCTTGGATTTAGAGGGATTGAGGAAAAGTGTGATGAATATTTACTTCAAGGAAGTGCAGATTGTTACAGAGAATCAGCTTGATGATATGTCTTCCCTTTTGACCTTTATGGATAACTTTCAGAAACAGGAAGATAGATGGGAAGGTACTTTCACTCAATGCCTAGAAACCTTGGACGTAATGGGAGTGCAACTGGATTCTGTGCCAAGCATCTCAATGGAGGAACTCGACTTTGTGTTAGCAAAATTTCTTGCATTTGCGGCTAGGGAACAGTCCAAAGGGAATTGCATTCTGGATTCCCACTTGCTCGAATGATTCGCAAGGTGTCATCATTTTCCATGCTCCAAGTGGCTCGTTCTGCCTATGCCATGTGTCCTTTGAGTTGGTTATGCTTTTTAGGGTTAGGGTTTCTTGGAATAATCTTGGCCATTGATCTCAATTCAATCTTGGCCATTGCTTTGTAATTGGGGTGCCTATATAAACCCCACGCATTTCATTCATTCAGGGAGAGACTTATGAAATTGTTGCTACTATTGCTATTCAAATAATAATTTGATTCAGAGTTGAGCATTTGTTATTTTTATGAGCTCGCATGGTTTCATGATTTCTTCAATAGAATAAATTAATTTTCAGCATTTTTTAGATGAATGAAAGATTGATGGTGTTGGAAATAGTGAAATTAGTTCATACCTTTTTCAATTGAATGATTTTCAATTTGATGTGCAAGGTTAGTCTGAACATTAAAACTGTTTAACTTGGATTCTATTACCTATATACATTGTTCGAATTGATGGTGGTATTGTGTAATAGGACATCATTCGTAAACCCATTGAAGATTGCATCATCTTTGTCTAGTTGTAGTCATTGTGCTTGGCAAAACAAAGATTGGTTTAAATTTCACTATCCAGCATTTGTCTCTTAAGTTCGTAGTAGTAGTTTTGCATAAATCTAGTTCCTAAACCCTCATCCCTTTTCCTTTTATTTTATCCCAAAATCGAAAATCCCAAAAACACAAGAGCATTCAACGTCAAATCAATTCTAACCCCTACTTTGAGTAAATCACTATCTAAAGGTCCCTTTGTGAAACCAGCATATCACATCATCCATTGAGCTTGTCCATCCCTCAACTTAAGAAACATTGGAATTACCGTATGACCTTTCTAGCAATCTTAGCATAAGAGGTAATTTTTCAAGAGAGGATAGAGTGTCTCTAGACTCTTTATTCTAAAGTGCTTGGTGAGTCATAAAACACGCATCAACAGGTATCCTACAAGATAATCTTCAACCAGAAACTATGTAATCCTATTATCATAAGTGCTAAGTGCAAAACCAATATCTATGGAATCTTATCATAGTGGTTGATTAAATAGATTAACATCCTGATTTCCCACATCAATCGAAGTATTAGGACTTTAAATTAGCAAGTGCATTTAGGTAGTAAATTATAGCCATCTCCCCACTCCTCTAGCAAGGTGCTTGATGACTTGAATGTAGTCTAGTCACCACTATTTCCATTTCCCTCCAACTAAGCATTTATGGAATTACTAAGGTTGAAATAATTAAAACATTAAGTCAGCATATCTAAATTTGAAATCAATAATACCAAAGATGTATTGTCATTCAAACACTAACAACCATATTTAGGACATTGTGCATGGTTAATGGATACTAATGGAGTGAAACTACACTCTTTTTTATTTTTCTTTTTGCAATGGCAAGGAGTGAGTATTGATGGCCAAACTCAACTCCTAGAAATTGGAAAATGGTGTTGAAAAGGTAGAAGGGGAGGAAGAGGAGAAGAAAAGAAAAGAGGAAAGAAACAATTTGGTGGTGGGAAAGGTGCTTGTTTTATAATAAAAATTTAATGGAAATGGTGTTGAGCTATTACTTATCCATGCAGTACTATGTAGGCCCATGTGCTCACCTTGAGCTCCTTGGTCTCTCATGTAGCAATGCACAACCCTAAACACAACTCCTTGCATCATGCACCATCTATGCAATGATAGGAACCATAACACACACCTTGCATCATGCACCAGCAGCACAGCATTGGGAATCATGCCAAGAAAAACAAAAAATACTAAACAGCTCTTGTGCAGGCCTTTGCATTGTGTGCCACTCATTTAGTGCCAAGGACCATGCAATTTATAGATAGATGTATATAACATTAGTTAAGAGAGTTAAGAAAGATAGGACAAGATACACAGCCATACATATCCCTACATGTATGGAACACAGATTAATAAAACTTTATGTTCCAATTCTAATATTTTCTCCATTTGAACCCCTTTCTCAATTTGCTTCCACACATACAACAAATCTAAATCATCATTTAGAGCATTGTCCCCTAGACTTCCTTGGCATCTAAAATATAGGTATTAGAGTGGTTCATCTTGCATGTCCTGTCGGCTGAGATTAGAGTATCTGAAGCTTAGTGTTAAACCATGAGATCCCTCATGTTATCTCTCATGCTAGATAAAGTGAGTTTAGATGGACAAGGTGCAAGATGTAGTCCGCATGATGATCAAATATGAAATTTCAAAGGATCTTCAAGAACAAAGGACATTTATGTTCAATCAATTTCTTGACGCCATTGAATTAGTAGCTCCATCATCTCAACCGTAAGGTAAATATTTTGGTAGTCAATTCCCCCTAAGTTCCAAGTGAATTTAGATGTTCTTGTCTTTAAGGTTAAAATAGACGTAGGTGTAATAGATAATTGGTTAGGAGCCATATTTCTCTATGAATGACTTTTTTGATGAAGCAAAGATCAAGGTTTCACTTTTGAAAGTTTCTTCACCTATCAAGAAATGGTGGCAAGCCCATGCTCTATGGGATGAGGACCAAATAGAAAGAATATCCGAGCCAACTTGAAGCCTTCAAGGATGATTACCATTTAAAGATGTCTACGATGACTACTATATTCAATGGCAACAACTAGGAAAAGGACATGATCAATTAGTCTGGACTCTGAACCTACATTGATTCCTTCAATGACTTCTATGAGAAGTTGGGTTCATTTGATTCAAAGAAGCATATAGTCCTCAAATACCATAGTAGCCTATGACCATTCATTCAGTCCAAAAAGAAGCTGGTCAAGGTCAAGATGATTGGAGAAGCCTATTGCTACACAACAATCATTGATGAGTCACAAATTTGTTGTGGCAAAAAAGACACATTCCTTAGACAAGAACAAACCATCCAAGATTAGTAAATAGTGTGATAAATACAAAACCAACTTTCACTTGAAAGTTCAAAGTGCCATGTGCACAAAAACCTAATCGCACATACAAAAGTAGAGGGTCCAAAAGAGTTAGAGGTGATACATACAAACTGGAAAGCTACTTGTTTGAACACAAAAGCAACGAGAACTACCCTAGATGTTGAAGTAGAATACTTGTTCCATTTGTAGATGTGGGTGCATGGGTGGTCACTAGATTTTCTTGTCAATGGCAGTAGCATAAAGAATTTCATCTTTGAAGCCATCAGCAAGTGACTAAATTTTCCTCTCATGCCTCATCCACATTCTTATATTTTAAAGTGGATCAATTCATGCAACAAGCACCAAAGGTATACATATCATTCACCAATGCTACTTCTCATATGCTATTCATCCTTTTAGAGGGAGCTAATTTGTGATGTAGTTCCAAGTGATTCTTGTGATATAATCCTTGGACATCCATACATGCATTGTCACGATTGAATCTTGATAGCAATATCATAATTTAAAATTTTGTGGAAAATACCTCCTACTTATCATACATGCATTGTCGCCATGGTGTGTACACAAGCAATCCTCAAAGTATCACCATATCAATTGGAAGAGGGTATTGGATCCTTGAAGCGATTCCACACTCAAAATATACTGCACAAACTTTTGGCTAGATTGCATAAGGGTCTCCTCAACTTAGCACAAGTAGGACGGTTTGACAATTGCTCTTCAAGAAGGGGCGAATGATCCATGCACTCTTGTGTAGGCCCACATGCTCACCTTGAGCTCCTTGGTTACTTGCACAAACATTGCACAATCCTATGTGCAGCTCCTTCCGTCATGTGTCAATCATGTGGTGTTAGGAATCACGCTACACAACAAAAAAGATCCTACACAACTTTTGCACCCTTTGCATTGTGTGCCACTCAAGAACTGCCAAGGATCATGTCACATAGCTTTAAAGACAATTTTATCTATGTTCTGTGCCACATCTGCACTTGTGTGTGGTACCATACAGTGTTGATACATGCCATAATTTAACAAAATTCTATGCAACATCTTAGTACACCATGCAACAGTTTAGTTTGTGCAAGTCACAATTTTGTACAGCTTTTGGAGCTGCTCCATGATAAAAAAACTTGTCAACACAATGAGCATTCGAAAGTCAAACCAACAAAAGATGAAGGGTCATCTATGTGAGTTCAATTGTTTCTTAGTGTGGTGAGTGTGATAATGATGCATATGCTTAAAGGCACAATCTATAGCTATCAATATTTTGGGCTTATAGTATAACAATGACTAAGCAATTAAAACTTGAGCCTTGTTATATGTCTCCAATGGAGGCCATTTTGAGTTAAATGATAATAATGCTGCAAGGACAATAAAGTAAATACTCATTTTAAATCCCTTTGCAAGAAGAATACTGTAAATGCATCAATTGAATCCCTTCGCAAGAAGAGTATTGTAAATTCATCATTGTTAGATCCCTCATATGAATTCTTCATTATTCGTCACATGGCATGAATTCCTTTTGGTGACATTTGGTTTATCACGACCATATATTAGTATACTACAAAGGTGTTGTATGGTCTATTATGACCTTGCAATAGCATACTACTATGATTCTTTCAAGATCAATATATTCATATTGAAATGGATTTTGAATATATCAATGGCACCAAAATGAAAGAACTATGAATATGTTACTGGTTTCCTCTACCTCGCCCCCCCTTCCCCCCATACTCATATGGCTTCAGTTCGAGTTCAAGTCCTAGGCTAGTTCCCCGCTAGGTTCACCTGGGGTCCCTCTCAAGAGGGACCCTAGTTGAACATAAGCCAAACTTCGCCAAACCCAACAGGTGCCCAAAAAGAAAGAAAAATATATATTTTTAAAAATATTTTTGTAAACAAAAAGTGCTTGTGTACCTAATTTCACCCTTAAGTGATATAATTGTGAAAATGGTGTGCATCATGTGATGGAACTCCTAAAATTTTCATGTTCCATCTCAAAATCCTGTTAAATTCTGGGTTAGGTTTGTATCTGAGGGCTTAGGGTTTTGATTACTATCACTGTTTAAGGGTTTTAGTTTACCTGAGATCCTACTTGAAAAACCCTTGAGTTTATCTCCTTGCCAAGGTTTTAATTCTTTGGTGACTCCTCGTTGCCGATTCCCGATCTTTTAAGTTACCACTTATGCTATCAAAGTACATGAAGTGACCGGCCCTTTGGTCTAGTCTTATCGGTTGTTATATGTTAGCCCATTGTTTTAATTCTTCCAAAGTCGGGTTAAATATTTCTTGCTAAAATCGTTCGAGCCTTAAGTTTTTAATTCTATGGGTTATAGTCCTGTCGACCTAGTTGGGTCCCTCTTTTAAGACTAAAAATTTCGGCATGTGCAGATATGAAAATCTTTGATGACCGTTTGATTGTTACAAACAGATCTTGGCCATTCCCCATGCACTTGTTCCATTTCATTGCTTACTATTTTATCCTCACGGGCTAGCGGGCATAAGCCATGTGTTTTATGTATTGGTGGGACCGATGTCTAAGTTGAAGATAGTGGGAAATATTGAAAGAAGATTGACAACGGTTGTTGAGTAACGTGGCTGCGTCTCGACCGTTCCTTGCACGCCCGCTCCTTTTAATTCTCCATTAAAATATTCAAGCGGGTTGGCGGGCGACTGCCGCGTGGCGAGTCTAACTGTGGGCCCAGTGTTTCCAAGCAGTTAGTGTGCGAAGCTTTGAAGGGAATCAATGGTTGATAGCAGGTGACGTGGGCCAATCCTGACCGCTCCCTGCTATCCTGTGCAGGCCCCACCTTTACTGACTGATTCCCAATAGGGTGGCGGGCGATTGCCACGTGGAATAACCCAGAGGACGTGGAAGCATTGGAGCAATGGAAAATATTAGTCAAATATTTCAATGTGAGGCATAGAGAATAAAGTCTACGCTACTAAAAGAAGATATAATGCACGTGTTTGAGATCTTTTAATTTGGGTCGTTGATGGTATAAGAAGAATAAGTCTACAGGAAATTGGTCTTGGATTAAGATGTGAGTATGAAGAGGCCGAGGGACTTAATCTCAACCCTTCCCCGTCTCCCCATTGATGAAATTTGCACACGAGTTAAGACTCGTGGGGGCAAGGGGAAGAAGACATGTGGATTCTGGCTGTAGTGACAAAGGAATGGTGGAGCCCACAAATCACCAGCAAGTGGTTCCATGTGGCTTTCTGTCATTTGATAAGTATTGCAGCTGTGTACAGTCAGGATTTTCAAATCAAGCTAACTAAATCTGGATCGTCCATTAGTTAACACACCCACGTAATCAATGACTGGCATTCAAAACTTAGTTTGAGGGCAAGTGAGCTGTTCTGGTTCGCGCGAGAGAGCCTTAATAACGGAAAGGACGTTGAGATACCGAAGCAGAAGGTTGTGTAGATATTAAAACCTATCTTGAAAGCACAATTGAGCATTATAAAGGATATTCTACACACTTGGAGAGCTCGTGCTGTAGTTTTTAGGCTTGTCTGGCGTCAAGGCTAGGGTTATTAACCTGCGAAAGAACTAGTAAGTGGATTACTGCCTTCCCCTCAGAATTATTGATAGAGTTGTGGTTTCCCAAATCTTTGAGTCTGTTAGGGTTTTTTCTTGGTTCTGCATTTTAAGGTTTGACATTCATAAAGGATAATTGGTTGGTCCTGCATTGTCATAATTAGTGTCAAAACCTTATCTGAGCTGTAAGCCGTGTTCAAGAAACCAAAAACCTTGCCTTGTAATAACTTTTATGTCGTGGCTCCTAAAGCACAATCAAAAGCGTCTTCGTCTAAAGGGGAAGCTTCTACTCCCAAAAGACCTTTGAATAAAGACCTTACTGACCAGTTACCACCCTCAACTAGTGAAAATCCTAAGAGTCAGCTACTTCTCCGAGGTTTGCAAGTAGTAGACGGTTTGATTGACAAGAACAATTCTATTAAGGATGCCAAATTACCTTATACTGGGTGGGAATTGTTCCATAGTTGGTTCAAGAATAGAAACTTGGGCATTCAAGTAGGTAACCCTTGGAATTGTGACCTAGGGAAGTTGATTGTGCCCAATGTCTCAATGGACGTTGATTTGCTCAAAGTAGTGGCCACCAATTATGACCTAGTTACAAGAACTATAAGAACATATGATGGGAAGGAAATGGTCAAAATTACCAAGGAGGAATTTGCTCATGTTTTCAAACTTACTGGATGGAGTGATGAAATCCCTAAGATCAATGAAAACACTCTCAAGGAGGAATATGATAAGACTAAGATTGCATTCAAAGTCCACATTCTTCCAAGATATCTAGCAAAAATTGTAGGTCGAAGGATTACAATAGGGAAATATGATAAGGAGTCGTTCCCTATTAATTATTTTGTTTCCTACTTCCAAAAAACCTTTTACTCTATTTGCCAGATAATTGGTTATGATCTTGTCACAGGAATGCCTATGGCATGGATGTATATGGCAGCCCATATTCAACACCCCCAATCTTGCACAGTGTATGACTATGTGGAGTTTCTTGCAGAAAAGATTCATGAGAGCTTGATAAGGTTGAAGAAGGGTGCAGATGGAGTAAGGTTTAATTGGTATTCATTGTTGATGCATATGTTTCTGTTCAAAGGTGCACCTTACTTCGGGCATAATATGACTTTGGATAGGAAAGAGGGTAACTTGGATTGCTTGTGCAATGCTGGACTACTGTCCTTGACAAGGATGACAGGACATATGATTATGTGACATTTCAAAACTTGTTTGCTTCAGAATTAATGAGAGTGCTGGTTGTGAGTATACCTAGAGTTCCCATTGCCCTGCATAACTTCTTAAGACCCAAGGAAAGAAGGCCTGAGTTGGGAGTTCATCACAATTGGGGAGATGTTATCCCATACCCTGATTACACTGTTTTAAGAGTGTAAGGTTCCATTGTTGCACCTCACTTGCTACCAAGATATGAGCTAGAGAGAATTGGTTTCCTTGAGGTGATATGGCAATTGGGAAGTATGGAAAATGAACATTTGTTGAATCAAGGAAAAGGAACATTCTTTCCTTTGTATACATGCTTTTCTGATTCTGTGATGACAAAAGGAGGTTGGAATAAGATACTTGATATACTCAAGACCTACCGCATGCATAGATCAGTTGAGAGGATCAAATATGATCTCAAAGGTTTTATGGCTTGGTTGAAGGAAAGGAACAAGAGCTACAAATTTGTGCATATTTTCCAATATCCAGAGGATGTGATAAAAAATGTGTTACTTTTGGAACAAGAAAAAAAAAAGCAAGGTGGATTGCCTTCAATAAGATGCAAAGAAAGATAAAGAAAGGAGAACCTGACTTCAAGGTTCTTCCAAAAATTAAAAATGTAATGCAAAAGGTGGAACATGTATCCAAAAATTTTGAGACAATAGTGGGCCACCTTGAAACTAAAGGGGTGATAAGTAAGGATAAGGGAAAAGCCCCCATTTTAGAAGAACATGGTGGGGGAGAAGTCCTTGCCATGGAAGAGAAATCTACATCTCAAGCCTCTGAAGAACCAAGAATAAAGTTCTTTGTAAGGAGAAAGAGTAAGGCAAAGAAAAATGATGCAGCTCCTGCTCCCTCTCAACAAGAGGAGCACAAGCCTCCTTCTCCTGTGCCACAAGTACCACCACCATCTCCTCCAAGGCCAACAAAGCCTGAAATTGTGGATATTGATTCTCCACCACTTAATGCATCACCACCAAAAGGGCCACCGTTGAAAAAGCAAAAGGTTGAAGTGATTGGTTTGGTGGACTATGCTAATGAAGAGTCTGATGATGACATTTGGGTATTAGAGCAGGAAATGCAAGGAGTGTCCAATGCACCAACAATGAGGGCGACACAACAATTGGGTATGAGATTGAGTAAAGCTGATCTCACTGGGCTCAATGGCAAAGATGATATGCGGGTAGAAGCATGTACAAAGTTTTTAGATGATGACTCATTTGTAAAGTCTCAGGCTTTTATGGAATTTGCATATAAAGCTAAAAGAGATGAATATGTCAACAACCTAGCTATAGAAAGAAGTCTTCATCCAGAATTGCCTGATGCCACCATCCAGAAAAAGGTCTTGAATGAAATAAGAGCTAAATTCCAAAAGATGACTGCAAAGGAGGGTCGAGAATTGGTAAGAAATAGTGGTATTTTGTTGCTTCCAGAATGGGATTTAGCTTTTGCCATAGCCTTTGATACAATAAAGAGATGTGATAGAACTCTCTACAATTCAAAACAAGAGGCTGCAATTGCATTACAAGGGTCTGCTTTCAGTGAGCAATGGGATGCATTAGCTATCTAGTCTCTAGCCCCAAGTACAAGGAAGCCTGACATTGCTAAGGCTGCAGCTAACTACAATGGAGGCCCAATAATAAAGAGGGTGTTAGAAACATTGGCTCTAGAGGTAGCAAATATGTCAGTACATGTTGCACAATTCACAAGGGCCACTGTAGAATTTGTAACTGCAGAAAAGGAGAAGCTTAGGACATAACACAATGATTTGTTAGTTAAATATGGGAAGCTTGAACAATACAATATGCAGTTGCAGACAAAGGTAGCTTTATTGGAGGATAAGTTGCAGCAAATTTTGCAACTAGGAAAGCATAAGTAGATCGATATCGACTCACCTATTGCTTCACCAGAAGCTACGCCCCCCAAATTTACCACTGAAGTGAGTTCCTCATGGGCAATTGTGCCATACAACATGGGAAGTGTGCCTATTTTAGTAATAGAGCCTAGTACATCATAAATGCCACAGGCTGAGGAAGATATCAGCAGGGAAGAGTTGCCCAAGCAGTTAAATGAATATAAAGAGAAAAGTGACAATCATGACAAGGAGGTTTTTAATAGCAATATGGAGATTGTCACTACAATATTGGAGCATTTGAAGAGAGGAGTAAATAACAAATTGAATAGCATTCACTATAGCTATTCATCCATGGTGGCTGCTATAAATAGTTTTGACAATGATAGAGAGAGAACTATTCCACTTATGGAAGCATGGATCCCTAGGATGAAGGAATTGAGATTGATGTCAATTGGAGCTAAGCAAGATGCCAACCCTCCTGAAAGGTTTAAGCCCACTATTACTCTTGTAGGTAAAATTGAGGGGTACAGGGGAAATATTGAACCTTTGGAGATCAAAATAAGGGAACTGGTGAAATTTTTTCATCAATCACATCATGGTCTCCTTCCATCCATTTTAAGGGATGATGGTAGCATAAAAACCCTGCAAGAATGGAAAGATGAAACTAATAAAACTATTTCAGATCAGGCAGTTTCAATTTGTCAAAATTATGATATAGGCACACTGGCACATTGAAGAAAAATATGGATATGTTGGCTCATGCAGAGATTGTCTTGTTGGAGTTTGACAAGGAGGCCAACCAAATTGTTACCAAGTATGCTCCTTATAGAGAAAACGTTGACGAAGTCGTGAATTTCGACTAGCCTACTGAAGAGGAATTCCTAGCATGGAGACACAAATACTTGGAGGGGGTGGTGGATTAATAAGAAATGGCGGGATGGTGATTTGAAAATCTTGATTCTAAAGTTTGCAATCATGATGAATAACGGATAGGTGAAAATGCACTGCATAGCCTGGATTTAGTACATATTAGGCTTTTGCTAAAGTATAGAAAATATAGTGCATCTTCTTCAAATTGAATTGATGACAGCGCTGTAGATGTGGACTTATCCTTTGTCTTTTCTTTTCTATTTCTTTCATGCTTTCTTTCTTTCCACTTGGTGTGCGTGGGCACAAATTTTGAGGTAACTGTTTGAAGATACTTTTTGAAAATAGCACCGGATCTCCAACAAAAAATGAAGACTACTTTTATTTCACACATGTTTCCCACCTCTTGGGAATGTAGAGTAACTGAAAAAGGAATCTTTATTATAGCGGTCCAATAGGGTATTGACATGTGTACTTTCTGGCCTGAGGCTTGTTTTGCTCCTTCGTTTCTACAAGAAGGAATTCAGGGCCAAAAAGTAGGGGTTCGTTGTTTTGCAATCGACACTGTGAATTGTAAAAGAAATATCAAGCATGTTTTAAGTTTTGTCTTAAGTTCAGCGTCTGTTGTTATGTATGTAATTTTGATAACAATATAGCAAATACAATACATAGTGATACCAATTTCATGGCTATTGTCTCTCCTTTGTACTCATTTTATGAGTTATGAATGAAAGTAATCAAGGATTTATTTGTTCGTCTCCGTTGTTTCTCAATGGATGTTTAATTGCATTCTTGCTTATTAGTTCAATGAATTAATGTAAATGCTTGGATGAGATTGTTAACTCATAAGAATTAGGTGCTAGGTTATATGTAAGCAGTGATGATCATGAATGTAATATGGGAGTGCTATAATTCAGTGTTTCTTGAGATTGTATGTTGCTATTGTTGAGTTGTCTGGTTGCATAGGTTGATATTGACTCCGTATTTGGGATAAGGCACTGGTTTGTGCAAAGTATTCATAATTCAGTTTCTAGGTTGATTCATCAGCTAATCACTTTTTATTCACAAACTTTCCAATGAGTATTACTGTAGTTGTTTTGTGTTGAGTTTCGTTATTCTCACGCTCCAAGTGTAGGATATCAATCAATGAGCTGCCAACTTGTTTGATATACTATATTGTTGAGTAATTGTATGAGAATTATCTATTTTGTACAATGTATTGAAACATTGGTCATACAAATTCTTGAGCATACATTGTGGGATCACCCTCCTGGGTTTCATAGAGCCCAAAGTGTAGAAGTAGAAGTCTTGTAGCTTTTACTCGTTCGTTGGCCAATCCCTTTAGAGTACTAAGTATTGGAAATGGCAAAGTCCATAGGTATTTCTGAAGATCAGTTTGGTTCTTAAAAAATAACCAACATCATGAAGGTGTGTGTTGTTTCTAAAGCCTTAATTTGAGCTTGGTGGCAGGGGTTCTGCCCCTCAACCCTGCCTTGTATCACAATAGGGAATGCGCCAAGGGTTCTGCTCCTAGACCCTGCAAGGGGCACTACCCCTTGACCTTGCTAGGGGCATTACCCCCAAACCCCCATGAGGGGTGTTGCCCCTCAACCCCATTGGGGTCTCCACTCCTAGACCCCCACTAGTTTTAGGATCTCTTGTTAGGTAAGAAACTTGATTATAATTAGGGGGTGACAAAGAATTGAGATCTAACTCTTGAGTCTGTTGACTTAGACATTATTGTTGCACAACTTTCTAGAAATCTCTTTAGATGAGGCAACTTATACAATACATGGCTAGTGGAAGTGGCATTGTAACTCATTGTGGTCCAAGTGAAATTGAACCAAATCTTGATTTTTGATGCTTTTGATGAAGAGCAATATGAAGATTATTAAATATTGATTGAAATTTTCATTGCATATTGACATTTGATAAATCATTGAATTATGAATTTGAATATTTTCATTTTTGCAAATTATGAGGTATTTTAAATATTTTGTTTATTGGCAATTATGAGTATTCACTGTTTTATATATATATATCCAAACCTGTACTTGTACCACAGGAGAAAAAAATGCTGGATCATCGTAGCCAATACCCATACCCGCACACGCACCCATACCAGGACCGGTAACTTAGATTATGATTGTAATGATCTATTAAAACCCACATAATTCAGATTTATATGATGACCATTTGGTTTCTGTTTATACCAACTATGAGTTATTGATAACAAGGGGTTATAAAGGGATTAAAAAGAAAGAAACCACAAAAATCTGAAACAGAAATCCACTACCTTTAGGGCTGGATGTTCTTTAATACTGAACTGGCCTGGGTCACTGAATCATAGGGTATTTTTACTCTGATTAGTTGGCTAGGAGAGTTAGCAATGGCATGAGTGGAGAGGGAAGGGATATGTATATATATAATAATTAACTCAAATTATCCTTCTCTGAATTTATGTAATCACATGAATAGGTCTCTACTTCTCCAAAAGTGCATTGGGTACCCTAAGGTTTTGGATTGGTTTTTTGAACCAACTTGTGCAACTATTGATTTGGGAACCCTGCAAGTGGAGGGAATTACCGCAAGATAAAGAATGAACTTAAAACTTAGAAAATTCATACTTGATTCCAATAGATTATAACTGCCTAGACTTACAGTTAGCATGTCCTTGTTAGCTAAAAACTCAGTTTGGCAATGAACCCTCTACTTAGAATTACTTTGTTTCATGATTCAAGATTATCTGCTGATTGTGGTGGGGACAAGCCCCCATCAATGAGAATATTAGGGACATCCTTCCCCTGCCTTATTGAAGACACTACTTCATTTTGCATGCAAACAAGAAGGCAACTACAATGAAGATTTCAGACAAAATATACAACATTCTTGGCAATTAGGTCATGAGCACTGTTGATTTGTGGGATAACTTATCTTCATTATGGTTGTATTAGTTTCATTGCACCATTTTAACAGATTTGTTGCATTGAGCTCTTTCATGGCTATTTGTTGCACTATGGATATAATTGAGCCACTGACAACCAAGCAACCATTGTTGTTATGCAATTTGGAATGCTGTATTTTAAATTTTGAATCATCTGTTAATGTGATCACGAGTTATTAGGATTGATTTTTCTTTAGTAACCTACATTAGGGATATGCACTAACTGTATTGTGACTATGAGTGGAACTAACTTGTATTGAGTCGTATGAGGATTGTGTAGTGTATAATACATCCTGTCATTATTTGGACTATGTTGTGTTTTGATACTATTTCATGATATCAAAAAGAGTTTCTGTGTTTTTATATCCGTAGTTAGCAACTTAGCAGCATAAATGATGTTGTTCTTTAAATTGATGGTTAAGAAATGAATGTCATTGTACCATCGACAGGTGTCAAGTTGACTGTTTCATAAAGTCGTGACCTTGTGTGATGCCAAATTATAAGGTATACATGCTCATGATGGTTGAGAGTTGAGACACTATACACTCATAAATTTGGAGTAGTTGACCATTTGAGAACTTGACTGTACCTTATTTATTGAGTATGCTTACTGTGAATGAGACTTACCTTTATTAAATGATGCTTATCACTTTGGTTTTATTACATGTGATGTCTATCATTTTTAGTGTCGTTCTTGACAGTATTTGATCTTGAATCAACTGCCTCAGCTAGTATTATTAGCATAACTATGCTGTTACAGCAGTTTCATTGTCAATGTTATTATTCTGGTTAGTAATTAGTTGGCTGTTAAGAAGGAAATGGAAACATGGAGACTAAGACCTTGGTCTTCTTCAAGTATACTAAATTCCTCATTGTTGATAATTTCATACTTAGCCCATGAGTTCAAGACAAAAAATGGGCGTCCTTTATTTAGATGATAGTGTACCTTCATGGTTTGCAATGGTCTAGTTTTTTAATATGAATTAGAAGAGTTGTTGAAACAAGACAATAGATCCTCAATTGGGTTGTTTTCATTTCTAATTACCTTTGGTGAGAACTAGGCCAAGACATGTTATATGGGACTTCTTTTGTGACATTCTCAACCTGCAAAATCAGAGCAGACTGCAGGTGGATTGAGCCATGACTATATTCTTTTCACAGCATTCTTATTAATTGTCTCCTTGCTGTATATAGGCATGTGATAGTAGAAAAATTATAGTAGGATTATGAGATCATGATAAAAGCTATCCTTGTCTAGCTATAATTACGTCTACAGCTAAGGTTTACGTGGATTCTGGATTGTCATCTTCAAATGTGTTGATCAGTTGAATGCAGCATGTTGAGGTCTCTTGTACTTTTTGAAAGTTCACCCTGACCTTGTGGGTTATGCTTGCAAGATTACTAAACATTGATTAACATCTTATTAACATGGTATCATGCTAATAATGATCTAGAAATGTTGATATATTTTATTTGTATTGCACCAATGATTACCATATATAATTGAGATGTGAAATTTTTCTTAACTTTAATCGGTTTTAGCAAAGAATCTAGAATACCTCTACATAAGACTGTACCATTATAATGTGCTATGATTGGAAAAGGGAAATTCCGTGAGCCATATCCTACTGCTCTTTTGAGGGATTTTCCTATTGATGTTCTCCTGAAGTATAATGCTAGCAGGAATATGTGTGCATCTATTACAGGGATAGCTTTGAAAGTGCTGAAATTTTGTATCGACTTGTTATTAGTTGATATTTCTCTTAACCTTTTGTAGATGTCTTAAAAAATTAAACTATCCTAGACAATATATTCTAGTATGTAGTAATGATATAAAGTTGAGATATCAAATATGCCTCTCAGTTCAACCATCATAAATAAAAATAAGCTTGTTGAAATCCTTTTGTAAGGAATGAGTTGGCCACACATTATTGCTGATCTCTTTTAAACTTGAAACATGATATACCATGCGATCAATTAAGTCACAAGATCCTTGTATCAAGTTATCATAGTCCAAGAATTGGATTCCCTTGATGATTTATTAGTAATTAAATTCTCAAGGAGAATGACATAATTTTTTTTTCTAGCTGTTGTAGATGGGAGAGAGATCCAGATCCAGAGAGCTTCAACATGCTCTGTAAATTTCCAAAGCTAATCAATATTGGAACTTTTGAGTCCTTTCCTATCTACCAATGCATTTTTAGTTTTATATTCTATTAAAACCCTAATATCTGAGCAGTTGACCATTGTTCATGCATCCCTTGACCATGCCATTCTTTGGTTGTTGCAATACAAGTAGAGGTATACATAGATGTTACTTCCAGTTTGGAAATTTGGCAAGCGCACATGTTAAACAAATGCATACATACCGGGCAACCATTGCACAAAGATTAGGTCAATTAAAGGACTTTTGTAACTCTTAGAAGTTTCGATGGTCACAAAGCAACCGCCAACTTTGTTGAAATGAGCTTCCTAGATCAGCTTCTGAGCGTAGATGAAACCAAGCTTGTAAATGAGATCATTTTGAAGGTAATAATCGATGATGGGAACAATTTTGCAAAGGGCAGCATTGATCAGTGCAAAGAGCACAGAAACCTAATACAATTGCCTCCACAAGGTCTCATGACTGCAAGTAAAGGAAGGCAGCAAGTAGTTGACTGAGGCAGTCTGGAACAAGATTCACAATTTGACACTATTCACTTGTACTTGATGATGAGGTGAAATTGCTGCATATTAGTCATCCACTTCACTGGTGCTGGTAAGAGTGCTTTGGCAACACTTAAAAGAGTTTTTTTGACACCAAAATGACCTCCTTTGCTGAATTATGATTCCTAGATTAGTATCTGACATTGACTCATATGGGGCATAAATGTCTTCATGGTTATAAATGACAGCATTCTAGAAGTAACAATTAACAACAAGTGCATTTGTGCAACAAGAAACATAGATTGGTGCAAATTGTGGATAAATCTCATACAGTAGCGACCATGTGTTGATGCCATAACTGCAAGTGTAGCGCTATGGCTGGTGGATGGCTGAGATAATCTGGGACAGGATTGGCACTACTTCACTTGAGCTGGATCATGAGGTCAAATTGCTGCATATCGGTCATATACTTCACTTGGGCCCCTTGTTAGTTACTAGAGTTGGTGTAGAAATATTTGTCTCACATATAAAGGGAAATGACATGGGGTAGATGAATAAGGATTTGAAATTGGCCTTTCTCAAACATAGAGATGCAAAGGATATGATTTGTTTAGTAGTTGGAAAAAGAACCATCTTGGCCAGGAGCAATTCTCATAGTGCTTTTGGATCTCAGCCTAGGTTGGCCTTCATATGTTCTTTAATTTCCTTATTTAGATCCTTGATCATTACTCATTTATTGAGGTTTTTCCACCTATATAGATTGCTTCATGTTCTGTTCCAGCTCTACGACTGTTGAATGCAGCAATCTGTATTTCTAGAACAGCAGTATTTGCTAAGTTTACTTCCAATGCTTATTAATCAAATTGCTATCTACAATTTTAAATCCACCAAGTTTACTATCTCTATAGCCTATAATAGTAGAATCAGCTATTGCAGATTCATAATACTGCATTATATCCTTTTTCAATTCAATATCTCTGTATTGGACTATATCCTGATTTGCTGCATTAAAATATTCCTTTGACTGAAAATTACTCTGCAAGTTCTTGTGCCCGTAACAGTTACAATCTATTTATAATTTTAGCTAATCTCAATGTACTCAGAAATATTTCCCACGTAAGTGCTGTTTCTCCTCATTACTGCCATGACACCGTGTAGATAATCATAATATTAATACAGGACATGGATTGGCAAAGCCATGATTCCTTGTGTATAAAGTTATAACACAAACTTTGACAACTCAAAAGATGTTAAAAGCAATCTGATAATCTGCCAGTCCCTTTCTCATGAAGTTAAAGCCAAATGATAATCATGTATAAATAAATGACAGAAGGGGTCCTTAAAATTAAGTTTCAGCAACATTATTGAAGCAACTTTCAGTCAAACAACTTTTTGTGCACAAACAAGGTAGAGTTATTCTCACTAGACAAAAAAACTTTAAAAAAGGGGAAAATAAATATTCATGTCAGGTATCTAAAATCATTCTGTAAATATTTCATTGGAAAGATGAGCAAAAATACAGATTTCTTTGATACTTTAAGCGTGGTATGATATTTGGCCATTGCTGACTTATAAACAGCCAACAAGGTGCCAAATTGCAAACTAACCAGGGGGAATTCAGCAATTCCAGCCATGATTCCTAATATTAAGTGTTAGCATAATCTCCAATCAATCAAAAATTTGATTGGCAGCAATATTAGTATTTCAATTTCCCATTTTTTGTTATCTTTTGATTTTTCTGAAGTAATCTGTTTGGAACCTTGTCAGTCAATCCTTTTCATGCTTTTGATAACATTGCTAGTTGTTTTGCAAAAGCGAAGTAACAAATTCTATAAACAGTAACCTGAAACAACGAAGTATATGACTACCAAGTGTTCTTTGATGATATGTAGCAAGAGCGCAAGGCCAAACCATTGAAGATGAAGAATGATACAACTTTCACCACACAGTCCAGGCCTTAATTTTTAATGAAAATACCTAGTATATGGACTACAAAGTATTCTTTAACACTATAAGACAATCGTAAGTATATGGGCTGCTCGCATAATGCAGGATAAGCCTTGGGAACATATTTTCAAACATGAAAAAAAATCAAATCTCAAGGATTAGAGTCCACTGGGTTCAGATTGAGTGGTTCTAATGGGGTATGGCCATGCAATAAACCTAGGTTTAAACTCCATCGGGTATAGAGCCTCAATAATTGTACACTATTAATCTCACTAATAGTTGGGCAGTTTCATTATTGAAACAATGAAAACTAAGCCAAAGGTGTGTCATCCCCACCAAGGAAAAGCACTAACTCGCAGATACACCAAAATAGAAAAGAGTAACCAACTAAAGGAACAGAATTGGAAGGATTTAAACAAAAGTTGCCAACTAACCGAATAGCCAGTTTCAAGGAACAGCGTGGCATACATATTGGCAACCTATGAAATCAAGAAACAATTCACAAAACTAGCAAGCATGGCCTAAATTCATGTGTCCAAACTAATAGTTAACTGCATTTCCTAAAAAAGAACATATCATTGACCATTTTTCTTACCAAAGAATCCAACTTTAACCATTCTTCTTACACTATCACTCAACCAATACAAAACTCGTGTACACTTACTGAAAAGTTGAGCAGACATTTCTGGTATATGCCCGCTTTTAGATATCGTATTATGGCTAAGAATAGTTGAGCTCAGTCTGACTCTCCAGGGGTATGATTCCTTTCCACCACTTTTGTGTCATTATAACTATTCCTTTTATTTTATCAGATTCCGTTAAAAGAAGCCTCAGGAAGAAGAGTCCTATGAGCTATGATTGAGTCGTTAAGATGAAGTGTTGCACTGGACAAAAAACCTGGGTTTAAACTTTGGTGGTTATAGACCTCTAATATGCTGCTATTGTGAACAGTTGTCACTTCTGGCAACTAAGGCAAGATGCTTCATCCCCGTCAAACAAAAACACGAACTCAAAAATAAACCTAGTAAAGAAAAATTAAAGGAACAGAAGCGGAGGCAATTAAACAAAAGTTGCCGAATGAGCCAACACCCGTGTTCAATTGTGAAATTGCATTCATTTGTTTATATACCCTTTAAAGAGGCCATACGTCTTGGAAGCATACGAAATCAAGAAACGGCTTACTAAGGCATAGATTTATGCAAAAAAATAGAATCTTTAATCCTTTATCTCACAAAAAAAGACCCATTATAGCCTTTTGGGTATAAAGAATCGATCTTCAAGCATTTTCTTATATCAATTTTCAGATAATGCCATAGCCGGAGATACACAATTCATAATGTTCTCCTCCAATCATTGAGAACTTGGATGATCAAGGATAGCCAAAAACTGACGGCTAGTGTAATTTTGTAGACATCAAAATGCAAGTCAGCGTATCAAGAAGCCCTCGCTTACCTCAGGAGAGTTGAAGGCATTCAGGCAAAACTTCCATCGATCAAGATGCTGAATCATTGTCTCAAGGAGAAATGGCTCATATCTTGTTTCTGCTGGCTCTTAGTTTTCTAAGGTTAATATTCCGATATTTCTTGAGTAAATACTCTTTTGGGTGGAACTGTCAAAGAGATTTCAAAAACCAGTTATGTTTGAAATAAAAGAAACAATCTTTAACCATTCCTAGTTCGTAATTTATCATCTGTAATCTCATTTCCCATTCCACAGCACAGAGAAATTTGACTTGAACTAACCAACATCCATTAACTCACCTGCTCCCACAATCTTAAGTCTTTTCCGAAGCCGTAGTCGCCTTAAAGACTTAACAAACTGGTCTGTGGCCACAAAGCGTAGCTGCCTGTTTCTTACCCGAGACCTGGAGGACTCAGATGCTCTGCAGCACGACGGTACGGTTCCCATCTTAATAGAAATGAATAAATATTGGGTTCCGCCTTTCGACGTGCAATCCGATTGTTATGAATGCACTGCTATGCTTCTGATAATGTTATTACAGAGCTTCGGTGAGATGACGGTAAATCAGAATGCCCGTAAGTATTTTTCTAATAACGCACCCAGCGAGCCTGCTGGCTCGTCCTTGTCTGTGAGTGCCATGTCGGTTCTTGCTCGTCCTTCAACGGACTACTGAAAATTCCCGTCACTTATCATCACTTTCGGCTGAACAAATGAAGAGCACGGGCGTGGTGACGTCGTTGATTCCCCTTTCCTCAACGGGTGCTGACTTATGCTGACAAAAGAACAGAGCACGCTCCCACATCTGGCATTGGGTTCTCCAAACTGATATTACACTGGACAAAGACAAGGTGGTAACTTGGTAAGGGTCGCCTATGACAATGCTCACCCAAATATGATTTACCTAATTGAGAATGCTTCTCATTGAAATTAACAGTTTTTTCATCATCTTCCTGCTGGATTATAGGGTATTGTGATTTGAAATGTTATACTAATAATTATTATACAGTTGAAAGTATTTTCAATAATTGTATTAGCTATAGATTGTGGAATATTAATAAAGTATTTTGTTGTATTTTTTCTTATAAAATAAGATAATTTTTATGATCCATTAATATTTTTTTAGCATGAGATAATATTTTTTATATTTTTGGAGTTTGAAAGATTATAGAAAGAATTTGTGAATGAACTAGCATCAAAATTTAGTAGTTCATGATATTTGTTTGAAGTGGCTTTCATTTCTTTTTTTAACATAATAATTTTATTATGAGGATAAAATTTGAGATTTAAAATTTATATATTAATGTTTGTAAGTAACTAATCTAGGTTAATGGGACTATAGGAAAAATATATTTTATATAAAAATTTATAAGAAAAAAGATATGTTGTTGCAAACATCTAAAATCTATCAAATTCTAATGATGCACCTAAATTCACCACTTTCAACACACTTAGCATCTTAGTCATAACCACATTCTCATCATATCAACAATAATTAATTAGATAAATTAGATTTATATTATTAACCAAGAATTACCCTCTAATATTTCCACCATCATCAAATTAATTAAATAATTTATATTTATTTAATTTAATTAATATCCTACTTTCAATCCCCTAATTAAGTAAATAATCTACCTATTTGATTAATTTTTCTAAATATCCAAATACTAGTCTAATCCCCCATCAATAGGATAATCATGTCACATCCACAATTTAAAATTAAAATAAATACAAATCATTAATCCAAAATTAAGTCAACATTCAACCCTAGCCATCGAAATCATTAAATCAATCCTAGCTTTCCAATCCTAACCAACAATCAATTAAAAATAAAAAACAAATACAAGTCATCAATCTAAAATGAAATTAATACTTAACCTTAGTTATCAAATTAGTTAGGCTAATCCTAGCCACCTATCTCCAATTACGTTCAATCCAAATTCAAACTAAATTTTAATCTCCACCATCCATCTAATCAAGTCAATCATAGTCTTCCATCCCAAATTTAAGTTTAAATTTTCTCTTATACAATCCTAGCCATCCATTCCAAACCAATCTTAGCCCTTCATTTTATCTCATCATATCTATAAATCCACTTCTTTGTAAGCCATTTTTAAGATAAGAAGAACATCCAAATAGGTGCATGATGCCACATTGAGGATTTTAAGAGCAACCCTATTAACAGATCATAAGTATGTGTATGTACACATAAAGTTTGCATTGATTATAAGTTTTCATTTCAAATTTACATATCAATTTGATCGATTAGAGGCAGTGGTGCAATTTCAATTTTGGATACAATTGTTCTTTTATTTTCCTTATTTTCTTTTGTCCTTCTCCACTATATTTTGTGTTAGTGTGTTAAGTTAATCTTAGGGTAAATCTCTTGGGTGGTTTTTTCTCGTAGGGTAGTTTTCTCACCCGTTGCATTTTTTCTTGCCTTTATAAGACACCATTGTACATTATATAATTTATCTTAATTTATTCACTCTTTCTTGGTGAAATAGTTGTGCTTCTCTCATACGTTATGAAGGGTTTTCTGTTGCAGATGGTGCTCTGAAGAGGTGGTTGACACCAACATGGTATCGGGGCCAACCATTTTGCTCTCCTTCCTGAGAGTTTTCATCAGAGTGTTTGAGATCATTTATTTGCTTGACATTTGAAATTAAATTCAAATTTCAAAATTGCCTATTTGTCAATTTTATGCTAGTGAATGCTGGCATTTTTTTTCTGTTGAATCTGGAAGAGGCTACGAACAGTTCATTCTTTGCCAAGCATTTTACCTATTGGTGGGCACAATTTTGCAACTGGAGGTGCAAATTTCCTAGTGTGATGGCATCATTCTTTTTGTGAAGAAAATTTGATCATTGGAGGCTGCGTCCCAGTTTGAAGGCCCACTCTTTTTCTGCTAAAGGTTGTGTCCCTATTTGGAGGCGTCATTTTTTTGGTCATTGAAGACCCGTGATCAATGTTTGAAGGGTGTTTTTCCTACAGCTCATGATTGCCTTCACCAAGGCCGTCTTTTTCTATGCTTTGGCGTTTGATTGTGGGAGGCGCATTTTTCTTCACTAAAGGCACGCAATTTTTCTATAGAGGTTGATTCATCACCTTGGCCACGATTTTCCCTATAGAACCTCTAATGTAGGAGTCTGTTGAGGCATTTTTTTTTACCTATTGAATGTGCTGATAAGGCACGAGGAAATCGCGTGAGAAAGAGGAAGGCCATGATTTTTTGTTTGCTACAATTTTCAGTTGAAAAGAGGCCCGACTTTTTGTTGTTGGCAACAAATTTTAGTTTGAAGGGAGAGGCACACGATTATTTTGCATTTTCTCCAATCACCAACCAATTTGAAGAGCACGATTCATCAAGGCATTTTGTTTACCTACTGAAGGTGTCATTTCCTTGCTATGAGAAAGGAGGGTGCATGACCTATTGGAAGGTTGATTCAATATCTTCCAACCTACATTTTTAATTGATCATCAAAAGGAAATTTCCTATTGCATGAGAGAGTTGTTGGCTTGATTCCTGGGTGGTTCTAATTGAAGGCACGATTGGAAATCCATTTGGTGGAGGTGTTTTTTTCATTGTTGGTTGCATTTTTTTGAAGGCATTTGATTGGCCATCATTTTTTTAAAACTTTATATATTTTTCCCCAAAATTTTGGGTTTCCTTGTTGTATAGCGAAGTGAAGGTGGGACCCAAGTGTTTGAAGTTGTCTTTGGGAAGCATTATCCCACATTGGCAATGTGGGGCCTTTTTCTGCTATTCATATAGTGTTGAAGTGGGTTTATTTGGTGTGAACAACTCTCATAGGCTATGAAGAGGCTATCTTTTGTGTGGTGATTGGTGCTTGTGCACTCGATGGAGTTGCTTGGTGTTAGCATGGAGATCAAGCAATGGGCTACATCAAATTTTGTTGCAAATCAAGTTTTATTCTTTTTTGAAAGTTTTTATACTTGTGAAAGCACTATCTTTGAAATTTTGAAGAATTGTTAAGTTATAATGGTTTCTTTGGAGAAAGGGAACTTTAGGAAATGGAGTGATGTTGTTCTCACCCATCTTAGTGAGGAAAATATATTGCCATATTTGTATAATGAAGTTCCTATTCCAGACACACGTAGTAGGTATATGATTTGGAAAAGATTTAGGGCTAGAGTCTATGGAGCTATTTTTGAGCATATCAATGACGAGGACCTTTTGGATTCACTTTGTCATTTTGAGAGCCCTTATGCTCTTTGGACTTACCTTTGAGAATCATATGGAGATCTTGATACTCCACCATCTCTCAATGACCCTCCTTCCAATACCAGTGTGTCTCTTTGTTCTTAAGAGAAGATAAACCATGCTTGTGATCCTTTGGAGGTTTTTGAGACTTCAAATGAGGAGGTTCCTAATTCTTTGTCAGAGATAGTTGATCCACCTTCATTAAGTACTTCCATCATTCCTGAACAACAGGATTATGATTGTCTTCCTGATTGGGATTCCTATTTGTCATACATTGGTTCCTTGTTTGTAGAGTCTCACATTTCAGATTTGGAGGACACATTTGAGGGGTTATCTCTCCTCTTTGATGATATTTATTGCACAACTATTGTCAAACCATTTCTATCTTTATAGAATGTTTATAATTAGTTTCCAATGGTACCTAGTTTTTCACCTCCTATTGTGATTGGGCATGTTCCTAATTGGTTCGTGGCATCATCTTCCAAGGTCTTGGCGACACATGAGCAGATTTCAGAGACATCATCATACATCTTCATGCTTCATTCTTTCCATTCCTATCAGGAATTGAAAGCATTCCTACATTTGTACTTGGTTTTGTTTCTTCCAAAAGGGAGACAAGTTGTTTGTTGACATTGGATCATGTTTTGTCTTCAAGCACTTACCATTTTTGCAAGTGATTACACACTATGGGGGGATATATAGTCTCTCTCTTTCCCTCTTATGGGGGGGTCATTGATTGTATATACATGATGTATGTATTCCTTTGGGGGTGTGATTGAGTCCTCCATCCATGCATCATTTTTATTTTCTTTTCTCTCTTTTGGAGAGGGGTTTTTTCCCACAGGGTTTTTCTCATTTTCTCTGATTGTGAGAGATTTCTTCCTGCATTGTAAATGGGTACCTAACATGGTTGTGTAGTCGGGACCCATATTGCATCTTCATTTTGCATAATAATTCTCCCTAAGTTTGCACTTAAAGGGGGGTGTTAGTGTGTTAAGTTAATCTTAGGGTAAATCTCTCGGGTGGTTTTTTCCCGTAGGGTAGTTTTCTCACCCGTTGCATTTTTTCTTGCCTTTATAAGGCACCATTGTACATTATGTAATTTATCTCAATTTATTCACTCTTTCTTGGTGAAATAGTTGTGCTTCTCTCCTACATTGTGAAGGATTTTATGTTGCAGATGGTGCTCTTGGGAGGTGGTTGACACCAACATTTTGACATGCCCAATTCACATTGCTATGTTAATATTGCATGCATGTAATATGTTGATTACTTGGAGTTTTATTATCATGATTAAGTTAATGAAAAATAAATTTGATAAAGAAATATTAATGTTATTAAGCTAAGAGGATAGGTAGTTAACATATAATTTTTGTTTTTTAGTAGATAAATAATTATAGATTATGTAGCAACTTTCAATAACAACAAAAATTGTAGAAAATAATGCAACTTTTAGTAGCCATCTTGCTAGGTTTTCAAAGTATTGGTGTGCATGATATTTTATAACATTATGTGTTATTCTAGTGCCATGTGTGACTTCCACTAGCATCATGTATGCCATATCCCCTTTCTCCATAATCTATGTTGTAGTTGAAAGCACCCATTTCCTATCTCTAATGTTTCCCTTGATCCAAACGTGTGTATGAGTTCTTCCCCTTCACCCCCCATGCATCTACCTAGGGTTCCCAAAAAACTTAAGTATGAAGACATAGCTAGTCTTCTAAGTTTGTGTGAGTCATGAGGCATTACAAAGTCTCCCTTCCCAACATGACTTTCCTCCCAAGGCTACTTTCTCTTCTAGCCTACCAAAGTGTTGGAATTCTTTTTCTAGGCATATTTTTCTGAAACATAGAAAAAATAGGGGGTGATGAATTGTTGGTTCACCACAAAGACCTATTTCTCTAATTTCATTCAAGGAAATGAGATCCAAACAATGAAATGACTATCAACCAAAAGGTGAGTCAAATCAAGGTACATGAATAAGCAAATTTCCTATCTATGCAAGGACAGGGGTATAAGCTAAATAACACTTTGGGGAGAAAGATTAAGATGATCAAACAAACTACAAAATGCAAGCTATAAAATGCAAATGAAGGACAATAATCAAAATTGACAGAAACAACAATCAAAAGGTAGATCTGGAAAGAGGAAAATGATGTGTACCTTTACCTTTCACCAAAAGTCACCTTTTGAAGCTCATTGAGGACTCATTCACCCTATGGAAAATGGGTCCTAGCTAGGGTTCTCCAAAATCTATTTATGGGTTCTCTTATGTTATGTCTGCATTCCCACATTCCCGATTCTCATTGTTGAACAACCAAAAATAAATTTTGTAGAAGAGTTTTCGTGATTTGACAACTTTTCTTGCAACTTTGCAAATTTCTTCAATTTTTCTCTTCAAAGGATCTTTCACCTAAAATCTGCAATCACACATCAAAGAGAGAAAAATGTTGTTTGTTAGGTGAATGGGGGTTTGCCTTGGTTAAACCTCACTTTGGAAATTAAACCTTATAATGAAACAATAAAACATGAAGGAATGATGAATGAAAAACTCTATGTAACAACTCACCAAACCTTTGTTTGAACCTTGGATTGTAGATCTACAACTAGCATGAATTCGCTTCAATGGATGTGGATCTTGATCATGAACCTTGATTAGAAACAATGCCTTTGAATACTTGAATAGATCTTGAACATTACATCAACAAATTAGCTCAAACAACATGCATGATGTAATAAATCTTTGATATGACAATGGAAGCGTGATTGATGCAATAATCTTCAATAATTCTTCCCTTGAATGCTCTTGATAATGATAATTGCTCATGAAAACCTTCTAGCTTGAAAAATTTAGGTTTCCTTCATAAAAATTGCTAGGTGAAACATAGTGAAATAACCTCTTATTTATATGTTGGGTGAAAATTATGTAATCAGCTTTTCGATAGATTACACAACTTGGACTTCAGCCACAGCTATGTGAGATGAAAATCCCTCCTCTCGGAAAGGGGAGGCACCCTTCTTACTGCTAACAGAAGTGATAGTAAAACAAACAAGTAATTACAAAATGTACACAAAACTTACGAAGTGGGGGGGGGTGTGTTACATTCATCCTTCTCTGTTTTTTCAGAGAAGATGTTTACAATGCTTCACTGTTGGAAGTTCACAATTCTTAACAACTTTAAATGATCAACTAGCAGTAATACCAATACCTCTATCTTGTCAAAGCAAAATGTAGAGATACCAAAAGTAATTAAGAATAAACAAATAAAGTAAAAGGGAAAGCTCACGAAGGCACAAAGTCGTTCCGTAGCTTTTTCAATGGTGGATTTGTGAAGAGTGTACCGTTTGTCACGTTAGAAGCACAAAGTCTTCTTAGACGCAACAATTCCTCAAACAGTATGAACAATTACAAGTGCAAAGTCTTGTAGATCATCGAACCAAATTATCAAAGAGCATGAGCAATTACAAGCACAAAGTCTTGTAGATCATTCAACAATAGTATCCAAGAGCATGAATAATTACAAGCAAAAAGTCTTGTAGATTATTCAACCGAAAGATAAACAAAAACACAAATGCAAATCTAAATAATAGATGTAACACAAAGTTTACATAAATCACTTAAAGTCCTTCATATTCCATCAATTAATCACCACCAAATAAGATCAATTCATAAAAGTATCGAATCAAACGCAAAGTTTGGCTTGCAATCTTCTTCTTTATTCATCGAATTTCATTCACAAAGTATGAACGCAAAGTTTCACAATTTTGCTTCAAAAAGGGCAGCACTTCGTTGCAAAATACTAAAGGATAAATTTACAATGAAAATCCCTCACATTATATACAAAGAGGGATGAGAAAAATTAGGAAACTAATTGAGGAAATTAAGGAAAGTTAGGTGAGCGATTTTAGGAGATCCCACCTAACTTTGACCAAAGTCAAAGTGTAATTTGTTTTCAAATGATTACATCTTCGAACTTGGTGTAATTAAAATTTACAAAAAGACATTTAAGATGTTAGGAAATATTTACAAGATGCATAAAGGGATGCACCGGAAATGTCTAACACTGGAGAACAAGAATCTTCATGGTTCCTTGCTTTGGGTGCGAAAGTCTTCATATTTCTTCCTGGTCTCCTGCACGAACTTCTCATCTGGACCAACGGTGTAATCCGCAATGGTGTGAATTCTCGTGATCAATCTCATGGTAGATGAGTGAACCTTCTTGCACCTGTCAAGATGCGTTTTTAGGTTATCCAATGTGAGAATTGTATCAAAAATGACGTTCAGTGAGGCTTTTGAAATGTCTGAACTGTCAATCAATTTCATGATGGCTTCTTTGTAGATCTGAGATATTTCTGTGGCCGGCAGGAAGATACAATTTTCCTCAAGAAGTTGACCGGGAAACTCTTTGATACCTTTCTCAAGAATAGCACGATGTCCTTCGACATCTTCCTGTACTTGGTGGAGATCTTCCGTAAGAGATTGATTTACTTGAATTCGATGTTTCAAGGATTCTCTTACCTCAACAAACTTTTCTTTGTCAGGAATTACCCCAACTTCCACCAATTTACTGAGCTTTACCTGTTTCATCTCTGACCATGACAACAAGCATTTCTCCATGTCTCTGCGCTCCTGGGAAAGTACACTTTTTTTTTTATCAAGCTCTGTGGTGAGCTTGGCTAACAAGGTAGTTTTCTCGTCCGCAGCAATTATGATCTGAGATCAGTGTTCAATGATCTTCTCAACAAAATCATACAACACTCTGCTTTTGGAGGCGAACTTCTCAGCTTTCTTGACAGCTGGGTCTTCAATACTTACCACTGTCAATGGTTGTGCATTGCTTGGAGAACCAACAAGTCTCTTTACAACAGTGGCATAGTGCTCTGCCCTCTATTTGTACATATTGCGAGCCTGCTCTACTTTATCTAGTCTTCCAGCCAAGATATCCAATGTCACTTGCGCATCGGCCTTTGCACTTTCATTGGTAACCTTGCCAAGCTGGACCTTTGTCACCGTGTAGTCTTCCATATTGACATCACCTTCTTCATGTGGTGGTATGCCAATTTCCGCATACTTGTGGCTAGACTTATCAATGTTCAGCCTAGAGTATACCTTTGCCTTTTTCTTCCCTTTAGCCTTTGGAAGGACTATCTCTTCGAGGTCGAGCTCCTCCAGAGAGATCATTTGCTTCTTCCACTTTGACACTTGAGATATTAGCCAAGGGGGAAGGAAGGAGGTGTGAGCTTCTGGGTTCACTGCCAATTCAGTTGCCATTTCTACTTCTAAAGTTATTGTCACGTCTGAGGTTACCATGGGTATCGTGACAATAGGAGAAGTGTCTGTCATCATTACTCCTGTAGTTTGCACATTGAGCTAATCATGCATTGACTCATTCATGAAACGATTGAATTCATTCTCAGAATTCATATCATATATTGGTGAAGATAGGCTAGGAATGGATGATGGAGGGCTTGACAGTATATCAACTGTATGAATGCTTGTCACTGAGGGAGTATCAAGTGGGGTTGATGCTGCAGGAATAGTGGATACCTCGGCTGCAGGACTGCATGTGGTAGGGATAGGTGATGAAGGAGTAGGAGGTGGTGGAGTTCTTGAATTTGGAGGGGTATGAGGAACATTGGAAGTCACAGGTGATGACGTTCTAGGAATTTCCTCAACTTCATTCTCAGGAGGAGAAGTAGTTCTTTCTTGATCATGTTCGGGTTCTTGTTGATCACCCTCTTGTCTCTCCGATCCTGGTTCACCTTCAAGATCACCTTCAGATCCTTCTTCAGACTCTTGCCTGCTTTCAGAAACCTCTTCTGCATCGGAGTATGCTTCTGCTGAATCTTCATCTTCAGCGGATTGACCACTTGAAGTTCCTTCTTCATCGAAATCTAACTCCTCTAAAATAGACTTTTTACCTTTAGAGCGAGATGGATTGGATTCCGTGATTTCTGTCTCTGGGACGGACTGGGTATCTTTCTTGCCAACAGTGAACTCAATCCTGGGACCTCTTCGTGAAGAAGTGGGAATAGCCGCTGATTTATTTTTGACACAGAGTTCTTGCTGTTGGCGAGCTTCTGCTTCAGATTCTTCTCCTTCCGAGTCTGTTATGAAACTTTTCATTTCATAAGCATGCTTATGTAACCATTCTGCAGTGTTGGCTAGGATTGGCTTCAATCTCTCTCTCATGCTGGTAACTTCTTTCCTAGACCATTGAATTGCAGGCAATGGCCTTTTAGCAATTCCTTGCTCATCATAGACAACATTCATGATATCACCAAGATCTGCAAAATCCTCTGGTAGGTCAGCAATATCAAGATCTCTGATCCGCTGAACAGTCAACCTACAATAGTCCATTTTATTAATGGCTTCTTCATCTCTGCAATCAGCCCAGATGTCTTAAAACGGTACTTGTGATGATGACCTTTTTGTAATATTTTTCTGACATCTCGGTAATCAAAATCAAAGCTATACTTGTAGGTCTTGATTGTCATGATCTTCATTTCAACATAAACAAACTTAGCCTTTTGTGTAGTTGGGATAGTATATCGACCAATGGTCAGTGGGAACTTGAATCCACGCTTGTGGTTGCTTCTTCGTTCCTTTTGCACTGACATCAATTGTCTGCATGTTTCCATGAGAACCCACTTATCCGAAGGATAACGTGGCAGCATGTAGGGACAACCAGTGTAGCAACCTACTCTCAAGTAAGTAAATGTTGGGAATTGAAGAAATAGGCATCGAACTTTACTTACCACCTTTTAAACCTTATTAGATACTCTCCTTTTAAGAGCTGGATCAAAATTGAAAAGCAAAGGCGCGAAGAAAGCATCTGTGACCCACCTGAAGTGATGAAAGATTTCCTTTAGTTCTAATTGATAGAAAAATCTGTACATAGGTACCATCATCCGATTCCCTTTTGTAGATAGACCTAGGAATTGCCTCATTACAGCCTCCGCGTACACTAGGTAAGAAGTCATGTAGAATTTCAAAGTAGAAGGAGCATTGATCAACTGCTCATGTATTTCATCAAGGATCTGTTTGCCCCAGTCAATATGCACCTTCCATCTTCTTATGATCTTGATGTATTCATACATCCAATCATGAAAAGTGGATGATTTCGGCAAGCCTTTCACTCTGCTTAAAAATGTATCATATCTTTGACGTCATCTTTGAAATCACTTCGCATGAGTCCTTTTGGCCATCTGGAAACAAATGTTCTAGGCTTCTTTAACCATTGAGTATTTATTAGGTGTTTAGCTTTATTGGGATCAGCGTCAAAAACCTCTTGTGCTTTTTGTATAGAAATATGAATGTATTTTTCCATGTGAGGAACCTTAAAAACAATGTCAAAGAAATCAGGATCAAGTCTCAGAATCTCGTGCCCAGAAGAATCGATCACACTTCTACTTTCTCTAATGTAGTGAGACGCCACCTGAAGAACAAACTCCATATTATGTGCAGTTGTAGGAAACATAGCTACCAAAT
This sequence comes from Sequoia sempervirens, assembly GCA_007258455.2. Classification (NCBI taxonomy): domain Eukaryota; kingdom Viridiplantae; phylum Streptophyta; class Pinopsida; order Cupressales; family Cupressaceae; genus Sequoia; species Sequoia sempervirens. The sequence continues at coordinate 104,948,025 of VDFB02072274.1, read as the reverse complement.
GCAAGTTACTATGTACAATTGCTCTCATTGGGTCAGGAAGAGGCTTCGTCTCTGTTTGCTTCGCAAAGTCAACCAAGTCTTGATGGCCAACCTCTGTATCCTTTATCTCTTCCACCTTGGAGACCACTACGGTCGGCGGATAGACACCTTGATATTTGTACTTCATTTTACTTTTTGCTCTCGAAGAAGACAAAGGTTTACTGGCAGTCATCAGAAACAACTGGAACTTTGATAACTAAGACTTTGAATTTTTTTGAAATGAGTTTGCAAGGTGTTGAGTCAGAACAAACATTAGTCGTTAGGTAGCATGGGGATGTGCAAAACGAGCAACGATGATGGGAAAGCGTGGAGCAGATGATAAGGCACGTAAAATGATGCACAAAAAGGAAGGAACAAGGTTCAGGAGTGAAGTGGACAAAAATGAAGTTCATCTGGAAAAATATTGTAAAAAGTGTAAGGGCGTTAAAATTCAGCGCTCTTACATTTTTGGAGATTTCAGTTTTTGATGCAAGGGCGCTAAAAAAAGGCACTCTTGCTCCTGAGACATATTTTGTAAAACAGGTGTAACGGTGCATGAAAACGACGCTCGGGGTTTGCAAAGTGTTTGTTTGTATGGAATTGCAATTGAAATTCATTTCATCACCATTGTATTTTCAAGGAAACCTTCTTACAAAATAAGAGATTCCTCAATGTTTGCACCAGAACATTATAGAAAGGGCGACAAGGAAAGAAGTTAGCACAAAGATGTTGGAATGAAAAGAAAGAGGAATGCGTTGAAAACAAAATTCCAGATTTCCATTGCGTGAGGGTAAGAGGAGAAACGTGAGAGTAAGAGGAGAAAGCCACGCAGAAACGCCATGGAAAGGAGGCAAGTAATTAACACAGAAGATCAAAAACGTGAATGAAGAGAAAGAGAAACGCGTGGGAATAAAAACGTAGGAAAAACGTAAATGTAAATCTTAGAACATATACAAAGGAATGAAAGAAAAAGGAGAGAAAGCAAGGGTAAATGACTTACCAAGATGAAACACAAAGATTGCTGGAGAAGAGACTCAAAATTCTCAAAAACGTGATTGCAGTTTGAAAAGCACTCGCCCAACAAGAAGAAAAGAAGACAAAAGATCATAAACAATGAAAATGGCGAACTAAAACACTTTTAAGTGAAAGAGAAAATTGAAAACCTAACTCAAGTCGAGCAATAAATTTAGGCACAAAAAGTGGCACAATTGACGAAAAATGCGAAAATCATGAAGAAACGTGCCAGGGCCAAAAAAAAAGTTTAAGTGTCAGGAAGAAGTGTAATAGCGCTAAAATTCAGCGCTATTACATTTTTTAGAAAGTTCACTTTCATGCAGTTGCGCTAAAAATTAGTGCCCCTGCACTTTTCATACTTAGCCAAATTTTGGCTTCAGAGTAGGAGCGCACTTTTTCAGTGCTACTGCATTTTTCGCAATTCGCTAAGTACGAACAGTGAGACTTCGCGAAGGAGCTCGTTTCGAAGGTCTTTGCTAGGCGAACATAGGGGGATGCTTGAATTGACTATTCAAGACTTTCGAACACATTTCGAGGTGGCTTGAAAATCACTTCGTTATGCGTACTTGAACTTCACGAATCCTAGGAAACGAACAAGTTTTGTAGGGGGGTTATCCACGGAACAAGCACTGCTAGATTCTGTGATAACATTATACATATCTTAAGATTAATTCCCGAAATTCAAATATCACAAGTTGACATTGAATTGTGGATTTGAAATCATTAGAATACCACCAAAAACATAGTTTGAATTTAGGTTCTAGGTGTGCAAGTGAGGACCCATTCACCCTATGCCGAATAGGTCCTAGGTCACTTACCTAGGACACATATTGCTCAATGTTAAACATTATGTTATGGAATTTATGAATGTCAGGTTTTATCTCCCATAAATTTTAATTAATTAGGCTTGGATTTAAATTAAAGGGGCCAATTAAGGAAAATTAACCTCGATCAATTAATAAATCCCTAGATTAATGAGATTTAAGTGTAAAGGTACACCTTACAACACCAAAAATAAGGCACAATTAAGTCCATTTTATTAATAATTATTCATTCCCAAATCATGTGTGAAAAAGTGATACTTTTTCCTACACTACATTTAGCCCCCGCTTTAGTGCGAGGATGAGCACACACGAAAACTCACACTAAAGTATAGATTCAAGAAACTTATGTATGCAACAATGATAAAGATATCCAATCATACAAGAACAAAGAATAGGAAGATCCAACCTAGACTATCCAATCAACATGGAACACATCTAAGCTTTATATTTTGCTCTCACTTTGAGGTAAGGGAACTTCAGGCTATCCATTAGGTGAGTCTCCCAAAGGGTGACAAATGAGAGAATCATATTAGGCTCCCATACTATATAAAAGCTATCCTCCTGACAACTTCAATAAGGCACCACAAGACAAGGTTTCATGCTTCATAGGGCTTAACAAGCTGTGTTATGCTAAGCACCTATGAACAAGGCAAGGCTCCACAGGCAAGCAAGGTGTGTTATGCTAGGTGGCCTTGAATTTAGGGGTTCGAGCTTCATAAGGTTAGCAAGTTGTGTTATGCCAAACACTTATGAAAAATAATGCTAGTAAAGGTTTTTGTTCAAAGGGATTTCTCTTAGTTTGTGTAAGGTCTTCTTCTTAGGGAACATCATGCCTAAGGTCTCCAAGAGAGGACAAGTCAAGAGTAAAATATTCATAACTTAGGGAATATTTTGCATCACATCACCACTTAGAGGAAAGTCATACACTAAGAAATATCGCACTCTTGGAGGACATAAAACCCAATGACACCACCAAGAAAAGGACACATCACAAGAAGAAAGAAAATCACACCATGAAACATGAGAAATGTTGAAAGATATTATCAATGTATGCCCCCACTTTAAAGTAGTTGCTAACACCATTGTTGTGAGAAATTGCTTTAAAGTAGCCAATGTTCAATCCTAAGACATAAGAGCTTACTTGGAAAGCCCTATGCCAGGTCACATGTTTTTGAAATGAAGCTATGTCATGAAAACAGAAGGAGGGGTTGCCCACAAAAACACATAAGGGATCTACAAATTTGGGGTCTGTATATCTTTTCTACAATGTGATTATTGAGCTTAGAAAAATCATCATTCCCCAACACTCATAGAACTAGAAGAATGACACAAAAATAGCGAAAACAAAGAAAAATCCTTTCGGGTCAATATGGAAGAGACCTAAATGTCTTGATGCCTTGCATCATCGCCAAAAGGAAAACACAAGACAAAGAAAAGATAAAATTTTTATGACATAGAGAAGAATGTAGATACAAATCTAGAGGAATGCACATGAAGAGAGAGAGATACATCAAACAAAACATTTCAGGGGATCACATTACACACATGCAATCACATAGAGACACATGAAAATAAAACAAAGCAAAAGACTAGTAAGGTGAGTCAACCTATTAGCAGGTTGTCCACATCCCAATCTCAATCAGTATATACAAAAGGTGGACAAATAGCCAAAGGGACAACGTCAAGTGCCAAAAACTAAGACACGCCCCTTGCCCCACTAAGTGCAGGACAAGGATGAGCCGAGATAAGTGATGAGAATGAGCTCCTTGCGATAAAGATAATGATTTACAATGAATGTAAAACATGTAATAGTGAGGGTGTTATGATCCTACAACTATTAAATGGCAAGGAGAAAAATGCATGTAATTGCTATCCAAATATTTTTACTTTCTATCTTACTTTATTTTAAATATTTCATAATAAAATTTAAAAATTAAAAATAAAAACTTATTTTTATCAAAATTTATAGTATTAATTTATATTAAAAATATCAAAATTTTAATATTTAAATTAATTTAATAGAAACATTTTTTGAAAATTTAAATATTTTTTTACTAAGTATTTATATATATTTTACTTTAAAATAAAATTTTATTAATATTTTAAATATTTTTTTAAATTTTTAAATTATAGTTAAATATTGAAAGTTTTTTAAATGAAAAAATAAAATAAATATAACATATATTTAATTAAAAAATAAAGATAAAATATAATCTTATCTTTTTAAATAAATGTATCGTTTGTACTCCACTCCTGGCATGGATAGAGTCGACAGTGCTGCACAGACAGTGTTTGTACGGGGTGAGAGAAACAATGAAGGGAAGGCATCTAGGAATCCATGCCCATGCACCCATGCTGGGTGCATTCCTGGGGCTGGATAGCCGCTGCCCTGAGAATGGAGATAAACTAGATTTCCTCCGTACATCTCCTCAGTTGGGCATGTCAAGAACAATTTGACATCAATAGATCTCTGAGTTTTGAATCAAAGTTGAGCTTCAGCCATCAACTAAATGGATACAGATGACACCTTTCTATCTACAAGCTCGTTTACTTGCAAATTCCTCAAGCAATAGCCTTATAATAGAATAGAACTGAATGCCAATGCAATTTAAACTTACAAGTCTCAAAATTTAGAACAAGAGGCGGATTTTGGCACAATTTAATGGTCAAGTTTATTTTGTATATTCTAATTTCAGTGGAGTCTACATCCATCACAGGTCATTGTCCCTTCGCTTTAAAAACAACAAGCTTACTAGAGCTATGAAAATTAAGTCTAGCTTTCAATGTTTTGTACTATCAAAAATAAAATAATTTTGTTAGTGCTAGGCATTGTCATATTAATCTAGTTTTCAGATGTTCCCATCTACTATCTTTTTATTTTTCTTGTACTAATCTACAATCTTTCACTAATCCTTCAACCTCGAAATGTGTTGGAAACATAATCCCGAGTAGACATTAACTTCTTTAGCTGGAACCTGTCACCTCAGTATCTTTTGTATCAACAGTTTGTCATCTCAGTATCTTTCGTATCGGTAGTCAATTTCAGTTCGAATGGATTTCATCTTTTAAGTCTTCCTACCTGCTCTCTGTTCTATAAAAAAGTTTCCCATGCTTTGTATGATTTCACCATGGTCTTGTGGGGCCATGTCTATGTAGCCCTCAAAATGGTCTTTTGATTATATTTATTATTTAATTAAAAATAAAGAATGCATTGTATCTTTATTTTTAATTAATTAATAAATACGGTCAAATGATCGTTTTGAGGGCTGCATAGATAATTCCATCTTATGGCCTTTGCTGACTTAAATTGGAGAGAAAATACTTTATACTATTGTGCTACCTTCCAAACTATCCCATCACTACCAATATGGTTGTCCATATCCTAAATGCCCTATGCCAACACCTGTGCTATTAGTCACCATGCAGGGGCATCATAAACTTGAATTCATATGTAAGGGAGTGCAGTTGGACAAGGGGGTGAACCAATCCCAAGGGGCGTTCAAGGGGCCAGTCCTGCACCATGCAGGGTGTCCTCTGCTCCAAGGGGGCATCTTGGGGGCACACAAGGCAAGGTCCCAAGGATGTTTCAGGGTTGTTCCAAGGAGCACTGGGGTTGCACCAGGAGTTGTACCAGGGCCAAGGCAAGGTATCAAGGGGGCACCAGGGGTGTTACAAGTGCACAAGGAGTTGCATCAAGGTGCGTGACAAGGATTTTCTAAGGGGGTGATGAGCCTAGTTTTTGGTCTAGTTTTGAGTAGAATATATAGTCTATTTTCTCATCTAGATGTCATGGAATTTAATGCTTAAGTGTTGGTATTGGCTTAATGTTTCCCTCAAACCATTGACATTTGACATTTCCCTATCTCTACAAGCTTTAATGATATTTGGCATAATATGTGGGTCATCTATATTGATTTTGCATGCGATTAATGAATGTTTCTTTGAGTGGCTATTGATGTGCAATTATTATTCATACTAACCTTGGCTTGTAGATGTAATACACCAAGTTATGGAAGACACCGCCAGCTGGGCATGCACCATAATGTCCAGCTGAGAAGTCACTCCAAGTCAAAGGCAACCGGCAACAAGGATTCTTCATGCAACTAAACATAACCGACTTGTAGTGAACCTTAATGATCGAGCATGCATGGGCGTTACTGTTGAGTTGGATTTGCACTTGACTTGCATGTCTGACCGGATTCAATGCATGTGTAACCGTCATCTCTCCACTTTCCCAGGTTGTTTTCCCTAAATGGCATCCTCCTAGTCATGGAGTTGACTGCCTTGTTTAGCTATAGTATAAATAATGATTTGACATTGCTTCTTTAGGGGGTTGTGCGATTTGACATTGTAATCTCATTCTCCAATTTCAATAATACAGACATACATTACTCTTTGTATGCATGATTTATAGTGAATAAAATAAAGTTATGAGTCCAAGCATCTGAGTTCTTGTTAGTTTAGAGGATACTTATCCAAGGGGGCCCACTTGGTGAGTAATCCATTCTCTTAGTTTAGCATTAGCTTAGTATTACTTGTTGTTTGATACTTAGTTTGAAATATGGCATTAACTGTTGCTGCAACCACTAGAATTCCATTCTATGACTGTTCCTATAGCCAAAGCAGATGGAGTAGTCCCTATTTGTCACACAAATTTTCATTCTTGCTCTGCATTTCAGCTTAAGCATAGTTGTTGGTTGATATTCTGCATTTTCTTTATTTCCTTTCAGCAATTTACTTTTAGCATTGTGTTTCTTAGATGTAGAATACAATGACTACTTGAGCCCCTAATGCACATATAGTGCTGACCCATTTCAAGTTCATGTCCTTGGGTTGACAAGTTAAATGCACCTTCATGATGATTGAATGGCTATTCAAGTTAGATGTCTAGTATCTGAATCAAGGTTGTAAAGGCTTAGTTATGAGATCATTGTAGGAGGCCAACATTTTTAGTGTCGTTGCTGGGGATGGTGTCAAGCTAGGAAGTTTTTGGAGTCATTGGTTGTTTTTGTTGTAGTGTTTTCGAAAGTTGTTCTTAGCATATCCTCATTTAGGAAGTAATGACCCCCTTGATTCTTTACCAATTCTTTGTGTGAGCTAACTGATAGTGAGTGATACCACATGCATAGAGGAAGGAGAAGGGATGCTTATGGGAGATTCCTACCTAACAATCCTCGTCCATTCCAACTAGTTGAGTACCAGAACCTGCCAAAAGAAGAAGAAGAAGATCCACACCCCTTTGTAGACACATATCCTGACTTGACCAGCTTTGAAGTTTCCTCGGAAGATCAAAATTAGCTTGAGAACCCCTTTGTCCTATGACCGCATCAAGCAGGCATGGCTGATGCAAATAGGAATAGACAAAATCAATCAACTTTTCCTTTCCCCATTGCTCATCAAAATGAAGTTGACAACATCAAGAATATTCCTGCCTCAACACTCCCCAAGTTTTATGGGCTTGTGACAGAAGATCCTGATACCTTCTTATTTGAGTTTGACATACTTTGTAGAAGTTATGATTATACTACTGATGCCTATAGGCTTAAGTTATTCCCCACCACTTTGAAAGAGGATGCACTAAGATGGTTCACGAGCCTAGGAAAAGATACTATAGAAAATTGGAAAGATATGAAGACAAAATTCCTTGAGAAGTACAAGGAATATTGTAGGGGTAGTGACATGAGAGAAGGTGACATTTTTTAGGATGCAACAAAAGGAAGATGAGAGCTTGGAAGATTACATTGCAAGGTTTCTATTTTGCTTGCAAAAATCTCCACACCATGCACTTAATGAGGACTCACAAAAATTGCTTTTCCTGAGAGGAATTAATGACAACTGCATTGATGCTTTGGACCTCATGGCAGGAGGAGATATCTCCCAAGTTCCCTGGGAGGATATCAAAAAAATCTACCAAAATTACTCTAGGGAAGCTTCAAAGAAAGGGAGAGCTTATTAATCTTCCATGGGTAAGTCAACTACCAGTGGAGTTTCAAGAATGGAGATCACTCATTTACTGGCAGACTTCAAGCAAGAAATTATCAACAATCTAGCTACTCAGCTCGACACGCTTCAGGCCAAAAGGAAGCAAGAGGAGGTAGAGATGATGTTGAAAAAGTATTGTCCCTACTGTAGACAAAAGAAGAAGGACTGCATATGTAAGATGGTAGCTAGCCTGGAAAGCAAGCAGATTCCACCTGAGTTCAAGCCAATTTAGATTGAAGAAGACCAAGTCTACTATGTTGCAAAAAGGAAGCCTTGGGTTCCAAGACAAGGTATTCCACCAGATCCACTATCCTATGTTGGACCATATTTTAATTCTTATTCATCTAGTAACCAATGGCATCCCCCATATCCACCCAGTTATGGAGGATACCCACCACAACCTTGGATTAACCCTCCAAATGCTTGGCCCAGCCATCAAAGTCCTCCACCTTAGTGGTAGCAACCTTAGGGGAATTGACAACAATTTCAAGGGCACTGACAACCACCTCCAGGAAATTGGCAGCAAACAAATCAATGGAGAGGAGGACAACAATGGCCTACTCAGAACACCAACTACATGCAACCACCTTCTCAGCCTCAACAACTTGCTATAATGCCTCCACCTGCTAATCCAAGTTATAATGCACTTAAACCAACTTAGCTACTAGCTCAACCCACACCCAATCCTAATAAAAAACCACAACAATAGCCCACATATTCTGTTGATTCATATCAATTCCCTGCATATGCTATGAGTGTAAGTGATATCCATTTGCATTCAGGAACCAAGCTACCAACCCCTTCCAAGCCCATCATTACTAAGCTTCCTATGGAAGAGGAGGAGGAGCCTCTAAATGATCCTATTCAGCCAAATGCACCTAAAAATCCTAAACCAGTCCAAGCCAAGTGGACTAAGCAAAAACCAACATTTCCTTATAGATTGGAAGTTTCCAAGAAGAAAGAAGAAAAGGAGGATACCACTTTTGACATCTTGGATTAGCTAAAGCATATATGTGTTCAGATACCCCTATTTCAAGCCATAAAAGATGTTCCAATCTACGACAAAGCTATCAAAGAAGCTTGTCTTAAGAAGCCAGGAAGAAAGAAGAGAGACCCAACTACAGTTCATGTGGTGGGATAGCTAGCTGATATCATGTTGGGAAAAGTGACTATTCCCAAATATAATGACCCAGGTAGTCCTGTGGTAGCAGTTGTCATAAACATGATTCAAGTGAAGAATGCTCTGATTGATTTAGGAGCAACAATCAATGTAATGACCAAAGACACCCTGTAGCATCTAAATATTGCAAGTATGAGATCTACTCCTACTGTCCTACAACTTGCAGATAGCTCTAATGTTAAGCTTGATGGTGTAGTGGAGGATCTTGTGGTAGTTCTAAACTCCTGGGAATATCCAACAAATTTTATGATTCTTTCTCCTAAGGCTACACTAGGCGGGTATCCCATCATTCTTGGAAGGCCTTGGTTGGAAACTGTAGATGCCTACATTGGATGTCAGTCAGGTGACATGACCATTTCAGATGGAAGGAGTACTAAAATTTTTGTTCTTTATCCACCTGCTCAGCCATCTCATGATGAAGAAGATTTTGTATGGCCACAAGTTGTTGAAGAGGCTGAGAAAGTCAATTATGTGGTGCAACTTATGATGCTAGGAAGAAGCTATTTCATGCAGCTCCAAGATGAGGATGAAGTGGGGGAAGCAACATCTTCTACTTCAAGTAGGACACTTCCGCCTGTTCTTCCTGTAGCCACTGTTCCTGTAGATATTTTTCCTGCAGATGTTCTTCCTGCAGCCACTCTTCCTGCAGACGTTGTTACTATAAAAAAACTTCCTGTAGCAATAGGTACATTCCATACATTACTGTTGTATGAACTAAAGGTACCATGCGTTAATCAAGAAACTATGGTAGAGTTAACTACACAAGTACAGGTGTTAGAAGGAAAATATCTGAATGTTAATAGTCAATTGAATGAAGAGCAACAACTGTTGTTGGAAAATCTATTAAGGGCCCATCAACATGCATTTGTGTGGGATTATCATGATATGAAGGGACTGGATCCTAAACTTTGTACCCACAAAATTTATATTAGAGATGATTGCACTCCAGTAAGACAACCACAAAGAAGGATTAACCCTGCACTAAGAGAAATTATGAAAGGAGAACTGCATAAATTGCTAGATGTAGGATTGATCTACCCCATTTCAGATAGTTAGTAGGTGTCTCCATTAGTGATTGTATCCAAGAAAGGAGGAAAGTGGTGAGTTTGTGTCGATTATAGGGAACCTAATGTTGCCACCAAAAAAGATCACTTTCCTTTACCCTTCATTGATCAAGTTTTGGACACACTCGTAGGAAAGCAATACTTCTCTTTTCTAGATGGATTCAGCGGCTACAACCAGATTCAAATTGCACTAGAAAATTAGGAAAAGACCACATTTACCTATCCATGGGGGACCTATTCCTATTCGGTACTCCCATTCAGCTTGTGCAATGCACCTGCAACTTTCTAGAGGGCATTCATTAGTATATTTTCAGACATTTCTCATGATTGCATGGAGATTTATATGGATGACTTCACCACTTATGGTGTTGATTTTGATCAAGCATTGGAGAATCTTAAGAGATTCCTACAAATATGCGAGGATCAAAACTTGTCCTTAAATAGTGAAAAATGCTTCATGATGATGCAAGAGGGTGTAGTTCTTGGCCACTACATCTCCCACAAGGGAATTCAAGTAGATCCTGCAAAAATTGAGGTAATCACAAATTTGCCAACACCTGCAAAACATAAGGATGTTAGGAGTTTCTTGGGTCATGCAGGATATTATAGGTGATTTATCAAAGATTTCAGCAAGGTAGCAACACCATTGTATACCCTTCTCACTAAGGATGCTGAATTTTAGTGGACTGAAGCTTGTGACAAGGTATTTTCTGCCTTGAAGGTAGCTTTGAAAAATGCTTTTGTACTTAGGGGACCCGATTGGGAGCTTCCTTTCCACATTCACACCGATGCATTAGATTATGCCATAGGAGTAGTCATAGGACAAAAAGAGGGAGTTTTTGAAAATGCTATTTACTTTGTCAGCAAAAATTTGCAAGGAGCTGAACTCAATTATATAGTGACAAAGAAAGAGATGATGGCAGTAGTCTATGCACTGAACAAATTCAGACATTATATAACAGGCTACCAAATCTTTGTGCACACCGTTCATGCAACCATTAGATATCTCATGAATAAACCCTTGAAACAGGTAGATTGGAAATATGGTTATTGTTGATGCAAAAGTTTGATATAACTATTGTAGATGAGCCAGGGAAGGCTAATGTTGTTGCAGATTTTCTCTCAATGCTAACTACATCAGAAGACAAGCAACCCATAGATGACTCTTTTCCTGATGAGCATCTATTATCTCTCAGTGTATAAATACCTTGGTATGCTAACATAGCCAATTACTTGGTTACAGGCAGAGTTCCTTCTCACTTGTCCCCAAAAGAGAAAAGGGCACTCATTGAAAAATCTTTTCCTTTCTCTTGGATTGTTGGATGTTTGTTTTATACTAGACTTGACCATGTCATGAAAATATGTGTGAGAGAAGATGAGACATATGAAAATTTTCATGCATGTCATAATGAACCATGTGGAGGACACTTTGTGGCCAAAAGGACAACAATGAAGGTCTTGAACACATGGTACTACTGGCCAACACTCCACAAGGATGCAGGAAGGTATACCATAAAATATGATAGATGCCAAAGAATGGGAAAACCAACCAGATTTGATGAGATGCCACTATGCCCTCAGTTAGTAATCACTCCCTTTCAAGTGGGGATTATATTTTGTGGGACCAATTGACCCTCCATCAAATGGTAAGTCTTATATATTGGTATGCACTAACTATGTAACAAAATGGGTAGAAGTTAAGGCCATGAAGCATGCAAGGGATAACAAGGTTGTAGAATTTCTTTATGAGGATATTTTCACAAGATATGGAGTTCCAAGAGAAATAGTGACTGATTAAGGGCCACAATTCACATCAACTCTTGTTGCAACACTAGTGAGTGAGTACAATATAAGGCATCGAAAGTCTACACCTTATCACCCCCAGGGTAATGGCCAAGTTGAAGTGACAAACAAAGAAATTGAAGCCATTATGAATAAAATAGTAGCTATCCATCAGAAAGATTGGGAAAATAGATTACCCGAAGCTATTTGGGCCTATAGGACAACATGGAAAACAACTACAGGCTTCATCCCATTTGAGTTGCTGTACAAAAAGATAGTTATGATGCCAATTGAATTTGAACATAAAACTCTGCAAACTGTAGTGGATTTAGGGATAGACATTTCTGAAGCACAAAGAGAGAGAATCATGCAACTAAATGCTTTGGATGAAATAAGGAGAGCAACCCTGCAACATACAAAAGTAGTGAAAAATCAAAGAATCAAGTGGCATGACAAATCTATCAAGGAGAAGAAATTCAAACCAGGAGATTGGGCCTTTCTCTATGATTCAAGATACTAGGACAATGCAGGAAAATTGCAGACAAGGTGGCTAGGACCATATGAAGTTGCTGAGGTCTTTCCCAATGGAGCCGTTCAACTTACCACCATTGACCCTGTCAGGTTCAAATTACTTGTCAACGGTCACCACCTCAGATTATATCATAAGCCAGCTTCTAAAGAAGAGTTCCTGCAACAATTCACCTAGCAGTTAGAGCTTCCTACAGCCGAAGGTGGTGGACCTAGTGTCCCTCCTTTAGCCTAATTGAGGTACGCACTTTCCATAATAAATACTTTCACTTACATGGAAGTCCATTTCTTCGTCATCTGCCCATCCACCCATCCATTACCACCTTTCTCTCTCTTCCATCACTTCATTCCAGCTTGCCTCATTACACCTCATATTCATTTATTGCTCAATTCATTTTCCAACAAGGCGAGTGTTACTTTATTCGCGATCTTTGCAGTAATCTTCCACACATTTAGGTATGTATGCATTAATTGCTATCTTTAATCATCTTTTAAGTACATTCATTTAATTGTTGTAGGTTAGTATAGGTATTCACATAAATGCCATCATTTCCTGTCAATTGCCACTCCCATCTCATATGTGTGGACACATGTCCAAATTTAGGTTGGGGAGAGGGGAACAAAAAAGATGCAAATATTTTATTATCCATGTGTCAAATCATATTAGGCTGCATCGAATTTTTTAAAATGAGCTGATTTGAAATCCAAGCAAGAGAACTACTTGCATGCATGAAGTGACAATAACTGTAGCCGCCATTTCTTCCTATCATAATTTCCCTTTATTACTCCTTTTCCTGCCATTATTGCCCTATCATAATCTTGAAGTTGCAAGCAAAAAAAAAGGGGGACAAAACAAAAGAGAGGAAATCCAGTCGATGTTGGCACTAGAATCTAGCAGGCACTATAGGGAAGTGCATTTGATTTTTAGAAGGGGAATTGCAGGAAAAGAAGTTGCAAAACATTTGTTTGATTATAGACAATGGGAGGTGGGTTAATTCGAAACGAACCCACGGTGCACGATATTTTAGTACAAGATTCACAATGCTTGGTCAAATTTCAAAACTGTGGATTGATAGATTACTTTTTGAAGTTGGATGGTTTTGATGAAGGCATTGCACTTGAATTTTCCTAGACACTTTCAGAAGGAAAATCCATAGTAAAAGGGTTAGAAGTTGTGGCAACAGAGGAAATAATTGTAGAGGTTACAGGGTTACTTGTTGATGGTGAAAATTATCTTGTTTCTAGAGACACCAGGTTAGCTAGGGATGAATTCATAGAACCAAACGAGACCCCATTGAGCATAGAAAAGAAGGGTGTAAAACGAATGTTTCTGCCCAAGCCATGGAAGCAGATAGTTGTGCATATTATCAAATACATTACTTGTGAGGGTCACAAGTCAAACATGCATTTTGTCCACTTCAAGCTTTTGAATCGCATGAGGCATGGGAGAAGGATGAAAGTACCCAATGTGTTGTACAATCTTCTCTCAATCATGGAGGCCAAGACCTAGAAAGGTAGGGATAATTTTGTTTCCCACCATTGCTTGATTAAATTTCTAGTTGAAAAATCTCTACATGATGTTTTTGGAATGACTTTGGAAGAGTTTATTAAAGTTGATCAAGATTATCGCTAGGAAGAGTTTGTCAATGTTGAGCATTTTCCACCTAGGGCTATACCTCGATCTCGTAGATCTAGAAAGAGAGTAAGCATGGTGGAAGCCATTCCTAGTGCTTCAACCTTTGGTGTTGTCTCTAACATGAATCCTCCTACAATAGAGGATACCATAGAAATTAGTTCTTATGAAACAGAGCACTTAGAAAAAGAAGCTCTTCCTCAGATTCTGATGATGAAGTTCCACTTGAAACCCTCATGAAAACTAGGGCACAATAGAGAGAGGTAGAAATGAGAAAATGAAAGGTTAAAACATAGCCTATAGAAATAAAAGTGTTAAGTTATAAGAAGAGGAAGGCTGATACTATTCATCCTGTAGCCAAAGGAAAATGTGACAGACCTCCTAGGAAATCAAGACTAGCTGGACCTACGACTAGTACACCTCTATAGGAAAGCCCTAAATATGGTGAGACCTCACATGAGGACCCTAAAGCTCCAATGGAGCAGGAGCATGTTGAAAAAGAAAAAGACATATTTAAGAGAGCAACAAACCTAACACTGGTTGATCTTGCTAGCAATACAGAAGAATTGGAGGAAAATTAGGACTTCCTGTAGCATGAGCAAGAGGTCCTGTAGCGTGAAGTCCTACAGCAACAGCCAAAACTAGAGCAGTAGTTCCTACAAGAACAAGAGTCCCTGCAAAAAAATGAAGAAGAAATAGTACCCATACAGCCAGAGATAACTGAACAACCTGAGTCCATGAAAATAGTACCATATGAGGAGCAACAATCAACAAAATACTGGTAGGCATTCATAATCCTCCTAGTTTTATTGTACATGCAACAATTTTGAATCTATGGAAAGAGATACAAAGAAGGGAGCAAGAATGGAAAAAAGAAAAATGGAAGTTGAAGGAAGAAATTCAAAAGAAGGATAAAGAGATTGAAGAAAAAGATGTAGAAATTGCTACCTTGAAGCAGAGGGTAGATGATATGGCAACTTTGGCGCCAAAGATTCTGGAATGTAGAGAACCCTTGAGGGTCTATGCTCTACTCCTGAAAGAGAAGTATCTCTCTTTTAAGATGTCAAGACTTGCCTCAAGTTTGAATCCTTCTATTGATACCCCTATGGAATTTTTCAATGCTTATAGGATTGCCTCCCCTGAATTGAAGAATTTACTATGTGAGTTTTATTTGCATAATTATGCTGTCATAAAAGACCATGATTGGAACCCGTTGTTGTATGTTGGAGATGTTCAATTGAGAGCATTCATGTCTTGGGTGAAAAATGATATTAGTTGGGGACAACAACATGGTGCTTATAAACAATTGGAGTCTAATATCCCTCTACCTGTTAGAGCTGAGTTAGGTAACCCATGGGATATTTACAGAGAATGGCATAGAATGCTACTCATACCAAGTTATGGAAATAGGATTATGCCTTGGATTGAGGCAATTTACACTGAGTATGGGGTAAAGACAACAAAAAAAGAGGAAACTGTAAAGAGATGTTTATCCCAGAGATGGAATAGTTTGATTGATGAGTTGAAATAGGCTGAGCCTCATTCCATCCACAATTATGCTGCAACATTAAAAAGAATTGAGAGACATATTCAAATTGAGAGAACTTAGGGACGACATTGGCTTCCCTTGATTTTTTAGCCACCCATGCTCATGTGGCTCATGCCAAATTTTAGATTCTACCAGAGTGATATTGCTGCAGAAAGAGAGAGATGGGACAAGTTTGACAGATTGGGAGGATTCTATTGGGATCCTGACTCATGGACTGCAGCCACTGATGTCAGACAACTCTTAGTTGCAAATTTCAGAGCTTTGACCAGGAAGAAGAACAACTCTTCCCCTACTAGAGGACCAACAAGATGTTACGTTGGAGGGAGTGATGAGCCTAGTTTTCGCTCTAGTTTTGGGTAGAATCTATAGTCTATTTGCTCATAGATTTCATGGACTTTAATGCTTAAGTGTTGGTATTGGCTTAGTGTTTCCCTCAAACCATTGACATTTGAAATTTACCTATCTCTACAAGCTTTAATGATATTTAGCATAATATGTGGGTCATCTATATTGATTTTGCATGCTATTAATGAATGTTTCTTTGAGTGGTTATTGATGTGCAATTATTATGCGTACTAACCTTGGTCTGCAGACTTAATACGCCAAGTTATGGAAGACACCACCAGCTAGGCATGCACCATAATGTCTAGCTGAGAAGTCACTCTAAGTCAAAGGCAACTGACAACAAATATTCTTCATGCAACTAAACGTAACAGCCTTGTAGTGGACCTTAATGATCGAGCATGCATGGGCATTACTATTGTACTAGATTTGCACTTGACTTGCACGTCTGACTAGATTGCATGGATGCGTAACTGTCGTTGCTCCACTTTCCCCTATTTTCCCTAAATGGCGTCCTTCCAGTCATGGAGTTGACTACCTTGTTTAGCTATAGTATAAATAATGATTTGACATTGCTTCTTTAGGGGGTTGTGCGAATTGACATTGTAATCTCATTCTCTAGTTTCAATAATACAAACATACATTACTCTTTGTATGCATGATTTACAATGAATAAAATAAAGTTTTGAGTTCAAGCATCCGAGTTCTTGTTAGTTTAGAGGATACTTATCCAAGGGGGACCACTTGGTGAGTAATCCATTCTCTTAGTTTAGCATCAGCTTAGTATTATTTGTTGTTTGATACTTAGTTTGAAATTTGGCATTGACTGTTGCGGCAACCACTAGAATTCCATTCTGTGACTGTTCCTATAACCAAAGCTGATAGAGTAGTCCTTATTTTTCGCACAAATTTTCATTCTTGCTCTGCATTTCAGCTTAAGCATAGTTGTTGGTTGATGTTAAACATTTTCTTTATTTCCTTTCAGCAATTTACTTTTAGCATTGTGTTTCTTAGCTATAGAATGCAATGATTACTTGAGCCCCTAGTGCACATATAGTGCTGACCCATTTCAAGTTCACGTCCCCGGGTTGACAAGTTAAATGCACCTTCGTGATGATTAAATGGCTATTCAGGTTAGATGTCCAGTCTTTGAATCAAGGCTATAAAGGGTTAGCTATAGATCATTGTAGGAGGCCAACAGGGGGCACTAGGGATGTTCAGAGTTGCACTGGGGTTCAGGACATGGTCCAGAAGTGGGTTCCAAGTTGAGCACCAAGTAGGTAGGATACCACCACCAAGTCCTTGGGTGGAACCAAAGGAGGGTTATCATGATATTGGAAGGATGCAGGATTCTTCTATGGCCAAGGTATTGTGATGACTTTTCAAGGCTAAGGGGGGTCCATAGGTGGTAATGGTTTCCTAAGCCAAAATGTGAAAGTTGATTCTCAAGGGGGTAGCCAAAAATGCGAGTGCACCCTATGGATGTTTGGGAATCTGTCGAATAACTCTTATGGGGGAATGAGAGTACCCCACTGCAATAGTAACTTGCATTCTACAAGGTGAATTCTTATTCTCACAAGTGAAGTGTCATGGTGGGGCAACCCAAGGAGGCATGCAAAGCGATCATAAAAGTAATCAGGTGCAAGGTGATTAGGGTGTGAGGATGAGGATGGGTGCAGTGAGGAGTGGTGTTGTGTTCAAGGGTGAAGCAAAGACTACGTGCATTGCAATGTTGGACTTGGAGATCCCAAGAGGGGGTCTTGGGTCTTGGAGGTGGACTTGGAGTTCTCGTGGAAGGGGGGCCTGGGTCTTGAGTGGGAAGGTCTTTTGGGAGCCACAAGAGGTCTTCTAGTTGTACTGCACCACAGGCAGTTCTGAAGTGACCAAGGGTTATAGGGTTTGGAAGATACATGAAGAGCTAAAGCCAGCAGTGAGATCAGTATCAGATTGCAACTTGAAGAGTTGGTGCAAACCTAGGGGTGGGAACTTGTAATTGGGTTCTTGGGAAAAACTCAGGGTAGTGAACAACATACTATTATAATTGAATGTAGACTAGGCTAGGGGCCATTTTGTAATCAATAAATCTATCCATTTACCCCACTTTGGTGTTGCATTGTTTCTGTGTATATATTGGATTTGCATTGCATTGTGTATATAAGTTGCATTGCGAGTTAGTTCTACTGTGCATTGGATATTTTGGAAGTTGATGTGTGTAGGTTTTGGAGCTTGGGTTGGTTATAGGAATAGTACAATTCTCTTGGGTGCACTTGATTCTCATAGACAAGTGAAGAAAAGAGTTTCGGTGCCACACAGAGGCGTGGCCTCGTGACAGTTGGTATCAAAGTAGGGCTTGATACCCCAAGCTAGCCAAACCATATTTTAGGAGTAAGGTTTTTTTTAGTTGGGCTCTATGGATTTGGGTGGAGGTTTTGAAAGAGGGTCAGGCTATGAGTGAGAGCAGGAACACCACGATATGGATCATATCATAATAACCGGAGGTTCCATGAAGACCTAAGATAAAGTATTTGATTTAGAGCACTAAATGGAGTCCTTGGAGGATGTTGACATATCTAGTAGGTTGGATACACTAGAGGATGAGGTCAGGTACCTCCATATTCAACTAACTTGTAAGAGTATCGACGAAAAGAAATTGGAGGATGAGATCCAGTTCTTGAAGGGGATCATTACATAGGGTGTAGTGAAGATAAGGCACAAGGCCAAACCCCCAGATGCCTACAATGGACAGAGGGATGAAAAAGTTCTAGAGAACATCTTCTGGGACATGGGGAAATATCTGGATACAATAGTGGGATACTCAGATGAGGAAAAGGTGAGAACTACTGCCACACTCTTATTAGGAGCTGCCAAGATTTGGTGGAGGACCAGAGTAGAGGATTTGAGGGTAGGAAAGATGGTGGTCAAGGTGGAAAATTGGGATGAGCTACAAACAATTCTTAAGGATCAATTCAGACTAGGAAACTCAGCTTGGCAAGCTAGGTTGCAACTCATGAATTTGAAACAAAGTGGGCGGATCAGGGATTACATCAAATCCTTCTCCACCTTGATGTTGGAAATTAAGGACATGTCTGAGGCAGACAGGTTGTTTCATTTTATGAGGGGTCTTGCACCATGGGCTCAACAAGAGCTCTGGCATGAAAATGTCCATACCATAGTAGAGGCTATTGTAGTAACATGTTGACTACTAGATTATAAGAATGATCTGTAAAAGGATAGTGCCAGGTCAAGTTCTCACAGAAGGGATAAGAAGACACCCTAGAAAGAGGACAAGGGTAAGTCCAAGGAAAAGGATAAATCATCTGGGAAGTCTTCCAACAACATCAAATTAGCTAGAAGTGGATCTCAGAAGACCCAGAGTAGTAAAAAGGGATCGGCTAAACCGAAGGATCAAGAGTCTAGGACTCCCAAGAAGGTGTGGGCATGTTTCATATGTGGGAACCTAGATCATTGGGCTAGAGAATGTCCAAAAAGGCAAAGGTTGAGTTCTACATCTCAGACTCAGAATGCAGAGCAAGATGGGTCGACATCAACCACGGGTGTGATCCAAGGGTTAAGTACACTAGGTGTACAAGGTTAGTCAAAGGCCACTACGACCAAACTAGAGAATAGGAATAAGTTGTGCTATGTGGGGTTTAGATGAATGGGAAGAGTACCATTGGAATGGTAGACTCAGGAGCCACACACAACTACATCTCATCGAGGAGAGTAGTTGAATTGGGGCTAAAGGTGCAACCAAGCACAAGCTCCTTTAAAGCCATCAACTCACCGGCCAAGAAAGTAACTAGCGTTGTCAAGGACATGCTAGTGAGAGTGGGTGCATGGCAGAGCCACATGAATCTTACGACCATCAAAATGGATGATTTTGAATTTGATATTGGGACAGGAATATTTGAGGATTGAAAGAGTAGCAGTGATTCCTCACCTAGAGTCTATGTTGTTTTTGGATCCTAATTAGACATGTGTGGTGAAAAGTATATAGAAGAGATAGTTTGGGAAGGCTTAGGTGGTCTCAGCTTTGAGCATGAAGAAGGTGATGAAGAGGAAGACTAAGAAACAAAATTTTCTAGATGCACTACTTGGGGGTTGGGATGAAATGGACGAGGTGCAAGAGACACTAGTCCTGCCAGAAGTAGAAGAGATCATCATAGAGTTTGAGGATGCGATGCAAGTGAAATTTCCTGCACAACTTCCACCGAGAAGGGCTGTTGACCATAAGATCAAGGTAGAATCGGGGGAAAGACCTCTAGCCCAGGGACCATATAGGTTGTTTGGTCCAGAGATGGTTGAACTTAAGAAAAAATTGGAGGAACTGTTGGAAGTGGGGTATATCATACCATCCTGTTCTCTATATGGGGCACTTTTTTTGTTCCAGAAGAAGAAGGATGGGACATTAAGGTTATGTGTGGAATTTAGGGCCCTCAACAAGTTAACCATCAAGAAAAAATATCCCTTAACTTTAATTGCAGACTACTTTGATCACTTGTCAGTGGTAAGAGTGTTCAGTAAACTTGATCTAAAGCAGGGGTATTATCAAGTGAGGATAACACCTAGGGATGAGGAAAAAGTTGCATGTGTGACCAGGTATGGGTCATATGAGTTCATGGTGATGCCCTTTGGGATTTTCAATGCACCTGTGACATTTTGTACACTCATGAATGATGTGTTCAGGCCATTGTTGGAAAATTTTGTTGTAGTGTATTTGGATGACATTTTGGTCTATAATAAAAACATGGAAGAGCACAAGCAACACTTGGCAGAGGTTTTTGAGTTGCTATAGAAGCACAAGTTGTTTGCCAAGAAGGAAAAATGTGTTTTTTCTCAAGAAGAGGTGCACTTCATGGTTCATATCATTGGGAAAGGGAAGATCAGACCAGATCCAAAGAAACTGAGGGCAATAAGGGACTGGGAAGCTTTGCAGAATGTCCATGAGGTGAGACAATTTCTAGATTTGGAAAACTATTACAGGAGGTTTGTCGAGGGGTACAGTAAGTGTGATGCTCCCCTCATTGATCTTCTAAAAAGGATAAGAAATGGAAGTGGACAAACAAGTGCCAAGAAACCTTTGAAACACTGAAGGAAAGACTTACTACTTCACCTGTGCTGACATTGCCTAATTTCACAAATCCTTTTAAGGTGTAGAGTGATGCTTTAGAATATGTTGTTGGAGGGGTGCTGATGCAAGATGGACATCTAGTGGCCTATGAGTCTAGGAAGTTGAAGGATATGGAGAAGAATTACTCTGCCCATGAGAAAGAGATGATCAAGATCATTCATTGTCTCAGGACTTGGAGGCATTATCTCTTGGGAACTCAATTTGTGGTAAAGACAAACAATGTATCCTCAACCTATTTTAAGACACTAGACAAGGTGACTCTAAAGTAGGCCAGATGACAGGAGTTCTTAGCAGATTTTGATTTTGAGATGCTCTACAACCCTGGGAAGAAGAACGTTGTAGCAGATTCTCTTAGTAGGAAGGCTCAGCTAGTTGCTATAGACACTAAAAATTGACCACTTTTGTTTGGTCAATTTCCAATTTAACCAATTTCATGTTCTCTATATTAATTAAATAATACACTATTATTTAATTAATATTCATTATCACCTTTTGACTTATCCCATTTCTTCTATCATCTTTAAATCTTAGCCTAATGTAAATAATTACCTTTAAATATTTACTCCTACCACTTATCCCTTTCCTCCAAAAATTAAATAAATAATATATTTATTTAATTCCCCTCATGTCCCATCCTCCATAATCCAATCCTGATCTTAATCCCCCTTATTTAATCCTTGATTAAGGATGTGCACATTCCTAATAATTGATTAGGGAGGTGTCACATCCTCCATAAAATGTAAGTTGTCTCTAATATTTCTCCATTAGCCTAATCACCTGCCTAATCCCATGCTTGCACAACCTAATAATTGATTAGCCAACCTAATCAGCCCTTTGGTCAACTCTCCCCATCCCCCAAGGAATTTTTAATTCCTTTTTGTCTTCCCAAGGTACTTGGAGGAATTTTTAATTCCTCTCCCATCCCCCAAGGAATATTAAATTCCTTTTTATTCTCCCCATGTCACTAAGGAATTTTAAATTCCTTTGGTCAACTCTTGATCTCAACCCTTGATCTACTTACTCCTTTCAATCTCCACCGTCAATTGATATCTTTCTTGCTAAATGGCTAACACTTAGCCATTTTTGCATTCTCAACCATTCTCAACTAGAGTCTATCACATTCATCCCAATCTTTCAATCTCCATAGCCAAATCCTTGCAACACACCACCATCTTGCATCCATAGAAAAATCCACTACCCTTACATCCAAATCAAACAAAAATCAAGCCATTATGATTTTGAAATCGATCTAAGAGCACACGTATCAAGCCATCAAAAGGGGCAAACAAACTCATCAAGCTCAAACAAGGTAAAATTAGTGTTATTTTAATGTTTTTGTTTGAGTTTCATCTTTAGCCCAATATTGAGTGTTTTTTTTTTGTTTTTATCCTTTTTATTAAGTTTATTTCTTGCATTTTTAGATGGGGTAAAAACATTGAACACATTTCTGGGACGTTTGGTGGGACCCACGTCACAGATCCTTTGAGTTTTCTTATTGTTTCAATCTTACAGGTTCAAAATTTTTAGCACTATAGAGGCGAATCCGCTTGACCGCAGGGACAAACCTGCTAGCACAAGGGCGATTGCAGGCCCACCACTTTCTTGGAGAGGTGATTCTGAAATTGTTTCTATGGATAGAAGAATGTGCTACTTGAATTGGCGAGTTTGCTAATGAGCGAATCTACTAATGGGCGAGTCTACTGATGGGCGAATCTACTACCTGAACAGGCGAGTTTGCTGACGGGAAAGTTTGTTGATGGGCGAGCCTGCTGATGAACGAGTCTACTAATGGGAAAATCCACTACCTAAATGGGCGAGTCTATTGACGGGTGATACTGCTGACAGGTGAGACTACTGATAGGCCAATCCGCTACCTGAACGGGAAAGTTTGTTGATGGGCCAGTCTATTGACAAGAGAATCTGTTGACAGGAGAATCTATTGATGGGAAAACTTGTTGATGGGTGAATCTATTGACAGGTGAACCTGATACATATAGAGGCGAATTTGTGATACACAAGGGTGAACCTTTAGTAATCCAGAGAATTGAAATTTCCAATTTTCACTTTTATTTAGTTTTAGTTTTTAGATACTAATCTGCTCACTTGTTTGTCTATGATTTTGGGATTTCACTAATGATTTGTGTAGCTTTTCCCATGTTTGACGAAGATCAGAGGTGAAACTACTAACTCGTGTGTTGTAGGACGAGCGGTCGAAGTCCCCTAGTTAGATTTGTGTTGTTTTTCATACTAGATAAGCACATGTAAACTTAATTAAAGGGTCAATTAACTTGTTTTCTATGCTTGGGAGCGAGTTGTTGACGTATGCACCTCCTTGCATCATATAGTGATCTTAGGTGACCAAAAATCACAACTTGTTCTAGTCCAGTTAAGTCTACCCAAGGAGTACTAGTACACATATGCTCTCTCCTTGAACTATGTGCATGCCTAGGGACTAATAGAAACGTCTAGTATTTCCTTCCCCTTAGTGAGACCTACTTGGGATTTCGTCACTCAGGGGACAATCTTGACCATGTGTTACTAACGGGGTATATAAAGGGGGGAGAGCCAAAGCTATACCCCAATCTAGTCACGTCGTGTCTAGTGAAGCGTCAAAGCTAGGGTCATTGGCCCTCCCAACTAGATGCACATGAAGGTGCATCAGTCCAGTGAATTCATAGATTATTCATTTATCTGGACTAATAAATTGGTCTACTCCGTAGGGGGAGTAGAATTTTTTTTTATTGTTGAAGTATGGGTGTACTCCTAAGGGGGAGTAATCAATGTTGTTGATATTTTCCATTGATGTCAAAGGGGGAGAGAAAGTCATGTGAAAAATAGGTGAAGAAGAAGAGAAGGTGTTCTCCTGGGATAGTGTGTAATTTTTTTTTGTCTTTGATGGTTTTCCACATCATGTGTTGCCATCAATGACAAAGGGGGAGATTGTTGCAAGTATGAGAAAGTTTGGTGGTGTTGTCATTAATGTTTTCATTGATGTCAACATAGTTCAGTATGTTGCAGATTGTACATGTATGGCTGAGATGCTACTAAGATGTTGTGAGTATATGGAGCTATCTCTATGGTGTAGTAGATGTGTTGGTTTGATGAGTTTCCAAGTACTTTTGAGAAAATTAAATAAAGAGAGAAAACAAAATTATGAAAGTGTTCAGAATGTGCTTTGGTATGTGCTCTACATTTCTCACATGTCAATCCTATGCTTGTGTGGATCTGAAGGTTTGGTAATGGTGATTTAGTGGTGATACCTTGTGAGTTTTAGCTTCTGGTTTGATGGTACGTGAAAGTTACGTTCATTGGTATGTGAGCTGTTCTGGTAAAGTTTGTCTTCTATGGAATTGGAGAAATATTGTTGGTATTCAATTTTCTTCTACTTCATTTCAGATCTTGCAGATCTAGAATATGTCTTATGAAGGTATTTTCTATGCTCTAGCAAAGAGGTTTGAAGATTGGTGATACGAAACTCATGTTTCAGTATTTCAGTGTGAGTTTATACAACCCGGTTGGACTAGTGAAAGATGTTCAATGATTGAAGTTTGTTGTTTTGATGTAGATGTATATGGAAGATTTTGAAGTGTATTCTCATGCCTAAAGAAGCATGTTGTGGTGTCCATGTGTCATCTTCTTATTGGGAAGTGTGTACATGAATGATCATTTGTGTTTTCATTAGGTTTGGATGACCTGGTGTTTACACTTCATTCGAAGAATAAAATTTAATTAAGGAAGCGTGTAGTTGTTTTGAGATATTATTTTTGATCTTGATTTTTTTTATTGGTCCACTCTTATTCCTTTCCACTGCAGGAATTTTGAGTTTCTGACCTATTTTGAATTTATTAAATGAGGTATTTATAACCGACCTTGAAGAAAGTTTCTAAGGATGAGGATGGTATAAAAGAAAGTCTGAAAGTGAGCCACAAATCATAAGAGTAGAAGTGTGTGTTTGAATGAGTTGAGACAACAATTCTTCATTGTATTAGATTCCTGAAGGCAATGAGCTAAAGGTTTCTGCAATCTTTATTCAAGCTGTGGATGTGTGTTAATTGTTGTGGTGGATCTTTTGTTCTCTTTTGTATCTGTAGGAAGTGAGCCTCTTTGTTGGATAGTGAGTCCCTTTTTGTAGGTAGTGAGCCTTTGTACTTGGATAGTGAGTCCTCTTCTGGGCAGTGAGCATTTGTTTTATCATCTTTATATTATGAGTTAACCCTCGCCATGGTTTTTCCCTCATTGGGTTTTCCACGTAAAAATATGTTGTTCATTGTGTTTATTTGCTTTCTGTTATTTGTGTTTCATGCTCTTACTTACTAACAAATAGTGTGGTTGTGGAATTAATAAGTGTTGAAAGTTTTAAGTTTGAATTTTGTGACAACTGATTCACCCCCCCTCTCAATTGTCCTGCACCTATTTAACAATTGGTATCAGAGCTTTGGTTCCTTGTTGTTGAGCTTAACCACTTAAGGAAGATTCAAAGGCGCATAAGTTGGCGATCCCTATGTTTGATGGAACTGACTACAATGATTGGAAGGGGTAGATGAAAGGATATATTATCTCCTTTGGTTTCAAGACCCTGAAGGCTATTGAGACAAAGTATACACACCCATCCGGTGGTCTTACTATTGTAGATGAGATCTCTTCTTATGAAGAAAATAAGAAGGAAAAGTATGCTATTTGCAGTGGTTCATCTAAAAATGAGTGAGCGAAGGTTTCTTCTTTGGAAACTGCATATGAAGTCTGGAAGATATGTATGAAGGAAATGAAAGAGTGAAATTGATAAAGAAGCTAGCGGTGAAGCGCATATTTGTGAATTTGAAGATGGAAGAAGGTGAAGAGTTTACAAGTTTCTTTTAGAGGGTTGAACTAATTGCAAATGAAGTTAGA
Source organism: Sequoia sempervirens (assembly GCA_007258455.2). Taxonomy (NCBI): domain Eukaryota; kingdom Viridiplantae; phylum Streptophyta; class Pinopsida; order Cupressales; family Cupressaceae; genus Sequoia; species Sequoia sempervirens. The sequence continues at coordinate 104,922,091 of VDFB02072274.1, read as the reverse complement.
AATCAAGGAGGAAAACTATCAGATAAAGATATAATTGAGAAGATCCTGATAACCATACTAGATTGCTACAGTGACAAGATCTCAGTTATTGAAGAAGTGTATGATCCTAAGAAGTATACTTTGGAACAGTTGTTTGACACCTTGCAAGCATTTGAGTTGAGGAAGTTTTGGAAAGAAGACAAGATAGAAGAAAAGAAATAAACGACATTTAAAGTATTGAAGATTGAAGAGGAACTAGATAGTGATGGTGTTGATGAGTTGGAAGAAAACTTCACTAGGAAGTTGAAGAAAGGCACAGGAAAGTATAAAGGTATGTTTCCCTTTAAATGTTTTAGTTGTGGTAATATTGGTCATTATGCTTCAAGATGTCCGAATAGAGTTGTGCATAAGAAGAAAAATGATTATAAGGATAAGGATAGGAAAGATAAGAAATATAAGAAGTTGTACTTTGTTAAAGAAGAAGCAGGAATTTTTGACAATGAATCTAAAAATAAGGTTGATGATAGTGAATGCTTATTCTTAGCTTTGGAAAGTAAATATGTATCCACTAACCCTAGAAAATGTGTAAGCAAGAAAGCTCTGGAGAATAAGGGAAATAGGACATAAGGTACTTTGGTTACCACTTTTCATGCAAGATAGGATGAAGACTACTGGGTAATTGATAATGGATGTTCTAATCACATGATTAGAGATAAGAGTAAGTTGACTAAACTTGAGAAATATGATGGTGGTTTAGTTATGTTTGGTGATGATTCAGGAGCTAAGATTTGTGGGAAAGGTTCAATTAGCTTTGATGGAGTGCATAGTACTGATGATGTATATTATGTGATGGGTTTGAGGCATAACCTTCTAAGTGTTGGTCAAATGTGTAGTAATGGTTTCAAACTCGTGTTTCAAAATAATACCCATGAAATCAGAAAAGGATCCGGAAGTGGAGATATGATTGTTGTTGGAAGAACTCATGGAAACATCTATCAGTTGAAAGGAGTTGATGGTCATTTCCTTGTATCTCAAATCAATGAAAGTTGGTTGTGATATCAAAGAATGGGACATGTAAATTTTGATAGCCTGGTCAAGATCAGTGCAAAGGAGATTGTTTGAGGACTGCCTAGAATCACAAGACCTACTAATGCTATTTGTAAAAGTTGTCAATTGGGGAAACAAACAAGATGCAACTTTAAGGGAAAAGAACATTCTACTACCATAATGCTGGAGTTAGTTCATACTGATCTCTGTGGTCCAACTAGAATTGGAAGTCTGAATGGTGACATATATTTCATGTTACTTATTGATGATTATACTCAAATGAAATGGGTTTCTTTTCTCAGAGAAAATACTTAGGCTTTGGATAGGTTTAAGGTATTCAAAGCAAGAGTAGAAAATGAAGTAAATTTGAAAATCAAGTGTTTGAGGTTTGATAGAGGTGGAGAATTCACTTCTAGTGAATTTAATGCATTCTATGAACATGGCATAAGAAGACAATTTTATGCTTCGAGAATCCCTCAGCAAAATGGAGTAGTTGAAAGGAAAAACTGGACTGTACAGGAAGATGCTAGAACCATGATGAAAGAATCAAATGTACCAGATGTGTACTGGAGAGAAGCGATACATACTGCTGTTTATGTTCTTAATAGAATTCAGATCAAATACAACACAAAGACACATTTTGAGTTATGGACCAGTGAGACACCTACTGTGAAGTATTTTAAGGTATTTGGAAGTAGATGCTATATTAAAAGAGATGATGCAAATATTGGAAATTTTGATGCTAGATGTGATGAAGGAATCTTTCTTGGATCCTCTACTACTAGCAAAGCATATAGATGCTTTAACAAAAGATTGAGAAAGATCATTGAAAGTGCTAATTTGAAAGTTGATGAAGAAATACACAAACCTATTGAGATAAGTGAAGTTGAACCCGATGATCCTATTTGTGGAGATGTACCTGAAGAAAAAAATGAGAAGGAAGAAGAAGAGAAAGAAAAACAAGTGGAAGAAGAAGGAGAAGAAGAAAATAAACTGGAACCTGCAGTCACGAGTCCTAAGTATGTACAGAAGAATCATCCAGAGGATCAGATAATTGGAGATAAAAGTGAAGGTGTGAAGACAAGAAGCAAAGTTGCAACTGAGGTAAATTTATGTCTATTAGCTAAAATTGAACCCAAGTCTATAAGTGAAGCATGTGAAGATGAGAATTGGAGGAGAGCTATGAAAGAAGAGTTGCAACAGATAGAAAATAATCAGACATGGGAACTAGTCCCTAGGCCTGTGAATAAAAATGTGATTGGTTCGAAATGGGTGTTCTAGAATAAGCTGAATGAAAGTGGAGAAGTTGTAAGAAATAAGGAAAGACTGATATGCAAAGGATATTCACATGTTGAAGGTATAGATTTTGAAGAAACATTTTCCCTTGTGTCCAGAATGGAAGCTATCAAGATGTTTTTGGTTTTTTCTGCCCACAAGGACTTCAAAGTGTATCAGATGGATATTAAGTCAACATTTCTGAATGGTGAGTTGGAGGAAGAAGTGTACATGGAGCAACTTGAAGGGTTTCAGTTGTCTGACAAATAGAACATGGTTTGTAAGTTGAAGAAGGCATTGCATGGGATGAAGCAAGCTCCCAAAGTTTGGTATGCAAGACTGTACAAATATCTGACAAAGCAAGGGTTCAATAAAGGCTCTACTGACAACAATCTTTACTTCAAAGTGCAAGGTAACAAAATTTTGATAGTAGTTTTTTATGTTGATATCATTTTTGGTGGAAATGAAGGCATGTTTAAAAAGTTTGCTGAAGAGATGCTAAAAGAATTTGAAATGTCTATGATTGGTGAATTGAATTTCTTCCTTGGTCTACAAGTGAATCAAACTGATAAAGGGTTATTCATTTCACAATCTAAGTATGTAAAAGAACTGTTGAAGAAGTTTGGGATGGATGATTCCAAACCGATTTGTACTCCTATAGTAACTGGATATGCTAAGACTTATCATAGCAAATATATATTTATGATTTGCGGACTGCTATACCTTACTACTACCAGATTGAACATTATGCATGCAGTATGTTTAGTTGTCAGATTCCAAGTAGATCCTAGAGAAGCACATGTCATAGCTCTAAAGAGGATATTTAGATATGTTAAAGGTACACCAGATCATGGACTATGGTATCCTAAGAAAGATGATTTCACCTTGAGTGATTATACAGATGTTGATTGGGCTGGATGTGTAGATGAATAGAAGAGTACCAATGGTGGTTCTTTCTTTCTTGGTGGGAGATTAGTTTCATGGTTGAGCAAAAAGAAAGACTTGGTTTCTTTATCCACAATAGAAGTAGAATATATTGCTGCAACATCCTATTGCACACATGTTTTATGGATGAAGCATACACTAAAGGACATTGGTGTGGTATGTGATAAGCCTATTTCTATTTTATGTGACAATACATGTGCAATAAAAATTTCAAAGAACCCAGTTATGCATTCAAGAAAAAAACATATATCTATCAATTATTATTTCTTGAGAGAAAAAGTGTTGGAGAATGAGGCCAGGTTGGAGTATGTGGAAACAAAGGAAAAAATTGCAGACATATTCACTAAGGCTCTTCTGAAGGATACTTTTGAGCATCTTAGGGAGATGTTGTCATTGGCCCTCCCAACTAGGTGCACATGAAGGGGCATTCGTCCAGTGAATTCACAGATTCTTCATTTATCTAGACTGATAAATGGGTCTACTCCGTAGGGGGAGTAGAAAAAGTTTTCATTATTGTAGTAGGGGTGTACTCCTAAGGGGGAGTAATAAGTGTTGTTGATCTTTGCCATTGATTTCAAAAGGGGAGAGAAAGTCATGTGAAAAATAGGTGAAGAAGAAGAGAAGGTGTTCTCCCAGGATAGTGTGTAATTTTTTTTTTGTCTTTGATGGTTTTTCACATCATGTGTTGCCATCAATGACAAAGGGGGAGATTGTTGCAAGTATGAGTAAGTTTGGTGGTGTTGTCATTAATGTTTTCATTGATGTCAACATAGTTCAGTATGTTGTAGATTGTACATGTATGGATGAGATGCTACTAAGATGTTGTGAGTAAATGGAGCTATCTCTATGGTGTAGTAGATGTGTTAGTTTGATGAGTTTCCAAGTGCTTTTAAGAAAATTAAATAAAGAAGAGAAAACATAATGATGAAAGTGTTCAAAATGTGCTCCACATTTCTCTTGTGTTGATCTTATGCTTGTGCAGATTTGAAGGTTTGATAATGGTGATTTAGTGGTGATACCTCCTGAGTTTTAGCTTCTGGTTTGATGGTACATGAAAGTTACGTTCACCGGTATGTGAACTGTTCTGGTAAAGTTGGTCTTCTATGGACTAGGAGAAATATTGTTGCTTTGTAATTTTCTTCTCCTTCATGTTAGATCTTGTGGATCTAGAATATGTCTTGTGAAGGTATTTTCTATGCTCTGGAAAAGAGGTTTGAAGATTGGTGATTTGGAAGTCATGTTTCAATATTTCAGTGTGAGTTTATATACTCTAGTTGAACTGGTGAAAGATGTTCACTGATTGAAGTTTTTTTTTGATGCAGATGTATTTGAAAGATTTTGAAGTGTATTCTCGTGCTTAAAGAAGTGTGTTGTGGCATCCACATGTCATCTTCTTATTGGGAAGCATGTACATCAATGATCATTTGTGTTTTCATTAGGTTTGGCTGACCTAGTGTTTACACTTCATTCAGAGAATAAAATTTAATTAAGGAAGTGTGTGGTTGTTTTGAGATATTATTTTTGATCTTGATTTTTTTTTATTGGTCCACTCTTATTCCTTTCCACCATGGGAATTTTGAGTTGTTGACCTATTTTGAATTTATAAAATGAGGTATTTGTGGCCAACCTTGAAGAAAGTTTCTAAGGATGAGGATGGTATAAAAGCAAGTTGAATTGTCAAGAGTTGTATGACAATGTGATGTAAGGTGATGAAAGTGAGCCACAAATCATAAGAGTAGAAGTGTGTGTGTGAATGAGTTGAGACAAAAATTCTTCATTGTGTCAGATTCCTGAAGGTAGTGAGCTAAAGGTTTCTGTAATCTTTATTCAAGCTGTAGATGTGTGTTAATTGTTGTGGTGGATATTTTGTTCTCTTTTGTATTTGTAGGTAGTGATCCTCCCTGTTGGATAGTGAATCCTTTCTGTGGACAATGAGTCCCTCTTTGGAGGTAGTGAGCCTTTGTACTTGGACAGTGAGTCCTCTTTTGGGCAGTGAGCCTCTATTTTATAATCTTTATATTATGAGTTAACCCTCACCGTGGTTTTTCCCTCATCGGGTTTTCCATGCAAAAATATGTTGTTCATTGTGTTGATTTACTTTTTGTTATTTGTGTTTCATGCTCTTACTTAATATCAAAATAGTGTGCTTGTGGAATTAATAAGTGTTGAAATTTTTAAGTTTGAATTTTGTGACAATTGATTCACCACCCCCTCTCAATTGTCCTGCGCCTGTTTAATACTATGTCCTAGTCCAGTCTAGTCACCCTTTAGGAAAACTTGCTCTTGTCAGGGGTGAATTTTCTTTCTGGGTCTCTTAGTTAGGTGACCCTGCATCTACCTATTACCTAAATAGGCAGTCATGTCATCCCAATAGGTGAGTCCGCGTCTGGTTCGTACTAGCCCTATCTACCTATTCCATTAGAATAGGTGATCTTGTCATCTTTCTAGGAAAGTCCATATCCTGTCTCTACATCCATGTCTGTACATCCCTTAGAATAGGTGAACCTGCTATTTGCAAGGGCGATCCTAAGTCTGAGTTAGTATCCTCTCATCCGTACATCCCCTAGAATAGGTGAACCTGCTGTCCATAGGGGCAATCTCGTGTCTTGTTTGTACATCCAATAGAATAAGTGAACCTACTATCCACGGGGGTGATCCCACTTTGAGTTCATACCATCCCTATCCATAAATATCCTTAGATAGGCGATTTCGTCCCCTGCATAGGCAATTGCATCATCTCATGTCCATACTAAGCCCTTCCCTGATAGGCAATTCTTCTTCTTTCTTGGGCGATCCTGCACACTTCTCTGTATAGTCAGTCTTTATAGGTGATCCTATCTTTACCAATAGGCAATCCTAATACCTACATGGGTGATTCTGTGATATCCATAGATAGGTGAATCTACGATCTAGAGAGGCGAATGCACTATACACAAAGGCATATCCACTTCCCTTCCAAAATCCTTCTCATCACAATTAGCCTATGTCTTCCTGAATCCAAAACTATAGTCCAATCATTTTTCCTTTGCATATCCATCTCCAAATGATCAATTTCACCTCATCAACCCTCATCAATCTATCCAAACATCATCCCCTTTGAGCAAGGAGTCAGCTAAAGTTATCCTTCATTCATCCAATAGTCATCCTCATCATTTTACATATATCCTTGAACTTAGGAGTCTATCCCATCACATCCTTCAATCATCCTAATCCAAGCTTCAATCCAATCCTAATATGAGCTTCAATCCAATCCTAATATGAGATTAAATCCACTCCTAATATGAGCTTAAATCCCATCCCAATCTGAGGTTAAGTCCAATCCTAATTTGAGCTTAATTCACATCCCAATCTGAGCTTACTTCACATCTCAGTTTGAGATTTAGTCCATCTACATGCAAGATCTTTTGATATCAAAACAAATATTAAGACCCATTTCTTCCACGTTCTCCTAATCCATTCTATTTATCTTTTCATCGTCTCTCTTTTCCTTCTAATTATCTATTCCCATATTTTCAATCCAACACCATGAATCCTTATCCTCCATCAATGCAACCAAAAATAGTAGTCAAGGGAAATCCCAATTACATTGATGATGATAATGAAAGTCTTGTTGATCAAGATGGGTACGATATGGACCTCCTTGATGCTATCATTTCTAGTAAGCTTTCCAAACCATCATCCAAAATCCAATCACTTGAATCCAAGCTATCCCATCACACCTCCATCCATACCTAATAGAAATCCTTATGGTACCTTTGACAAGGGATATCTAGTATCTTCCCCATCCACATATCCTTCATCTACATCTCTCTCTTATCCAACACCTACATCCTCCTATCCTAATCCACCATCCCAATATTGCTACCTTAATTCCCCATCCACTTTATCCAACATCAATCTATCATCCACATCATTGTGTCCTAATCCACCATTCCAAACTTCCCACCTTAACCCACCATTCCAATCCCTCTACCCTAATCCACCATCCCAATATTCCTACCTTAATTCCCCATCCACTCTCTCTAACATCAATCCACCATCCACATATTGCTATCCTAATCCTTCATCCATGTCCTCCTATACTAATCCACCACCCACATCCTCTTGTCCTAATCCACCATCCTAATCTTCCCACCTTAATCATCCAACCCAATATTCCTACCTTAATTCCCCATCAAATTTCTCCAACATCAATCCACCATCCATATCCTCCTATGTCACTCCATCTTCCACTCCATCATATCCTAATCCTCCACTCCATGATTCTAATCCACCATCGATATCCTCTTATGTTACTCCATCTTCCACTCCATCATGTCCTAATCCTCCACCTACTCCTTGTCCTCCATCCAATCCCATTCCTCCATCTAATCCTCATCCACCAATCCATAATCCTAGTCCTCCACCTATTCATAATCCTTCATCTACTCCCACCACACCATTTGAGCCTACAATAAGCAAGTACCTCATTCTAGATTTCATCCAAGGACTCATGACAAAGAAGACATCCCCAACTCCACATCCTAAAGGAATGGAACCATGCCATCCCAATCCATCATTGACAGTCATTAGTGATGAGTTCCTTATCCATCCCACACCTATCACTCCTATTCTGACTCCTGACATCATCCAAACCATTGAAACCATCAAACCTGTTGAATCCATTGAATCCCCATCTTCTACTCCTAGAGCCAACGAACCCATTGAAGACACCCAAATCCAATCCACTCCCCCTACTCCTAGTATCACCAAAATCCACTCCCATAAACTTCATGAATCCTCCATCCTTTCGTCTTCCCCATCCCAGGAGCCCATCCAACATTCCTCTTCCACCACACCATCTACACCCATTGAAACTTACCAAGAGTCTATTCCAAAGCATACTAATGCCTCCCCTTATCCAAATGAAGATCAAACCATCCCATCTAGTCCATCTCAAGATCATAGTTCCTCATCCACTTCAGCCCATGATCCCCTTGTCACTCAAGATCCAATCACTCCATCTCATGATCCTTATCACCCTCTCCCCCAAACCAAGATCTTAGCATTACACCTAATCCTCCTCATGCTTCATTATCACCATATCCTCTAAATAAAGATCCTACCATCCCATCATCTCCATCTCATGATCCTTTATCACCATCTCCATATCTCCTTGGTACTCTTCCATTCATCCATGGTGGTTTTCATGCAGATGAAGAAAAAGCATATATACCACCCATCCTCCTCCACCTAATAATGGAATCGCATCATGCTTCCAAAATAATAAGCACCCTACCATAGATTGAATGCTCAAGATCATGAACTATCAAGGCAAAGGCTTAGGCCTTCATGAGTAAGGTATTTTAGAGCCCATCCATGTCAAAGAAAAACCACATGCACGAGGTCTTGGATACATATCTCAAGAATGACAATCCAAAAATGTTGGTACAATCTCCATACATCCTCAACAAAACTCTTCCAATCACTCCATTAAACCATTCGTTTCCATCCCCCCTCCTATGCCATATCACCTCAAAACAACCATCCATATCCCTCCTTCGTCCTCCAAGTCTATTTTGGGTCCCTATGTCCCTCCATCCACCATAATACATCCTCCATATACCAAGTCCATTTTAGGACCATATATCCATCAATCACCTATCCATATCACCCATCATAAACATCCCACTCTCATGTTCCCTAATCAGGAGCAACAAAGGCACATACCTACACATCCTCCATCTGCTCATCATCTACAAAAGCATATCTCTACCATTCCATGTTCATGTTTCCTCCATCTCATCCATCTCCTCATAAAAAACCCATTTTTTTAAAAATAACTTTGGATACTGAAGTACAAATGCATAAGTCCAAAAATGCACATGAATCTAAAGCTCCCCATGTCCCCTTAAAAGGACATGTTGAAGAAAAGAAAAATCCCATCCAAAAGTGTAATGAGTCACAAAGACTACATAATCCCATCAAAGAAAAAATCAAAACCATGTGGATCCCAAAGAAAAAAGATGCAGTGAATTCAACTAAAAAATCCATAATAACATTCAAAGTTGCTAATCCCAAAGCTACATATCCTCATTCTCCATATACTAAATCTATTTTTGGTCCTTATGTCCCAAAAATTACTATCCCAACTCCTCGATTATCCCCACATTCTCCATCCATTAATCCTCCTATCATTTCACATCCCCCACCATAGGTGCCAATGTTGGTCTTGAAAACATTTCCTCATCACACATCCACTCCATTATTCCATCCATACACTTTCCAATGTTCCATCCATTATCCCACATATCTCCCACATCGAATCCCTTTAATCCATTCTCTTGCATAATCCATCCATTCTAATAAGGTTGTACCAACATCTAGTAGTCATTTCATACATGAGCTCATATTACCTCATATGGAACTTGGTGCTTGATTCCTTCATCCATCCCATTCACATATCTTTACAAATCCATTTATCCACATCCCTATCCTTATCCATCTGCATCCACATACTTTCAAAAAAAATTAAAAAAAAAGTAAAAATAAATAAATCATCCAATGGTGAAAACTTGGAAAACAAGTGCCTTGGATAAGTACCATGATGAAAACCTAGCAATAGGAATAATGTGTAAATCCCCCATCCAGTTTAATTCTACACTTGGGGGAAACTTCCATTTAATCATCCCCTTCCTCCATCTCCCACATCCAACCTATGCACCTATCCTACCTATCATATCCCATTTATCTCCAATCCATCCATCCTCCTTGAAATCTTGATATAGATAAGGGAAAACATATATACATGCTTTAGACATATCTTGGCATACATTCCCTCCATCCATATGCGATCATATTCCTTATCCTCCCCATCCACCTCCCTTATCCATGCATCCTGTCCACATCCATCTCCCTTCCTTTTCCCTACATCCTATCCATATCCATATCACTCCCTTATTCACCCATCCTCCTATTTTCCATCCCTCTTGCCTCATCACACATGACATATCTTAGAGTGGGGAATATCCTTCTTTGTGACATAGTCCTTGGAGAAAACATTCACCCATCCTGTCAATGCTTCCATATCACTATTTCCACCTTCTCGTCCATCCATCCCTCATATTATCCCTTCCATCTTCTAAAATCTTCATTTTCCCATCCATCCCTCTAAAAAATCACTTCCATCTCCCCATCCTTATCTTCCAATCTATCCATCATATCATCCCTTCCATCCCCCATCCCTATATCTCCATTATTCCATCTATACTACCATCTCATTTTCCTATCCATAATCCCTTGTCATTGGTATCTTGCTATAGACTACTTGCAATCCAGACCAATGCCATTCATCCCACTATAATCACTCTTATCTATTTCACACATCTTGCTAATATCCTATCCATTTTCATCACTTATCTATCCATCATATCATCGTTCCTTCATCTTTTGATGATTTGGATAACTATCCCCTTCCCGAGCTTCATGCAATCACCATCCTATCCACCAGGTCTATCTTGTCTCATTGTATCGACTCCATCCTTGTATTTACTTATCATAGTCATCTCATCATCCTTTATCATTGTCTGTCATTGGTCTTTTGTCAAACTACGTTGCTTGTGCGCTTTCACGTAGGAAAGGCTAATCATTTGATTAGCTCTTGAGGTATTTTCCATCCCTTTGTGTCCATCTTCATCATCCATCGTGGTCTCCATTGTCTTCTTTTTTCTTTTATCCATGGTTAGTCATTGGTCTTTTATCAAACTATGAGGTCTCTACACTTTCACCTAGGCAAGGCCATCAATTGATGAGCCCCCGAGACCCTACATTTGTCCTTAGGGTGTGTCTTGGTTCTGTGTCATTTCATCAAGTATGTCCTTATCTAGTTGGTTCTTGACAACAAAATCCATTGGTTTCTTGAGGTTCAATCCATTTTGAATATCCTGAGTCATGTCAATCAATTGATCCACCCTCCATCTTTGGTCTTAATAGGATGTATCCTTCCTTATGTCAAAATGTATCAATCCCATCCACCCATTGGTCCTATGGCAAAGGATATTTGAAATTTATTGTGATCTTTTGGTGCTTTTGTATTTTTTATTATCATTTGAGCTTCCTATTATACCTACTCAAGGCCACCACGATCCCTCATATCATGGTGTGGTTTGAATGGTAGACATAGGGACATATCTTGATTTTCTGCATGATCTTGTCTTCTTGGTTGTCCCACATAGTGCCCATCAAGATCCTTGTGATCTTGTGTTACATTGAGGCATCCTTTGTGTTTGTAGTTTTCTAGCATTGGCCCTACCAAAGCCCTCGTGACTTTGGGATGTTGGACTAACCTTTTATTTGTTGTGTTAGTCCCATGCATGTGATACGAAGTCACCTTGGTTCCTCATAACCTAGTGCATAGTATCTCATGATATATCAAATTAAGTGCTAATTACATGGCAGCATAACACATAAAAATTAAATTTATTGATTTGGTTACTATCCATTCATCTCCCCATCTCCCATCCTCTCATTTATCAAAATCCACCCATCCATTCACCCTAAATGTTTCTCATCCATTCATCCTTTATCCCTCCACTTCCTCCATCCTCATCATATCATCATCTCTTCAATCTTCTTAGGATAATGTAGATTTGTTATTCTAATAATATTTTCTTCCATTATTTTTATTCATTTCGACAATATCACATCTCCATCCAATCCTTATCCATTCAATCTAGCACAAATCATCTAATCACATCCTTGGTCTTGTTACCAACCATGCTACATGCTTTGATCCAATCATCATCATTGTCGTCATCATTGGGATGTATCATTCCCTATCCTTTTGTGTTGTTTTGGGATGTCTCCTTCTCTCATCAACAATACTCTCATCATCATCATCGAGATGTATCCTTCCCTATCCTTTTGTGTTGTTTTGGGATGTATCCTTCCCTCATCAACAACACTTTCATCATCATCATCATCATCAGGATGTATCCTTCCCTATCCTTTTGTGTTGGTTGGGGATGTCTCCTTCTCTTATCCACAACACTCTCATCATCATCATTGGGATGTATCCTTCCCTATCCTTTTGCATTGTTTTGGGATAGATTATTCCCTCATCAACAATGTTCCATCCATCATCAATCCATTTTGGCTTGTAGATTGATTAGGGAAACATCACATTTGTCCTTGAATCCATTTGTTCTTGCTTGCTTTCAGCCTCTCCTATCATTATCTCTTCCTCCTCACATCCCATATTCTATCCATCACTTTGCATCATCTTCCCCATCTACCCTTGCATCATCTCATCCATTTCGAGAGCACATTTGTGTTCTCTTGAACACGCATGTCCTCATGAGGTGGCACCCTCAATCCCTAATCTTCGTTCCCATCATCTTTCCTCCTAGTCACTCCTTTAAATGACTAGGGAATCTTTCACAATCTAACCATCTTCTTTAAAATGACGCTACTTCGTAACACCATCTCAAAGAGGAGAAAAATGTAGACACTAAAAATTGACCACTTTCATTTGATCAATTTCCAATTTAACCAATTTCATGTTCTCTATATTAATTAAATAATACCCTATTATTTAATTAATAGTCATTATCACCCTTCAACTTATCCCATTTCTTCTATCATCTTTAAATCTTAGCCTAAAGTACATAATTACATTTAATTATTTACTCCCATCGCTTATCCCTTTCCTCCAAAAATTAAATAAATAATATATTTATTTAATTTCCCTCATGTCCCATCCACCATAGTCCACTCCTAATCTTAATCCCCCTTGCTTAATCCTTGATTAAGGATGTGCAAATTCCTAATCATTGATTAGGGAGGTGTCACATCCTCCATAAAATGCAAGTTGTCTCTAATCTTCCTCCATTAGCCTAATCACCTGCCTAATCCCATGCTTGCACAACCTATGATTAGCCAACCTAATCAACCCTTTGGTCAACTCTCCCCATCCCCCAAGGAATTTTTAATTCCGTTTTGTCTTCCCAAGGTACTTGGAGGAATTTTTAATTCCTCTCCCATCCCCCAAGGAATATTAAATTCCTTTTTATTCTCCCCTGTCCCTAAGAAATTTTTAATTCCTTTTATCCTTTCCATGCACATTAAAAATGGATTTTTAATTCCTTTGGTCAACTCTTGATCTCAACCCTTGATCTACTTACTCCTTTCAATCTCCACCGTCCATTGATATCTCCATTGCTAAATGGCTAACACTTAGCCATTTTTGCATTCTCAACCATTCTCAAACAAATTCTATCACATTCATCCCAATATTTCAATCTCTATAGCCAAATCCTTGCAACACACCACCAGCTTGCATCCATAGAAAAATCCACCACCCTTACATCCAAATCAAGCAAAAATAAAGCCGTTATGCTGCCGAAATCGATCCACAAGCACACATATCAAGCCATCAAAAAGGGAAAACAAACTCATCAAGCTCAAACAAGGTAAAATTAGTGTTATTTTAATGTTTTTGTTTGAGTTTCATCTTTAGCCCAATCTTGAGTGTTTTGTTTTGTTTTTATCCTTTTTCTTGAGTTTATTTCTTGCATGTTTAGATGGGGTAAAAACATTGCACACAACTGCATTGGAGGAAATGGTGCCAAAAGAAAATCTAGGGGAAAGTAGAGTGGTACTATCTAATGAGGTATTGGAATCCATCAAAGAGGGATATGAGATGGATCTTTAGGCAGTAGAGATTTTCAAACAAGCAAAGGAAGGGAGGACTCAAAGATTTAACATAAAGGATGGATTGTTGGTATTCACCCAGGATCGAGTCTATGTCAGTAAGTGGAAGAATTTGAGGAGGGAACTTCTAAATGAGTGCCATGACAGTTAGTGGGAAGGGAACCCAAGGCATAAGATGACCCTCACATTGCTAGAAAGTGGCTTTTACTGGCCAAAGATGAGGCGGGATGTGGATGAGTATGTTAGAAGCTATCTAATATTCCAACAAGATAAGGTTGTGACCAAGCCTCTGGGATGTTTACTCCAACCCCTACCCATTCCAGTTAGACCATGGGCAAGTGTGAGCATGAAATTCATTATAGGATTTCCTGAGGTGGATGGGTTCAGTAGTATCTGGTGGTTGTTGACAGATTCTCCAAGTATGCCATATTTGTTCTGTGCAAGGTACCATGCAGGGTGGAGGATGCAACAGACCACTTTTTCAAAAATGTTGTGAAGTATTGGGTTGTTCCACTCAGTATCATCAGTGATAGTGATGCTAGGTTTCCTAGTACATTTTGATAAGAGTTGTTCAAACTAATGGGGACAAAGTTTCTAATGTCTACCAGTCATCATCTAGAGATAGATGGGTAGACTAAAAGGATAAATGGTATTATGGAGGATTATCTTAGGCTCTTTGTTTGGTCAGACCAATCCAATTGACATGGCTTGTTGGATCCAATGTAGTTTTGTTACAACATGTAGAAGAGTGCATCAAGTTAGTATTCTATGTTTGAGTTGGCTACAAGGAAACAACAACTAACTCCTCACATAGTGTTGAGTGGATACATGAGACAGTGTCGAGGTGCAAGGGAGAGATTGAAAGATTGGCAGGACTGGGTTGATTTGGCAAGGCACAACTTGGTCAAAGTTGCAGAAAGGATGAAGAAGTATGCAGACTCAGGGAGGATGCATTTGGAATTTAAGTTTGGTGACAGGGTCTTCTTGAAGATGGATCTGATTTAGTTTAGACCACCTAAGGGGTTGAGGCCAGCGTTGGCTCGAAGGTATGATGGGCCTTACACAGTGACAAAGAGGGTCGGTAAGGTTGCATATCAAATGAAGTTTCCAAATCATATGAGGGTTCATGATGTTTTCCATGTTAGTCAACTCCATCCATACCATGAGGATAAAGAGGACAAAAACACGAATGTGCCAACAAGGGGGCCATTAAATGTCGTGGACTGGCTAGGTTTAGAGGAGCAATAGGTGATTGCTATCATGGAGAGAGGATTTGGAAACATAATTTAATGAAAGGAATTCTTGGTTCATTGGTAGGGCCAACCTAGAGATGAGGAATCATGGGAAAGAGTTGAGAGTTTGTGGAAGTATGAAGACAAGGTGTTGGAGTTCTTGAAGGACTCCACAACTCCCTTTTAACTATTTAGAGCAGAAGTGGGTACCTCCATAGCAGTGTTTAGGATAGTGTTTCTGACATTGGGGACGTTGCTTGATTTAGAGTGGGGGAGGATGTAAGGGAGTGCAGCTGGACAAGAGGGTGAACCAGTGCCAAGGGGTGTTCCAGGGGGTAGTCCTGCACCACGTAGGGTGTCCTCTGCTCAAAGGGGGTGTCTTGGGGGCACACAAGGTAGGGTCTCGAGGGTGTTTTGGGGTTGTTCCAGGGAGCACTAGGGTTGCACCAGGGCCGAGGAAAGGTATCAAGGGGGAACCAGGGGTGTTCCAAGTGCACAAGGAGTTGCACCAAGGTGTGGGAAAAGGATGTTCTAAGGGGGCACCAGGGGTGTTCTAGAGTTGCACTAGGGTTCAAGATAGAGTCTATATCTGGGTTCCAAGTTGAGCACCAGGGCAGGTAGGATACCACCACCAAGTCCTTGGGTGGAACGAAAGGAGGGTTATCATGATATTGGAAGGATGCAAGATTCTTCTATGGCTAAGGTATTGTGATTGCTTCTCAAGGCTAAGTAAGGGGGATCCATAGGTGGTAATGGTTTCCTAAGAAAAAATGTGAAAGTTGGTTCTCAGGGGGGTAGCCAAAAATGCGAGTGAATCCTATGGATGTCTGGGAACCCACTGAATAAATCTTATGGGGGAATGAGAGTACCCCACCACAATAGTAACTTGCATTCTACAAGGTGAATTCTTATTCTCATAGGCAAAGTGTCATGGTGGGGCAACCCAAGGAGGCACACAAAGCGATCATAAAAGCAATCAGGTGCAAATTGATTAGGGTGTGAGGATGAGGATGGGTGTAGTGAGGAGTGGTGTTGTATTTAGGGGGTGAAGCAAAGACTACGAGCATTGCAATTTTGGACTTGGAGATCCCAAGAGGGGGTCTTGGGTCTTGGAGGTGGGCTTGGAGTTCCCGTGGAAGGGGGTCCTAGGTCTTGAGTGGGAAGGTCTTTTGGGAGCCATAAGAGGTCTTCTAGTTGTATTGCACCATAGGAAGTTCTGAAGTGACCGGGGGTTACAAGGTTTGGGAGCAACGTGAAGAGCTATAGCCAGGGGCAAGATCAATATTAGATCACACCTTGAAGAGTTGGTGCAAACCTAGGGGTGGGAACTTGTAATTGGGTTCTTGGGCAGAACTCAGGCTAGTGAACAAGATACTGTTGTAATTGAATGTAGACTAGGCCAGGGGCCATTTTGCAATCAATAAATCTATCCATTTACCCCATTTTGGTGTTGCATTGTTTTTGTGTATTTATTGGATTTGCATTGCATTGTGTATATAAGTTGCATTGCTAGTTAGTTCTGATGTGCATTGGATATTTTGGCAGTTGGTGTGTGTAGGTTTTGGAGCTTGGGTTGGTTATAGGCATAGTCTAGATCTCTTGGGTGCACTTGATTCTCAAAGACAAGTGAAGAAAAGTGTTTTGGTGCCGTACAAAGGCGTGGCCCCGTGACATCATAGGATATGCTTTATCGCTCTAGGCTTCTAAAGTGAGTGCAATCAACTAGCAATCACACCTTTGTGTGCAATGGATATGCCGAAGAGGTGTGGAAGGTAAAATAGGGAAAATTTTGGTCTATATTTGTGTATTACTGATGAGAGTTCTAAATGATACTTTAAATGCTCATTTTATGTTCACAAAGACCTTATTATATTGTTAATCAACAATGTTGGTGGTAGAATATATTCTTTTATGTTTGCTCATTTTACTTTATATTTAACTAATTAGGGAATATATTAGAAATAATATCTTGCATTGAATGTGTCGCTTTTAATGATGTTAATGAAGGAATAACTATGCGATTTAAAATCTTTGCTCACATTAGCATCCTATTTTTGAGGATTCAGTTTAGGTGATTAACGGCTTACTTCATGATGTGGATTTATTAAAGTCTCTGTTTAAAAAACGTAGAATCAATCACGCTCTTGATTGCTCCAACTAGATACTAATTCATCATAATTTCAAATTGACTTCTCTAGTCGGTTGGGAAACGTCTTGTTTCAACTATTAGGTGGCGAAATTCTCTCTGATATTTTCAATTCTGTTTCATTTTTTTATTTCTGTTTTGTATCTTGACGGGTAGCACCATGATTTTGAATTCAAATATGGTATATTCCTATAAATATCCATCTTTAGGGATAGTACAGGGTTAGATAATATTTCGCTTGATATTGTAATGACTGTACTACACACTTTTGTTCCATTTCCATATTTGGGCCAATTTGAATGCAAATAAGAAGTTAATCCAAATCTTAGTGTAAAAGGTCCCACCAGAGCAGGAGTAGGGCCCACTTGACTGAAGGAGGTGATCTGGTGTTGTATTCTTTTGATTCAGTTAATTTATGTTCAATTTGTATCAAGTGAAAAGCTAAGAATCTTGATTTATGTTTAATCACTCTTAGTAATTGCATCTATTCATACTTTTTAGATTAGTTCATTATGTTTTTAAGATAGTTTATTATGCTCCACTATAGATTAGCATTTATTTGTTTACTTTAGATTTGAATGTTGGTCATAGGAATTAGACTTAGTAACTATTTTCAAATGTATGATGGTTTTGGTAAAGGTAATAATGATGATTGATGGAAAGATAAAACTAAAGCTTATTTGGAATTCATTCATGGAATTTAGCATTGCTATTTTCTAGATTAATATTTATTTTCTTGTAAGCATAAAATAGACTTTATTTGCAAGTAAAATAAGAGTAGAATTTGAATTTTTAACTTTAGATTAAGTGTGAATTTAATTGAATTTTAATTATTCCATGAATCAATTACAATTAAGTTAGGTCAAGTCTAAACTAAGTTACCAGAGTTTTAATGAGCATTAGTTAGGGAATAAGATAGAATTTGTCTTTAAGAATTAGTTGTTAAAGTTCCACTCCTGAGAGCTCCTCGAAGCTCCTCAAGGAGTCAAAATGAAATCAAAAGTAATTGTTTATAGTGCAACCCCCCCTCCCAAAAAAAATTCGTGGAGACATCCTTATCGCATATTGCTCTAAGACACACCCGGTTCGATAATTGAAAGATTAAATGATGCAAGAAGTGACACCAATGAGCTTTCCCATCATTTTTGGTGCCATTTCCGAGGAATTAAAATATTTGGCTATTTAAGTTTGAAGCCTTAGTGTTGATGCAAGAAGTGACACCAACGACCTGTCCCTTCAATTACATTAAGTCAATTGATAGGAAATTTACAAAATGATGTTGTTTGTGTAATAAATTTATTAATGGAGAAGTGTGTTGGCATATGGCTCTGAGAGATCATTTTTGGCTACTTGTGTTGTCATTGATGGCAACTAGTGTTAGTAGTATGATCTGCAGTATTAGCATTGTTTATACTGGCAAGGAAACTAATACTCTGTAATCTACTGACATAAAGAATGAAGAACAAGACATCCGGTTGGCAAGTTGATCCGATCACTTTTCCGGATCATTATTTTGTGGTGTGGATCTCTAGAAAATCCTTCTTAGCATTTACACTATCCTCTGATGATTTTTATGGTATGGTATTAAGTTGGAGTTCAAGTTAAGAGATTTGGTAGCATGTTTCATGGTTTATTTTCCATTTTGGCCGACATGTTTCATATGGTGTATTGTGGATATATGTGGAATATGTATTTTTCTATTTCCTATGTTTGAAATCTTGGTTTGGGTCCCTACTAAAGTCTAGCCAACTTGTGTGGGTACACATCAATTCTAATTAGAGATTTGAGCTGACATATGCAAAAATATTATATCTTATTGTGAGGCCAACATACATTGAATTTCTGATTAGTGGGTATATAAAGGTGATCGGTAAACCATTTTTGTGTATTGTATGATATGATATGAAAAATAATGGTAGTATATATAACACAGTAGTGAAGGAGTACCAAGAAAAGAGCGAAAATAACAAATCAGTTGTTTAAGGGAAGACTAGTTTCGATATGCTAAGCAATGCAAAGTAGAGCAGAAGTGCGATTCCGTCAAGAGATCCAGAATCTGATTGAGAGCCTCAATGAAACTAAAATTTGGCAATTGTAGATGCTGTTCTCTCAGTTCAAATTTTTGTTGTAATCTTAATTTTTCTTGTAAGGTAGTGAGCCTTTCCTATTGAGCAGTGAGCTCTAGGCAATGCGCTTGAATGCAAGTGCATTCCTCTTCTTTCTATTTTACTTTTAATAAATTAAACATTTTGGATTAATATCCACTGTGGTTTTTCCCCTAACAGGGTTTCCATGTAAAAATATCTGGTGTTATGGTGTTCATTAATGTGATTGAATAATTTCATCTGTTATGTGCTGCAAATGCTATATGAAGTTTAATTATTGTTGTTAATTATTTTAGATCTGTTTTGGAAATTAAAATTAGAGAACACTAATTCACCCCCCCTTTCAGGGTTCCCAGTGTCCAACAATTGGTATCAGAGTAGGTTCCTCTTTATAATTTTAATAGCTTGAGGTGAATCTTGAATTACAATGGAGGTTGGTGGTCTTCAACAACAACTTATGGTAGCACTTGATGATCTTGATCAATCTAAAGAGGAGGTCATGGAATTAAAGGAAAATCTTGTGGATGCCAAAAAATTCATTCAATCACTAAAGGATAAGATAAATAAGTCAAGGGAAAAGAGGAAGGATTTGTGTGATTAGTTGAAGCAAAAAGAAAGCAAAGGTTCGAATGATGTCCATCCGAATCAAACCCTAAAGGAAATGACAGAAGAATGTGAAAAGCTAGCCAAGGACAATGCAACTCTAAAAATTGAGATGGAATCAGTAGAAATGAAGTTTACCAAAGAGATTGAACAAAGGAAGAAGAATGAGGAGAATCTTGCCCAGTCCCTGAAAGAAAAATCTGAAGAATGCAGCAAAATTAACAATAGAACCATTCAATTAGAGGTAAAACTGCAACATGCCAAAAATATGAACACGAGATTGAGAGACAAATAGTTACTCTTGGAAATGAGCTTGCTATTGCAAATGAATTCAAGGAAAAGTTCAAGATAAGTTTTGCTAAGCTTGATGAGATAACCAAAAATTAGAAGGATACAAATGACAAGCGAGGTCTCAGCTATGAGAAGGATTGCTCTAGGATCTGAACAAAAGAACTCTGAAAAGAAGAAAAAAGGAAGAAGACATCCGGTAAGGCAACCCAATGCTAAAAAATTTAATGGATATTGTTTTACTTGTAATAAATTTGGACATATGGCTTCTCAGTGTAGAAGAAGGATAAACCTTAGTACTCCATCATTTTCTGGTCAATGTTTTAAATGCAAGAAGTTTGGTCATAAGGCATTAGAATACAGAAGTATTCCTGTCAATAAATGCTATACCTGTGGAAGATTTGGACATGTTGCTAATCAATGCAGATTAGGAGGAAATAAGTGGAATGGATGGTATAGACAAAAAGGTCTGGTATGTTTCAATTGTAACAATCTTGGACACCCCCAAAATTTTGTAGGAACAAAAACATGAATAAAAGAGGTCCAGTTTATCAAGAAATAAATTCATAGAAAGACAACAGAGGAAAAGAAAAAGCATCCGTGGAAGAGATAAGAGATCAGATGAAGAAAACATGGGTGAAGAAAAGTGAATCTGATGAAGGAAACAAGGCTGTATTGAAATCTCCCTTTGGTAACTCTTCTGGTAATTGATATCAGGCCAGTGGCCTAGGGGGAGTTTTTCATGAAAATATCTTGTCCCCTAACGTATAATTGGCACCGAATTGTTGGATGCCATCAGTCATCGTGTTATTCATTAATGGAAGTATTAGCAATCATATGTTGAATTGGATGAAATGGTATAGGTCTGGAGTTGAATTCTTCGCTTGCCGTCTGAGTTTACAGAGTGATCAGAACTTCTAGGGCAACACATTTAATGTGGCAGAAAGTAAAGTAGGTGAAGTTATAAGAGGGGAATTTGAAACCCTATTTCATCATTGTGCATTGAAGAAGAATAGTTTGAGGGAATTTTCTAAAAAATTTCAAAGGTGCGAAAGTGAGCCTAGCAACGAATTTCCAGGTATTTCTATTGATCATTGATTCCATATCTATTTTTGTGATTAGTAGAACTCTGTTCGGGGTGAAACATGAAGCAAATCAAAGGAACCATAACTCTAGATGAGTATAGTAGTCAAAAGATTAGGGATGAAAGAAATTTGTTGTCACTCACTGATTTCAGGAGGCTTGAAGGATCAAAGCATAAAAATTTGGATATATGGAGCGAATATCCTCATTTTGTCAATGTAGAGATAATTCGTTTTATTCTGAACAAATTAGATGGTGATATCCTCACTGTAGACAAACCTTATCAAATTTCCAAGGATGTGATTAGGAATCTAAGAGGCTTATGCAATGTTGGTGATATACTGAAGAAGAAGTCGATTCACAATGTTGAGGTCGAAGCCCTAACCAGAATAAGGGGAGATTAGAGGGCTTTGATAATTATGATGATTAAAGATTCGTTGACAAGGTATGTTGCACATGGAATCACATATAAGATCTTCTTCAGAAACTAAGAAGGATCAACCTGGGCAGGTGCTGCATATATCGCTCATAAAATGATAATTGAAAATGAATACTTTGACCTATGTAGTCTGATGAAGGATCAAATGATGGAGAATGTTCAATTAATGAAGGATATTGACTACCCCTTCAGGTTTGACACTCTGACAATATGTATTATGATGTATTTTCTAAACTGTTTGCCTATGAAGGACAATGTAGTGTGGAGAGAAAATATGCTGGTTTGTAAGCAAATTTTCAATCATTATAACTCTTTTGAAAATTGTGAACAAGTGTATGAAACCTTCTTTAGAAAGGTGTTAGAAAGGTTCGGGGAAAGTGTTATTCCTCTCCCGATAAAGTTAATTGAAGTTGGATCATCCTCCGGAAAGGTAGAGAAAAATAAAAAGAGAGGAAGTGATATGGGTGGTGTCACTCATTCGGTACCCAAGTCAGCAAAGGTTGAAGAAAAAGGGAAAAGACAATTGGTTGTGGATGTAGAGGATGAAGTTTCTGAAGAATATACTCCAAGAGATCAACCAAAACCAGGTGAACAAGAAATAATAATAGCTGAAGACAGTGATGAAGAAGGTGCTCTTTTCAAGTCAAAGATAGTGCAAATCATTTAGGATGAGGATGGTATGCAAAAGATATTAGACACATGGTTAAATGGACCATCTTATGAGCAGGATATTATTGAAAACACTTTGGAAAGATACTTTGCTGATAATAATATTGAGTTGGAGAGTCTGCAGGATGTTCTCCCAGAAGAATTGATTGAATGTGTCAAGGTATCTATGGATTTTGTGCCTTTGGATAGAAAAGAGGAGGAAATAATTTCCCATTTAAAGATGCAGTTTAGGCTATCTCTTTCCAAGTTGAAAAAGAAAATGAATGAGTTGAGACAGTGCATTGATTCAACCAACAAAGTTTTCAACTATTGCCTTAGGTGGCCTCACGTGGTAGGAAAGTACAAGGATAAGTTGGAGGAAATAAAAAAGGAGCTTGTCAGAACTGGACAAGATTACAATATGCTTTTGGAAAAGAGTGGAGATGTTAAGAAGAAAGTTCATGCTCTATAGGTTGAGCATGCAAAGGTCCACTTTGCTAGGAATACTCTTATTGATGCCTTCTAGAAATTGAAAGACATAACTGAAGGGAGATTAGAGTAGATGATTGAAGTGCTTAAGTTAGGAGAAAATCTAGAAGATACAATCACCATTCCTGAGTCTCTTGTTTAGATCATCAACAAAACTTCAGAGAATAATAGCTTGATCATAGCTATTGAGATTGCGGTGGACTCCTGGAAGAAATTACTTCCTAAAATGAAAGCTAAGTATAAAATAATCTTCTGAATTCTTACAACAGTTGTCCAATTTTGATTAATTTTTGCATCATCAGTTGGGAGAGAATGGAGTAAGAGTAAAGTACAGTAAAAGGGAGAGAATAAGAAGAAAAGTGTAGAGCGGATATAGTAGAGCTTTGTCATTGATGTCAAAGGGGGAGAGAATGCAGTGAAAAATTTCCTTGACATGCATAGGGGGAGCAATAATTTTGGTCTTGCTGAGTTTTTGGTTTTGACACTTAGTCAATTTTTCACTAAGTGTTGCCATCAATGCCAAAGGGGGAGATTGTTGGCATATGGCTCTGAGAGATCATTTTTAGCTACTTGTGTTGTCATTAATGGAAACTAGTGTTAGCAATATGATATGTAGTATTAGCATTGTTTATATCGGCAAGGAAATTAAGACTCTGTAATCTACCGACAAAAAGAATGAAGAACAGGACATCCGATTGGCAAGTTGATCAGATCACTTTTCTGAATCATTATTTCATGGTGTGGATCTCCAGAAAATCCTTCTTAGAATTTACACTATCCTCTGATGATTTTTGTGGTATGGTATTAAGTTGGATTTCACGTTAAGAGATTTAGTAGCATGTTTCATGGTTTATTTTCCATTTTGGCTGACATGTTTCATATGGTGTATCATGGATATATGTGGAATATGTATTTTTCTCTTTCCTATGTTTGAAATCTTGGTTTGGGTCCCTACAAAAGTCTATCCAACTTGTGTGGGTACACATCAATTCTAATTAGAGATTTGAGCCGACATATGCAAAAAATATTATATCTTATTGTGAGGCCAACATACATTGAATTTTTGATTAGTGGGTATATAAAGGAGATTGGTAAACCATTTTTGTGTATGGTATGATATGATATGAAAAATTGTGGTAGTAGATATAATGTAGTAGTGAAGGAGTATCAAGAAAAGAGCGAAAAGAACAGATCAGTTGTTTGAGGGCAGAATAGTTTTGGTATGCTAAGTAGTGTAGAGCAGAGCATAAGTGTGATTCCATCAAGAGATCTAGAATCTGATCGAGAGCCTCAGTGGAACTAAAATTTGGCATTTGTAGATGCTGTTCTCTCAGTTCAAAATTTTATTGTAATCTTAATCTTGCTTGTAAGGAAGTGAGCCTTTCCTATTGAACAGTGAGCTCTAGGCAGTGCACCTAAATGCAAGTGCATTCCTCTTCTTTCTATTTTACTTTTAACTGAGTAAACATTGTGGATTAATCTCCACCGTGTTTTTACCCTAACAGGGTTTCAACGTAAAAATATCTGGTGTTATGGTGTTCATTAATGTGATTGCATGATTTCATCTGTTATGTGCTACAAATGCTATATGAAGTTTAATTATTGCTGTTAATTGTTTTAGATCTATTTTGGAAATTAAAATCAGTGAACACTGGTTCACCCCCCTTCTCAGTGTTCCCAATGTCCAACAAAGTGGTAGCTTCAAATCAACTATTACATTCACTTATAGGGATCCAAACATGACCTTAACAAGACCTCTAAAGTAGGAAGATTATTAGGCTCCATTACCAATAGGCTCATGTTATGTATGTAATAGGGAGAGAGGGTGAGAGAGAGAGATAGGGATAGAAAGAGAGAGAGGGGGGAGAGTGAGAGATAGATAGATAGAGAAGGGTGGGTGGGGGAGGGGGAGGGGTCAACAATGAGGGTTTAATGAGCTAGAGATGGAGATGGAGATGAAGATGGAGATGGAGAAGAAGAGGGATATGGAGAGGAGGAGACATGGACAAGATAAATGCATAGAGAGGGGGAGAGAGGGAGAGATAGAAAGATAAAGATAGAGTAGGAAGTGATATATAAAGAGAGGTAGAGAGAGGGATATATAGGGGTAGAGAGATATGAAGTGATAACAAGATAGAGAGATGGAAAAATAAACATGGAGAGATAGAGATAGAGAGACTAAGAGCTATAGATATAGAGGTATAGGAAGAGGGAGAGTTATGGGTGGATAGAGATAAGGAAATATCGAGAGATAGAGGGGGGAGAGGAAGATAACTCAATAGAGTTGAAGGTAGATGAGAAAGGAACAAAGAGACAAATATTTAAAGAGATGGAGAGAGGTAGAGGGATAGATAAAGATAGAGAGAGAAAGGGAGATAGAGAGAGATAGAGAAGGAGAGATATAAATATGTATAGGAAGAGGGGGAGGGGGAGGGCGAGGGGGAGGGGGAGGGAGAGATAGAGAGATAGAGAAATAGAGAGGGGGAGAGGGAGTGAGATATAGAGAGATGGAAAAAAATAGACAAGTATAGAGACAAATATAGATGGAGAGAGGGAGAGAGAAAAAAGGGGAGATAGAGAGGGAGAGAGAAAGAGATATAGAGAGATGGACAAAAATAGACAAGTATAGAGACAAATAGAGATGGAGAGAGGGAGAGAGAAAAAAGGGGAGATAGAGAGGGAGAGAGAGAATAGAGGGAGAGAGGGAGAGATAGGTCAATATACAAAGAGGGAGACGGAGAGGGAGAGAGGGAGATAGAGGGATATATAGAGTGATAGAGAGGGATAGGGAGAGAGATAGAGAGTTAGGGAGATAGATAGATAGATAGGGATACAAATAAAGATAGAGACTCTTTAGTAGGAGAGATGGAGTGATATAGATAGAGGGAGACATAGAGATATGGAGAGGGATAGGGATAACGATAGAGAGATAGAGGTAGAGAGATAGGGATAGAAAGATATAGATATAGAAGGATCAAGAGAGAGATAGACATATACAACAGGAGAGATGGAGTGTATAAGAGAGAAATATATTGATAGAGAGGGGGAGGGAGAGATATGGAGATAGAGATAGAGGGAAAGTAATAGAGAGAAAGGTATAGAGAGAGGGAGAGAGAGATAGAGAGGGAGAAAGATAGAGAGATAGAAACATAGATAGAGCTAGGGGGGAGAAACATGGAGTGTGTGCATGTATGGGTGAGAGAGATATATGCATAAATAGATAGAGAGGGAGGGAGATGGAGCAAGGAGGGAGATAAATAGAGAGAGGAGAGAGGATAAGTAGAGATATAAAAAGAGGGAGTGATAGGGAGAGAGGGAGAGATAGGGATAGAAACAAGGAGAGATAGATAGCTAGATATAACTTGGGAGAGATAGTGGGGGTGAGTGAGAGAGAGATACATAAATATATAGAGGGAAAGATGGAAGGAGAGAGAAAGAGGGAGAAATAGAGATAGAAAGAGGGAGACAATGAGAGAGGGGGAGATGGAGAGATAGAAATATAAAGATATAGGAATTAATATATAAATAGAGGTAGAGAGGGATATATAGAGGGGACAAGAGTGAGAGATAAAGGAAGTGATAGAGACAAGCAATAGAGAGAGGAGAGAGATATATAGAGGTGAGAGACAGAGAGATAAGGAGGGAGAAATAATGAGTGTGTGTTTGTGTAAGAGAGAGGTATACAGATAAAGATAAGGTGGGAGAAACAAGGAGTGTGTGTGTGTGTGCATGTGTGTGTGAAGCATCGAAATAGAGATATAAATAGATAGAGAGGGATGGATGAAGAGAGGAGATGGATGAAGAGAGGATAGAGAGGAAGATAGAGATAGAGATGGAAAGAGAGAGAGAGATAGAGATGGAAAGAGAGAGAGAGATAGAGAGAGGGATAGAAAGATAGAGATAGAAATTTATATATATATATATATAGGTAGAGAAAGGGATATGCGTATATAAAGAGAGATAGAGATATGTGAAGAGAAAGAGAGCTCTTTATATCTCTGTCTCCCTTCCTATCTCTTTATTTCTCATTATCTCTCAATCTCTCTCTTCCTCTCTCTCCCCTATTCCTCTCTATATTTGTATTCCCTTCTCTCTTCCTCTATGTATCTATCTTTTGCCCTCTCTATAAATTTCAATTTAGATTGTTATTAATATTATTATCTAAAAATATATATTTATTAAAAACTTATTATTATATATTTTTATAGTTAAATAATAATATTATTTAAATTTCCATATAATATATATTAAAATCAATTATTTATATACTATATATGTTATAATATAATAATTATTAAAATAAATTAAAATTTTCAAATTTAAAAGCTTTAAACATATAATTTACTATTTATATATTATATTTATTACATTATAATATAAGCATTATTAAAATCGTAAAAAGAAAAATATATAATAAATAAAATATATAAATTATATTAAAGTACATTATTTATATGTTAAAATAAATTATTTATATAATATATATTATAATATTAAGATTATTAAAATAATTAAAAATTAATTAAAAAAAAAAAAAACATATAGTTTATTATTTAAAAAGTATGAAACCCTACCATAGAAAAAAATGAGATGAACCAAAACCAATCTCCATACAACCATTGTTTCAATTTGTTTGCATTAAATGAAAATTCAATTTGAATATATTTCTAAAATCTTCAAGAGCATTTAGGGCACTACAAATCGATATGGAAAACCTATTGACTTTATTCTCCATTTATGATATAACTTCATGTTCCATTGTAATGACAAAAAATATAAATGAAGAATAATATGTTGTCTATTTCAATAGGGACCAATTAGGGTTAGTGTGATGTTGATGGTATTTGCAGGGCGTCAACGTTTTTGTTTCCATATTTCCTATAGGGCAAGTGCACCAAGATGTGATACAAAAAGGGGGTTTTAAGATGCCAATTTTTCCTAAAATAAAAAATTCTGATAGTTGATGAGAAAATGAAGATAGTTACACCCAAAATTTGAAGATGCAACACAAACAAGAGTTTTAGTGCTATGAATCTAATTTCTAAACTACTATTTTTTTTAAATGGTGAAGATTAAGGGTTTCAAAAAGGGGAAGAACACAAAGTGGTCCTATTATTTTAGGATGTTTGAGAGTGGTTTTGAGGATCTCTAGGAGTTATAATGCAAATTCTAGTTTTTGGAAGATCCTATAATTTTTTAGATAGTCAAATTTCAATAATCAATATGTTAAATTTTCATAATTAGGAGGTCAAACTTTAGTAATTGACATGTCAAATTTTTGTTATTAGGAGTTCAAATTATTTATATCTTATACTCAAGACCTCTCTCTCTCACTATCTCTATCCCTTTATCTGACTCTCTCTCCCTTGAGCTCAAGAACTACCTCTCTACTTGTCCATCTCTCTCTCTCTCTCTCTCACTCTCTCCTTTCATCTCTCTCTTCCTTACTCCCACCCACCTTTCCTCTATACCTCTTTCTCTCTCCCTCCATATCTCCTTCCCTCTCTACTTCTCTCTATCACCTCTCTCTCTCTCTCACTTCTCCTTCCCTCCCTATCTCTCCTCTCTCTACTATCTATCACTACCTCTCCTTCACTCTCTCCTCTCTCTCTCTCCTCTTTATCTCTCCCCATCTTTCTCTCACTCTCCTTCCATCTGTACTTCTCTTTATATCACCATTCTCTCTCTACTTCTCTCTATCTCACCTCTCTATTTTCCTCCCTCCCTCCCTCTCCATTTTTTCTATATTTCACCCTATCTCTTTATCTCTCTCTTCCTCCCTCCGTCCCACCCACCTTCCATCTCTACTTATCTTTGTCTAACCTATCCCTTTATACATCCCTCTCTCTCTCTCTCTCTCCTTACCTCTCTACTTCTCTCTTCCCCCTCCCTCCACCTCTTTCTCTCTCACTCTCTCCTCCCCTATCTACTTCTCTCTATCTACCCATTCTCACTTTGTATCTCTCTCTCTCTCTACTTTTCTCTATCTCACCTCTCTCTCCCCCTCCATCCCTCTTTCCCTCTCTAATTTTCTCTATCTACCCCTATCTCTATCTCTCTATATCTTTGTCTTTGTCTCTGTCTCTCTTCCTTCCTCCCACCCACCTTCCCTCTCTACTTCTCTCTATCTAACCTAACCCTCTATACCCTTTCTCCCTCCTTCCGTCTTTCCTTCCCTCTCTACTCTCTCTATCACATCTATCTCACTTCTCCCTTCCTATCTCTCCTTCACTCTCTACTCTATCTCTATCTCAACTCTCTCTCTCCCTACCTCTCCCTCACTCCCTCCATCCTCTCCCCTCCCTCTTTTTCTCTCTCACTCTCTCCCTCTCTGCCCCCTTCTTTCTCTCTCATTCTCTCCTTCCCTATCTACTTCTTATCTCACCATTCTCTCTCTACTTCTCTAGATATCATCTTTCTCTCACTTCTCTCTCTATCCACTTCTCTCTATCACATGTCTCTCTCTCCTTTCATCTCTACATATCTATCCCTCCCTCCCCCTCTCTCATCTCTCTCTCCATCCCTCTCTCCTTACTATGTCTCTCAATATCCCGACCTTCCTCCTCTTTTGTATCACATCTTGGTGCACATCAGAGAGAGATACAAAGAAAGAGACAAAGAGAGAGAGAGGAGTGATGTAGGAGCATCCTAGGTTTCAAGAAATCTTGCATCAACCAAAAATATTTGCATTCATGTTTTATAGCATTTCAATAGTTAGATGCTCGGACCAAGTATTAGTGTTTCATACCCCATTGTAGCACATTATAACATTAGATCTCGTGGAGTAGGATATATGATCTTCATTGCAACATCTACATCATATCCAAAATTCAAGTGTTTTGGAGATTCTAGTATGAAGTTATCGCTAAAAAAATATTAGTTGTATTAGGGACAAAGAGCATTCACTGACAAGGCTTGGATTTTCAAGTGTGTAGACCTATCTTGTAACTTGTGGAGCTTAGGAGACCATTTCATAAGGATGCATATTCATCGAGGAACCTTAGTTCCAATTTGTATCATGTTTGACTAAGAATCAAAGGGGAAGCATATGTTTTGGCTGACCTTCACACGTTTCATCAACTTTGGGGTTTGAGACCTCTTGAGGCCGATGCAAAACTTTTCTAGAGATGGGAATTGATATATATAGGCATCATGTAGTTGCATTAGGTAATCAATCAAGGATAGATATAGAAGTGATAGTTAAGGGATTCAACATGCATTGTATTTCTGGAATTAACGCCATATCATTCTGTAATTCTGTAAGTAAGAAGGTAGGGCATGTTGCCAATGAATAATTGATCATCATCTAGATTTCCATGTGTGATTGTTATTCAAATTCTTTTATTTTTTGTTGTGTTTACTCTTGTTGCAAGGTTGGGCAGTCTTATTTCTGGACCCTCCATCCTTGACTGCACCAAGTGGTATCAGAGTAAGTTTGCGAACTGTGGGAAAGGAGAGAGAAGTTGAGAAAATAAATTCCGTAAGATCTTTGTGTGGAAAAATCGCTGACTTGAGGCAACCTACTTGTGTTTGTCAACAAATTGCTGATTGTGAGGCAGTTGCAACCTTGTAGCTAGATCATTGACTTGAGGTAGTTGCACCAGATCCTAGGAAGAGATGCCATCGAGAAGGATTCATACTACTATGAATGTTTCTAGAAATATGGATGAGATGATGGACATGATGTGAACAATGAAAGTGAGATTGGATGCTGTTGAGGAAGACAGAAGAAAAGGCTTAAACCCTAGACCTAATGATGAAAGTGATGATGATGAATTTCAAGCTGTAGATCGAGTTGAAGAAACCTATAAAGAGGAAGAATCAGATCAAATGAAGATGTTGAAGGCTATTTTGAAAATAGGAAAGCGACCTAGAATGGAGATTTCAAACTATACTGGTAACCTACATTTGGAGGAGTTGATTAATTGGATAACTGACATGGAAGAATACTTTGAATATGAAGAAATTGAAGATTCAGAGAGAGTGACATTTGCAAGGACTAAATTGAAAGGACATGCTACAATATGGTGGAAGGAAGTTCAATTGGAGAGAAACAGAAAAGGAAAAGAGAAGATTATGAAATGGGATAGAATGGTGACAAAGTTGAAGAACCACTTTATACCTGCAGACTATGAGTTGGAGCTACTAAAGAGATTGCAAAACTTGAAACATAAGGAAAAAAATATGAAGGAATACACTGAGGAATTTCATAAGATCATTATCAGGACCAGACATAGTGAAGCAAGCAAGGAGAAAGTGGCTTGATATATCAATGGGCTAAGGATGAATATTCAGGAAGAGTTGAGTCTAGTGAGGATGAATTTGGTAGAGGAAACATATCAATTTGCATTAAAGGTGGAGGACAAGTTGAACAAATGACATGAATAGAGACAAGAAGGAAGAGGAGGTAGATTTCAGAGAGGAAGGTCACATTCTGGAGGAGAAAAGCCATATGCGGAGAAAAGCAAGGACAAAGATTCATACCAAAAGGAAGAGAAGGATTCTAGTTCATACCAGAGAGGAAGAGATGACATAAATTCTTACCGCCACAATAGAGAAGGCTACAATTCTTACCGCAATGATGGATACTAGAGAGATGAGAAAGGATATGACAAGAGAAATTTCAGAGGAACCTTTTTTAAGTGCAGAGGTGAAGGAAATAGAGCATTTGAGTGTCACCAAGAAAGTAAGAAGAATGAAAATCATGCATGAAATGGATATGCGGAGGAAGAACCAGTGAAATCACCAAGTTCCAGAGGAAGTCCTAAGAAGGGAGAATCACTATTCATGAGGAGAGCACTGTTCCAAGAGAAATAAGTACCTAAGGAAGCACCATAGAGGAAAAGTTTGTTTTGGACTAGATGCAAAGCAGGAGGTAAGTATTGCAAAATTATCATTGATAGTGGTAGTACAAATAACCTAGTTTCTAAGAAAATGGCGACGAAGTTGAATTTGGAAAGGAGGAAACATTAAAAACCTTATAGGATAACCTGGATTCAAGATGAGCACAGGATACTAGTAAGTGAGCAATGTCTAGTGAAATTCAAGATAGGATCATATCATGATGAATTGCTATGTGATATCATGTCGATGGATGTATGTCATATGTTGTTGGGTAGACCTTAGTAGTATGATAAGAAATCTATACGTGATGGGAGAAAGAATACCTATACCATAACATCCAATGGAAAGAGAATCACCTTGACACCGTTGGAGGATGAACCTGAAAGTGAAGTATGTGGGAAAAATAGAATCAATCTGGTGGATGGAAGGAAATTTCTGGATGGATTGGGACATTAAAACATGTGTTTTTCTTTGATTCCAAGAAAGTGTGGAGACTTAGATGCAAGGAGAATCACAAGAGGAGAAGAATCACTGGAGAAGGAAGTCACTGAACTAATAACAGAGTACAAAGATCTTGTATCAAAGACTGTGCCTAAAGGATTACCACCAAACCAGAGTATCAGTCATCATATAGATCTTATTCCAGGAGCTAGTTTTCCAAACAAGGTTGCACACTGAATAACACCAGGAGTGAATTCAGAGCTAAACAAACAGATACATGAACTGTTGAGGAAAGGGTTGATCAGAGAAAGTATGGGCCCATGTGTGGTACCAACTGTACTTGCACCTAAGAAAGATGGAGAATGGAGAATGTGTACCGATTCAAGAGCTATCAACAAGATCACAATGTAGTATAGGTTCCCATTGCCTAGGATGGATGACATCATCAAAAATTTGAGTGGAGCAAAGTATTTCACAAAGATAGCCCTGAAGAGTGGATACCATCAGATCAAGATTAGAGAGGGAGATGAATGGAAGACTGCTTTCAAGACTAATGAGGGATTGTATGAGTGGTTGGTCATGCCATTTGGACTAACTAATGCATCTAGTACATTTATGAGGCCGATGAACAAAGTTTTGAAGAAATTCTTGGGTAGGTTTTTCATTGTTTATCTAGGTGATATTTTGATTTTCAGTAAGACCAAGGAAGAAAATTTGGAGAATATTAGACAAGTATTTTAGATACTGAGAGAAGAGAAGTTGTTGATAAACATCAAGAAGTGTAGTTTCATGAAGGAGGAACTAGTGTATTTGGGATTTGTGATATGTGCAAAAGGATTGAAGATGGACTTTGAGAAGGTTATAGCAATAGTTGAATGGCCTAAACCTGTGAATGTAGGAGAAGTAAGATCATTTCATGGACTAGAATTTTTTTACTAGAAGTTCATTAGAAATTTTAGTGGAATTTGCACACCTATGACAAAAACAATGAGGGGTGACTAGAAGGAATTCAAGTGGACATTTGGAGCACACAAGAGTTTTGAGTTGTTGAAGCAAAAGGTGATAGAACAACCTTTTTTGGCATTACCAAACTTTGATAAGTTATTCCAAGTAGATTGTGATGCTAGTGGAAGTGTAATAGGAGTTGTGTTAAGTCAGGAAGGGAGACCAGTAGCCTATTTCAGTGAGAAATTGAATGATTCTAGGAGAAGATATTCAGTCTATGATCAAAAATTCTATGCAAATGTATAGCCTTGAAGAAGTGGAGACATTACTTGTTACTTAAGGAGTTTGTGTTGTATATAGATCATCAAGCTTTGCAATATTTGAATAGTCAGGGGAAGTTGAACCAGAGACACATGAGATGGGTAGAGTTCTTGCAGAGTTACACATTTGTGTTGAAACACCAGAGTGGAAAATCAAACAAGGTAGCAGATGCATTAAGGAGGAGAAGGAATTTGTTGACAAAGATGAGAATTCAAGTATTGGGTTTTGAGGAACTGGAGCACATTTATGAGGATGACATTGACTTTGCGAAGGCATGGAAGGATTTCAAGGAACTAGTGGAGATAGATAGAAGAAGATGGTTGGATTACTTCATTTAGGAAGGTATGCTATTCAAGAAAAATCAGTTATGTATTCCTAGAAGTTCAATGAGAGAAAATTTGATCAAGAAGAATCATTGTGAAGGATTGGTAGGACATTTTGGAATTGATAAGACAATAGCATTGGTGAGTGAAGGCTATTTTTGGCCACAATTGTATAAGGATTTCAAGAAGTATGTTCAAAGTTGTAGGATTTGTCAAGTTGCAAAAGGAAAAAGTTAGAACACTAGGAAGTATACACCATTGATAGTACCAGAGAGACCATGGGAAGACATATGCATGGATTTGGTGTTGGGATTACCTAAGATACCAAGTAGATTTGATTTTGTATTTGTGGTTGTGGATAGATTCTCTAAAATTAAGCATTTCATACCCTGTAAGAAGACCAATGATGAAATACATGTTGCTAACCTATTTTTCAAGGAGATTATGAGATTAAATGGACTAATAAAGAGCATAGTATGAAACAGAGACACTAGATTCATTGGATATTTTTGGAGAACATTGTGGAAGAAGATGAAGATATACTTGAAGTATAGTTCAACATTTCACCCACAGATAGATGGAGAAATA
Organism: Sequoia sempervirens; assembly: GCA_007258455.2. Classification (NCBI taxonomy): domain Eukaryota; kingdom Viridiplantae; phylum Streptophyta; class Pinopsida; order Cupressales; family Cupressaceae; genus Sequoia; species Sequoia sempervirens. The sequence goes on along the minus strand of VDFB02072274.1, from coordinate 104,887,661 downwards.
AAAGTGGTAAATAGGAGTTTGGGGAACTTGTTGAGGTCTTTGACTGAAGGTAAAGTAGGAAATTGGGACTTGATACTATTGCAAGCAAAATTTGCATACAACAATTCAGTAAATCAGAGCACAAGAAAGAAACCATTTGAAATTGTGATAGGACAACCTAGAGGAGTAATAGAATTAAGGGACATCAATATGGAGAATAAAATGAGTGAGGAGGTAGAAGAATTTGTAGGATTCATGGAAACAATGCATACTCAAGTTAAGGCACATCTAGAGAAGATGAACAATACCTACAAGGAGAAAGCAAATAAGAAGAGAAGACATAAGGAGTTTGCAGTGGGAGAGGAAGTAATAGTATTTATGAGAAAAGAAAGATTTCCAATTGGGACATATAACAAATTGAAGACGAAGTTTGGATCTTGTAAGATCATCAGGAAGTGTGATTCTGGAAATGCATATGAAGTGGAACTACTTGAGGAATTTGGCATATCACCTATATTCAACATTGCAAACCTATACCAATATCATGAAGGAGAGTCACCAGAGGGAAAAGAAGTTGGTTTACTAGAATAGATAACACATCATTTGGAGGAAATTATAAACAACAGAGTTGGATGTAGTACCAAAGGAAGAAAATACAAGGAATATCTAGTCAGATGGAAAGGAAGAGTGGAGGAAGATTCATCATGAATTTCTCAGGCTGAGGTGGACTGCATTGGTTTTCCTCTAACCCCTAGAAAGTGAAAGGTTCACTTTTCTTCAACCTTAGGTGTCTGATGCAGGAGAATCCTAGGTTTCAAGCAATCTTGCATCAACCAAAAATATTTTCATTCATGTTTTCTTGCATTTTAGTAGTTAGCTATCTGGACCTAGTCTCAGTGTTTCATACTGCATTGTACCACATTGTAATATCAGAGGTCACGAAGCAGGATATATGATCTTCATTGCAACATCTACATCATATCCAAAATTCAAGTGTTTTGGAGATTCTAGTACAAAGTTATCGCTAACATAATCTCAGCTATATTAGGGACAAAGAGCATTCATCGACCAGTCTTGGATTTTCAAGTGTGTGGACCTATCCTGTGACTTGTGGAGGTCAGGAGACCATTTCATAAGGATGCACATTAATCAAGGAACCTTAGTTCTGATCCGCATCATGTTTGACCAAGAATCAAAGGGGAATCATATGTTTTGGCCGACCTTCACACGTTTCATCAACTTTGGGGTTTGAGACCTCTTGAGGCCGATGCATACCTTTTATGGAGCTAGGAATTGCTATATATAGGCATCATGTAGTTGCATTAGGTAATCAATCAAGGATAGAGATAGAAGTGATAGTTAAGGGTTTTGACCCGCATTGTATGTTTTGGATTAACGCCATATCATTCTATAATTTTGTAAGCCGGAAGGCAGGGCATGTTGGCAATGAATAATTGATCATCATCTAGATTTCCATGTGTGTTTGTTATTCCAATTCTTTCAGTTTCCATTGTGTTTACTCTTGCTGCAAGCTTGGACTATCCTATTTCTAGACCCTCCATCCTTGAATGCACCAAGAAGGGAGGTTGGGAGAGAGAGAGCCAAGGGTGAGAGAGAGAGAGGGGAGGGATGGAGAGGTAAAGAGGTATAGGTGAGATAGAGAGGTATGGAGTTATAGAGAGACAAGTAGGTAGAGAAATGGAGAGGGGAGATAGAGAGAAGTAGGGAGGGAAGGAGAGAGGGAGGGAGAGGTAGGGAGGGAGGGAGAGAGAGAGGGGAGGGAGGGAGAGGTAAAGAAGGATAGTTGAGATAGATAGTAGAGAGGGAGATATAGGTAGAGAGAAGGTGAGGAGATATAGAAAGAGGGGGGTAGAGAGAGGTAGAGAGAGAAAAGTGACAAAGAGATGTGATAGAGAGAGTAGAGAGATAAAGAGGAAGGTAGAGATATTGAGAGAGGGAGGAGGGAGTGAGGGAGAGATGAAGAGGTCTATAGGGATAAGTTAGGTAGAGAGAAGTAAAGAGCGAAGGTTGGTGGAAGGAAGAGAGAGAGATCTTACCTCTCTCTCTTCCTACTTCTCCCTCCCTTCTCTCTCTCCCCCTCCCCCTCTTTCTCTCTATCCTCTCTCTCTCTCTCTCACATCTCCCTCCCTCCCTCCTTCCCTCTCTAATTTTCTCTATCTCTCCTCTCTATCTACTCTCTATCTCACTTCTCTCTCTCTCCCTACCTCCCACTCC
>VDFB02072274.1:104824082-104885347 GCA_007258455.2 Sequoia sempervirens | reverse complement strand
CTCCCACTCTCTTCCTCCGTCCTGTTGGAATTGTAAAAATTTGATGATTTTTACATATCTTTCATCCCCCTGAGTCTCCATTTGAGTCCTACCTTAGGCACATTTTCCTCATTTTATGATATTTTTACCCATATTTTGTTCATGTGACCCCATAGAATCCATCGAGTCATGCATTTTTCATGTTGTGGTCCATATCGGCATAGGTCTATCTAGGTCTCCCCGACCCATGTTGCCTGTGTGTTAACATATGTTTGCAGCAGGTGATCGACAAGACTTGTTCATTGTTACAGTGATCGACATTCACTTGTAGGTTTCTATCGGCATGACTTTCATGTGGTTTTAGCGACCGAGGAGGAACCTATCAGCAAGAGTTTGGTCGTCGGGATAGTGTCTCATCAATTTTGAATTGTCTCCCCGACTAATGCATGTGGAGGTTCATCGGCAAGAGCTTGGCGATATCATAATGTGATCTCGACGAGGTTGTTATGTCTTGTCGACAGGAGGTTTTTGTCAGCATGTTCTCGAGGAGAGTCTTACCGAACAACACATGGATGGTTTCTTCAGCCAAACATATTGCTTCCGGTGTGAGGTCATATACATTGTCACACCGACCAGTGGTGGGAGGATGCATATCGGTAAGAGTTGAGGCTTTTGAAGTAATGTCTCGGTGAGTGACCTTTGGTCTCGCTGATAACATAATGAGGACTTTGTCTAGATGAAAATTGGATTGTCTCAGCGACACACAAGATGGATAAAGCCTTTCGGTAAAACAAAGTGCACTCTGTATGAGGTCTCCTCGATGTCGGTATGTTACAGCGACCCACATAAGATAAAAGAATACATCGGTGAGAGAACCAATTTGTCACAGCAACTCATGATGAATGAAGATTTTCTGTAAAGCAAAGTCTAATATGTGAGATCTCTCTCCGATATCTCAAGGTTATAGCGAAACAGATGAAGCAAGGAAGCACGTTTCGGTAACAAAATTTCTTATGTCTCAGCGACTAGGAGATGGCGTTCGGGGTGAATCTCAGTATAATGAAGCATTATCTACATGATGTTTCTCCGACTCCATGAGGTCACAGCGAAACACATTGGGACAGGAGGATTTTCTTTGGTTTCGACATAACAAACATAATGCTACAGCGACATGCAAGAGGAAAAAGGACGCATATCGATGAAACATAACGAGATCAAAACTAGGAAATAATTTGCTCGCGTTATAACATGAGCGCGTTATATTTTTCTTTGGGAATTCCCGAGCCTTAGCATTGGTAGTTGCCTTGGAATACCAACCCAGAGGCTTGGAGGGCATTCCCAATGACCAGAGACGTGTTTTTGCAAATTCTACAATCTTTTCACACAATTGGGTTCGTGCTCACCATCAGGATTGCATCTGGTTCAATATCGACAAAAGAAAACACATGGGTAATGTTAGGTTCTCCCTTAGTTATCCAAGGATGTAATTTTTTTCACTTTTTAACAATGTTAAGCCTTTCATCCATAATTTCTTTTGTTTGTATGTCTCTTTTTCGCCAAAAAGTAGTGTTTGGTTTTTTTTTGGTTATAAATTAACCATTCATTGAAATTTCAAATAAATTACATTTTTAGAAACTAGACTCTATTACATTTAAAAAAATATTAAAAAAAAAAATCAATTACCTTCAAAACATTTTAAGGGGAGCACGACCAAAATTATGCTTTTCACGAAGTGCCCACTTAGAAAATTAGTAAAAAATCAAATATTCATTAAAAAATTATCAGAAAAAATCATGCATCAACTAGATACTATTAGCTAACTTTTGACAGTTGAGATTTTAAAAATAATACAAAAATGTCACCATGCTTAGGTCGTACAAGAGTTGCTATGTTATGTTTTTCTGACAAAAATACAACCAATTTGTGTACATCCCTCTTTTGAACCCCTTAATCTCAACCATTTTCAAAATAAATTAGTAGTTTAGAAAGTAGACTTGGAGCACTTCGATCCTTGTTTTTGTTCCATCTGAAAATTTTTAGTGTAACTATCCTTAATTTTATGTCCAAGGTCAGTATTTCCTAATTTCAGAAAAAAAGTGGCCACTTAAGCCCCCTTTTTGGGAACCATCTTGGTGCACTTACCCTTTATTATATTGTTAATCAACAATGTTGGCAGTATAATATATTTTTTTATGTTCGCTTGTTTTTCTTTATATTTAACTAATAATGAAATATATTAGAAATAATATCTTGCATTGAATGTGTCGCTTTTAATGATGTTAACGAAGGAATAACTATGCGATTTAAAATCTTTGCTCACATTAGCATCCTATTTTTGAGGATTCAGTTTAGGTGATTAACGACTTACTTCATGATGTAGATTTGTTAAACTCTCCGTTTAACAAACGTAGAATCAATAATGCTCTTGATTGCTCCAACTAGATACTATTCATCATAATTTCAAATTGACTTCTCTAGTCGGTTGGGAAACGTCTTGTTTCAACTATTAGGTGGCATAATTCTCTCTGATATTTTCAGTTCTGTTTCAGTTTTTTATTTCAGTTTTGTATCTTGACAGGTAGCACCATGATTTTGAATTCAAATATGGCATATTCCTATAAATATCCATCTTTAGGGATAGTGCAGGGTTAGATAATATTTCTCTTGATATTGTAATGACTGTACTATGCACTTTTGTTCCATTTTCATATTTGGGCCAATTTGAATGCAAATAAGAAGTTAATCCTAGTCTCAGTGTAAAAGGTACCACCAGAGGAGGACTAGGGCCCGCTTGACCAAAGGAGGTGATCTAGTGTTGTATTCTTTTGATTCAGTTAATTTTTGTTCAGTCTGTATCAAGTGAAAAGTTAAGAATCTTGATTTATGTTTAATCACTCTTAGTAATTGCATCTATTCATACTTTTTAGATTAGTTCATTATGTTTTTAAGATAGTTTATTATGCTCCACTATAGATTAACATTTATTTGTTTACTTTAGATTAGAATGTTGTTCATAGGAATTAGACTTAGTAACTATTTTCAAATGTATGATGGTTTTGGTAAAGGTAATAATGATGACTGATGGAAAGATAAAACTAAAGCTTATTTGGAATTCATTCATGGAATTTAGCATTGTTGTTTCCTAGATTAATATTTATTTTCTTGTAAGCATAAAATAGACTAGCATAAAATAGACTAGCATAAAATAGACTTTATTTGCAAGTAAAATAAGAGTAGAATTTGAATTTTTAACTTTAGATTAAGTGTGAATTTAATTACATTTTAATTATTCCATGAATCAATTACAATTAAGTTAGGTCGAGTCTGAACTAAGTTACCAGATTTTTAATGAACATTAGGGAATAAGATAGAATTTGTCTTTAAGAATTAGTTGTTAAAGTTACACTCCTAAGAGCTCCTGGAAGCTCCTGAAGGAGTCAAAACAAAATCAAAAGTCACTGTTATAGTGCAACCCCCCCACCCCTCCCAAAAAAAAAGCTCTAAGACACACCTGGTTCGATAATTGAAAGATTAAATGATGCAAGAAGTTACACTAATGACCTTTCCCATCATTTTTGGTACCATTTCCAAGGAATTAAAATATTTGGCTATTTAAGTTTGAAGCCTTAGTGTTGATGCAAGAAGTGACACCAACGACCTATCCCATCAGTTACATTAGGTCATTTGATAGGAAATTTACAAAATGATGTTGTTTGTGTAATAAATTTCTTAATGGAGAAGTGTGTTGGCATATGGCTCTGAGAGATCATTTTTGGCTACTTTTGTTGTCATTGATGGCAACTAGTGTTAGTAGTATGATATGCAGTATTAACATTGTTTATACCGGCAAGGAAACTAAGACTATGTAATCTACTGACATAAAGAATGAAGAACAAGACATCCGGTTGGAAAGCTGATCCAATCACTTTTCTGGATCATTATTTCGTGGTGTGGATCTCTAGAAAATCCTTCTTAGCATTTACACTATCCTCTGATGAGTTTTGTGGTATGGTATTAAGTTGGAGTTCAAGTTAAGAGATTCAGTAGCATGTTTCATGGTTTATTTTCCATTTTGGCCGACATGTTTCATATGGTGTATCGTGGATATATGTGGAATATGCATTTTTCTATTTCCTATGTTTGAAATCTTGGTTTGGGTCCCTACTAAAGTTTAGCCGACTTGTGTGGGTACGCATAAATTCTAATTAGAGATTTGAGCTGACATATGCAAAAATATTATATCTTATTGTGAGGCTGACATACATTGAATTTCTAATTAGCAGGTATATAAAGGTGATTGGTAAACCATTTTTTTGTATGGTATGATATGATATGAAAAATCATGGTAGTAGTGAAGGAGTACCAAGAAAAGAGCGAAAAGAACAAATCGGTTGTTTAAGGGAAGAATAGTTTCGGTATGCTAAGCAATGAAGAGTAGAGCAGAAGTTTGATTCTGTCAAGAGATCTAGAATCTAATTGAGAGCCTTAGTGAAAATGAAATTTGGCATTTGTAGATGTTGTTCTCTCACTTCAAAATTTTGTTGTAATCTTAATTTTTCTTGTAAGGTAGTGAGCCTTTCCTATTGAGCAGTGAGCTCTAGGCAGTGCACCTAAATGCAAGTGCATTCCTAGTCTTTCTATTTTACTTTTAATAAAGTAAACATTGTGGATTAATATCCACCGTGGTTTTTCCCCTAACAGGGTATCCACGTAAAAATATCTAGTGTTATGGTGTTCATTAATGTGATTGCATAATTTCATTTGTTATGTGTTGCAAATGCTATATGAAGTTTAATTATTGTTGTTAATTGTTTTAGATCTATTTTGGAAATTAAAATCAGTGAACCCTAATTCACCCCTGCTTTCAGGGTTCCCAATGTCCAACAATTGGTATCAGAGTAGGTTCCTCTTTAGAATTTTAACAACTTGAGGTGAATCTTGAATTACAATGGATACTGGTGATCTTCAACAACAACTTATGGTAGCACTTGTTGATCTTGATCAATCTAAAGAAGAGGTCATGGAATTAAAGGAAAATCTTGAGGATGCCAAAAAAATCATTCAATCACTAAAGGATAAGATAAATGAGTCAAGGGAAAAGAGGAAGGAGTTGTGTGATTAGTTGAAGCAAAAAGAAAGAAAAGGTACAAATGATGTCCATTCGAATCAAACCCTAAAAGAAATGATAGACGAATGTGAAAAGCTAGCCAAGGACAATGCAACTCTAAAAATTGAGATGGAATCAATAGAAATGATGTTTACCAAAGAGACTGAACAAAGGAAGAAGAATGAGGAGAATCTTGCCCTGTCCCTAAAAGAAAAAATTGAAGAATGCAGAAAAATTAACAATAGAACCATTCAACTAGAGGTAAAACTGCAACATGCCAAAAACTATGAACACGAGATTGAGAGACAAATAGTTACTCTTGGAAATGAGCTTGCTATTGCAAATGAATTCAAGGAAAAGTTCAAGATAAGTTCTGCTAAGCTTGATGAGATAACCAAAAATTAGAAGGATACAAATGATAAGCGAGGTCTCGGCTATGAGAAGGATGAAATCTCTGGATTTGAACAAAAGAACTCTTAAGAGAAGAACAAAGGAAAAAGACATCTGGTAAGGCAACCCCATGATAAAAAAATTAATGGATATTGTTTTACTTGTAATAAATTTGGACATATGGCTTCTCAGTGTAGAAGAAGGATAAACCTTAGTACTCCATCACTTTCTGGTCAATGTTTTAAATGCAAGAAGTTTGGTCATAAGGAATTAGAATGCAAAAGTATGCCTGTCAATAAATGCTATACCTATGGAAGATTTGGACATGTTGCTAATCAATGTAGATCAGGAGGAAATCAGTGGAATGGATGGTATAGACAAAAAGGTCTCGTATGTTTCAATTGTAACAATCTTGGACACCTTTCAAAATTTTGTAGGAACGAAAACATGAATAAAAGAGGTCCAGTTTATCAAGAAATAAATTCATAGAAAGACAACAAAGGAAAAGAAAAAGCATTTGTGGAAGAGATAAGAGATCAGATGAAGAAAGCATGGGTGAATAAAAGTGAATCTGATGAAGGAAACAAGGTTGTATCGAAATCTCCCTTTGGTAACTCTTCTGGTAATTGATATCAGGCCAGTGGCCTAGGGGGATTTTTTCATGAAAATATCTTGTCCCCTAACGTATAATTCGCACCGAATTGCTGGATGCCATTAGTTGTCATGTTATTCCTTAATGGAAGTATTAACAATCATATGTTGAATTGGATGAAATGGTATAGGTCTGCAGTTGAATTCTTCGCTTGCTGTCTGAGTTTACAGAGTGATCAGAACTTCTAGGGAAACACATTTAATGCAGAAGAAAGTAAAGTAGGTGAAGTTATAAGAGGGGAATTTGAAACCCTATTTCATCATTGTGCATTGAAGGAGAACAGTTTGAGGGAATTTTCTAAAAAATTTCAAAGGTGTGAAAGTGATCCTAGCAACAAATTTCTAGGTATTTCTATTGATCATTGATTCCATATCTATTTTTGTGATTGGTAGAACTCTGTTTATGGAGAAAGATGAAGCAAATCAAAGGAACCATAACTCTAGGTGCGTATAGTAGTCAAAAGATTAGGGATGAAAGAAATTTGTTGTCACTCACTGATTTTAGGAGGCTTGAAGGATCAAAGCATAAAATATTGGATATATGGAGCGAATATCCTCATTTTGTCAATGCAGAGATAATTCGGTTTATTATGAACAAATTAGATGGTGATATCCTCACTGTAGACAAACGTTATCAAATTTCCAAGGATGTGATTAGGAATCTAATAGGCTTATGCATTGTTGGTGATATACTAAAGAAGAAGTTGATTCACAATGTTGAGGTCGAAGCCCTAACCAAATTAAGGGGAGATCAGAGGGCTTTGATAATTGCGATGATTAAAGATCCGTTGACAAGGTATGTTGCACATGGAATCACATATAAGATCTTCTTCAGAAACTGAGAAGGATCAACCTCGACAGGTGCCTAATATATAGCTCATAAACTAATAATTGAAAATGAAGACTTTGACCTATGTAGTCTGATGAAGGATCAATTGATGGATAATGTTCAATTAATGAAGGATATTGACTACCCCTTCAGGTTTGACACTTTTAAAATATGTATTATGATGTATTTTCTAAACTATTTTCCTATGAAGGACAATGTAGTGTGGAGAGAAAATATGTTGGTTTGTAAGCAAATATTCAATCAGTATAACTCTTTTGACAATTGTGAACAAGTGTATGAAACCTTCTTTAGAAAGGTGTTAGAAAGGTTCGGGAAAAGTGTTATCCCTCTCCTAGTAAAGTTAATTGAAGTTGGATCATCCTCGAGAAAGGTAGAGAAAAAGAAAAAGAGAGGAAGTGATATGGGTGGTGTCACTCATCCGGTACCCAAGTCAGCAAAGGTTGAAGATAAAGGGAAAATAAAATTGGTTGTGGATGTAGAGGATGAAGTTTATGTAGAATATAATCCAAGAGATCAACCAAAACTGGGTGAACAGGAAATAATAATAGCTGAAGACAGTGATGAAGAAGGTGCTCTGTTCAAGTCAAAGATAGTGCAAATCATTTAGGATGAGGATGGTATGCAAAAGATATCAGACATATGGTTAAATGGACCATCTTATGAGCATGATATTATTGAAAACACTCTGGAAAGATACTTTTCTGATAATAATATTGAGTTGGAGAGTCTACAGGATGTTCTCTCAGAAGAATTGATTGAATGTGTCAAGGTATCTATGGAGTTTGTGCCTTTGGATAGAAAAGAGGAGGAAATAATTTACCATTTAAAGATGCAGTTTAGGCTATCTCTTTCCAAGCTGAAAAATAAAATGAATGAGCTGAGACAATGCATTGATTCAGCCAACAAAGTTTTCAACTATTGCCTCAGGTGGCCTCACGTGGTAGGAAAGTACAAGGATAAGTTGGAGGAAACAAAAAAGGAGCTTGTCAGAACTAGACAATATTACAATATGCTTTTGGACAAGAGTGGAGATGTTAAGAAGAAAGTTCATGCTCTACAGGTTGAGCATGCAAAGGTCCACTTTGCTAGGAATAATCTTATTGATTCCTTATGGAAATTGAAAGACACAACTGAAGGGAGATTAGAGCAGATGATTGAAGTGCTTAAGTTAGGAGAAAAGCTAGAAGACATAATCACCATTCCTGAGTCTCTTTTTTAGATCATCAAAAAAACTTTAGAGAATAATAGCTTAATCATAGCTATTGAGATTGTGGTGGACTCCTGGAAGAAATTCCTTCCTAAAATGAAAGCTAAGTATAAAATAATCTTCTGAATTCTTATAACAGTTGTCCAATTTGATTAAGTTTTGCATCATTAGTTGGGAGAGAATGGAGTAAGAGTAAAGTACAATAAAAGGGAGAGAATAAGAAGAAAAGTGTAGAGTGGATATAGTAGAGATTTGTCACTGATATCAAAGGGGGAGAGAATGCAGTGAAAAATTTCCTTGCAATCCATAGGGGGAGAAATAATTTTGGTCTTGCTGAGTTTTTGGTTTTGACACTTAGTCAATTTTTCACTAAGTGTTGCCATCAAGGCCAAAGGGGGAGATTGTTGGTATATGGCTCTGAGAGATCATTTTTGGCTACTTTTATTGTCATTGATGGCAACTAGTGTTAGTAGTATGATCTGTAGTATTAGCATTGTTTATACCAGAAAGGAAACTAAGACTCTGTAATCTACAGACAAAAAGAATGAAGAACAGGACACCCGGTTGGCAAGTTGATCATATCACTTTTCTTAATCATTATTTCATGGTGTGGATCTCCAAAAAATCCTTCTTAGAATTTACACTATCCTCTGATGAGTTTTGTGGTATGGTATTAAATTGGACTTCACATTAAGAGATTCTGTAGCATGTTTCATGGTTTATTTTCCATTTTGGCCGACATGTTTCATATGGTGTATCATGTATATATGTGGAATATGTATTTTTATTTTTCCTATGTTTGAAATCTTGGTTTGGGTCCCTACTAAACTCTAGCCAACTTGTGTGGGTACACATCAATTATAATTAGAGATTTGAGCTGACATATGCAAAAATATTATATCTTATTGTGAGGCTGACATACATTGAATTTCTGATTAGCGGGAATATAAAGGAGATCGGTAAGCCATTTTTGTGTATGATATGATCTGATATGAAAATCCATGGTAGTAGATATAATGTAGTAGTGAAGGAGTATCAAGAGAAGAGTGAAAATAACATATCAGTTGTTTGAGGGAATAATAGTTTCAGTATGCTAAGCAGTGTAGAGCAGAGCAAAAGTGCGGTTCCATCAAGAGATCTAGAATCTGATCGAGAGCCCCAGTGGAGCTAAAATTTGGCATTTGTAGATGCTGTTCTCTCAGTTCAAAATTTTATTGTAATCTTAATATTTCTTGTAAGGCAGTGAGCCTTTCCTATTGAATAGTGAGCTCTAGGCAGTGCACGTAAATGCAAGTGCATTCCTCTTCTTTCTATTTTGCTTTTAAATGAGTAAACATTGTGGATTAATCTCCACCATGTTTTTTACCCTAACAGGGTTTCCACGTAAAAATATCTGGTGTTATGGTGTTCATTAATGTGATTGCATTATTTCATCTATTATGTGCTACAAATACGATATGAAGTTTAATTATTTTTAATTATTTTAGATCTGTTTTGGAAATTAAAATCAGCGAACACTGGTTCACCCCACCTTCTTAGTGTTCCCAGTATCCAACAAAGTGGTAGCTTCAAATAAACTATTACATTCACTAATAGGTATCCAAACATGACCTTAAAAAGACCTCTAAAGTAGGAAGATTATCAGGCTCCAATACCAATAGGCTCATGTTATGTATGTAATAGGGAGAGAGGGTGAGAGAGAGAGATAGGGATAGAAAGAGAGAGAGGGGGGTGAGTTAGAGATAGATAGATAGAGAAGGGTGGGTGGGGGAGGAGGAGGGGTCAACAATGAGGGTTTAATGAGCTAGAGATGGAGATGGAGAAGAAGATGGATATGGAGAGAAGGAAAGATGGACAAGATAAATACATAGAGAGGGGTAGAGAGGGAGAGATATAAAGATAAAGATAGAGTAGGAAGTGATATATAAAGAGAGGTAGAGAGAGGGATATACAGGGGTAGAGAGATATGAAGTGATAATAAGATAGAGAGATGGAAAAATAAATATGGAGAGATAGAGATATAGAGACAAAGAGCTATAGATATAGAGGTATAGGAAGAGGGAGAGTTATGGGTGGGTAGAGATGAGGAAATATCAAGAGATAGAGGGGGGAGAGGAAGATAACTCAATAGAGTTGAAGGTAGATGAGAAAGGAACAAAGAGACAAATAGTTAAAGAGATGGAGAGAGGTAGAGGGATAGATAAAGATAGAGAGAGAAAGAGATAGAGAGAGATAGAGAAGGAGAGATATAAAGATGTATAGGAAGAGGGGGAGGGGGAGGGGGAGGGAGAGGTAGAGAGATAGAGACATAGAGAGGGGAAGAGGGAGTGAGATATAGAGAGATGGAAAAAAATAGACAAGTATAGAGACAAATAGAGATGGAGAGAGGGAGAGAGAAAAAAGGGGAGATAGAGAGGGAGAGAGAGAATAGAGGGAGAGAGGGAGAGATAGGTCAATATATAAAGAGGGAGATGGAGAGGGAGAGATGGAGATAGAGGGATATATAGAGCAATAGAGAGGGATAGGGAGAGAGATAGAGAGTTAGGGAGAGAGATAGATAGATAGATAGGGATACAAATAAAGATAGAGATTCTTTAGTAGGAGAGATGGAGTGAATGTGAGAGAGAGGGAGTGATATAGATAGAGGGAGACATAGAGATATGGAGAGGGATAGGGATAAAGATAGAGAGATAGAGGTAGAGAGATAGGGATAGAAAGATATATATAGAAGGATCAAGAGAGAGATAGACATATACAACAGGAGAGATGGAGTGTATAAGAGAGAAATATATTGATAGAGAGGGGGAGGGAGAGATATGGAGATAGAGATAGAGGGAAATTAATAGAGAGAAGGTATAGATAGAGGGAGAGAGAGAGATAGAGGGGGAGAAAGATAGAGAGATGGAAACATAAATAGAGATAGGGGGGAGAAACATGGAGTGTGTGCATGTATGGGTGAGAGAGATATATGCATAAATAGATATAGAGGGATGAAGATGGAGCAAGGAGGGGGATAAATAGAGAGAGGAGAGAGGATAAGTAGAGATGTAAAAAGAGGGAGTGATAAGGAGAGAGGGAGAGAGAGGGATAGATAGGGATAGAAAGAGGGAGAGATAGGTATAGAAACAAGGAGAGATAGATAGCTAGATATAACTTGGGAGAGATAGTGGGGGTGAGTGAGAGAGATACATAAATATATAGAGGGAAAGATTGAAGGAGAGAGAAAGAGGGAGAAATAGAGATAGAATGAGGGAGAAAATGAGAGAGGGGGAGATGGAGAGATAGAAAGATAAAGATATAGGAAGTAATATATAAATAGAGGTAGAGAGGGATATATAGAGGGGACAAGAGTGAGAGATAAAGGAAGTGATAGAGACAAGCAATAGAGAGAGGAGAGAGAGATATAGAGGGGAGAGACAAAGAGATAAGGATGGAGAAATAATGAGTGTGTGTTTGTGTAGGAGAGAGGTATAGAGATAGGGATAAGGTGGGAGAAACAAGGAGTGTGTGTGTGTGTGCATGTGTGTGTGTGAAGCATGGAAATAGAGATATAAATAGATAGAGAGGGATGGATGAAGAGAGGAGATGGATGAAGAGAGGATAGAGAGGAATATAGAGATAGAGATGGAAAGAGAGAGAGAGAGATAGAGAGAGGAGGTATAGAAAGATAGAGATAGGAAGTTATATATATAGGTAGAGAAAGGGATATGTATATATAAAGAGAGATAGAGATATGTGAAGAGAAAGAGAGCTCTTTATATCTCTGTCTCCCTTCCTATCTCTTTATTTCTCATTATCTCTCAATCTCTCTCTTCCTCTCTCTCCCCTATTCCTCTCCATATTTGTATTCCCTTCTCTCTTCCTCTATGTATCTATCTTTTCCCCTCTCTCTATAAATTTCAATTTAGATTGTTATTAATATTATTATCTAAAAATATATATTTATTAAAAAAACTTATTATTATATATTTTTAAAGTTAAATAATAATATTATTTAAATTTCCATATAATATATATTAAAATCAATTATTTATATACTATATATGTTATAATATAATAATTATTAAAATAAATTAAAATTTTCAACTTTAAAAGCTTTAAACATATAATTTACTATTTATATATTATATTTATTACATTATCATATAAGCATTATTAAAATCATAAAAAGAAAAATATATAATAAATAAAATATATAAATTATATTAAAATATATTATTTATATGTTAAAATAAATTATTTATATAATATGTATTATAATATTAAGATTATTAAAAATTAAAAATTAAAAAAAAAAACATATAGTTTATTATTTAAAAAGTATGAAACCCTACCATAGAAAAAAAATGAGATGAACCAAAACCAATCTCCATACAACCATTGTTTCAATTTGTTTGCATTAAATGAAAATTCAATTTGAATATATTTCTAAAATCTTCAAGAGCATTTAGGGCACTACAAATCGATATGGAAAACCTATTGAATTCATTCTCCATTTATGATATAACTTCATGTTCCATTGTAATGACAAAAAATATAAATGAAGAATAATATGTTGCCTATTTCAATAGAGACCAATTAGGGTTAGTGTGATGTTGATGGTGTTTGCAGGGCGTCAGCGTTTTTGTTTCCATATTTCCTATAGGGTAAGTGCACCAAGATGTGATACAAAAAGGGGGTCTTAAGATGCCAATTTTTCCTAAAATCAATTTTTTTTGATATTTGATGAGAAAATGAAGATAGTTACACCCAAAATTTGAAGATGCAACACGAACAAGAGTTTTAGTGCTATGAATCTAATTTCTAAACTACTATTTTCTTTTAAATGGTGAAGATTAAGGGTTTCAAAAAGGGGAAGAACACAAAGTGGTCCTATTTTTTCAGGATGTTTGAGAGTGGTTTTGAGGATCTCTAGGAGTTATAATGCAAATTATAGTTTTTGGAAGATCTTATAATTTTTTAGATAGTCAAACTTCAATAATCAATATGTTAAATTTTCATAATCAGGAGGTCAAACTTTAGTAATCGACATGCCAAATTTTTGTTATTAGGAGTTCAAATTATTTATATCTTATACTCAAGACCTCTCTCTCTCACTATCTCTATCCCTTTATCTGACTCTCTCTCCCTTGAGCTCAAGAACTACCTCTCTACTTGTCCATCTCTCTCCCTCCCTCTCTCTCTCTCTCTCTCTCCTTTCATGTCTCTCTTCCTTACTCCCACCCACCTTCCCTCTATACCTCTTTCTCTCTCCCTCCCTATCTCCTTCCCTCTCTACTTCTCTCTATCACATCTCTCTCTCTCTCTCACTTCTCCTTCCCTCCCTATCTCTCATTCTCTCTCTACTATCTATCCCTACCTCTCCTTCACTCTCTCCTCTTTATCTCTCCCCCTCTTTCTCTCACTCTCCTGCCATCTGTACTTCTCTTTATATCACCATTCTCTCTCTACTTCTCTCTATCTCACCTCTCTATTTTCCTCCCTCCCTCCCTCTCCATTTTTTTATATATTTCACCCTATCTCTTTATCTCTATCTTCCTCCCTCCCACCCACCTTCCATATCTACTTATCTTTGTCTAACCTATCTCTTTATAACTCTCTCACTCTCTCTCTCTCTCCTTACCTCTCTACTTCTCTCTATCTCAACATTCTCTCTTCCCCCTCCCTCCACCTCTTTATCTCTCACTCTCTCCTCCCCTATCTACTTCTCTCTATCTCCCCATTCTCACTTTGTATCTCTCTCTCTCTCTACTTCTCTCTATCTCACCTCTCTCTCCCCCTCCATCCCTCTTTCCCTCTCTAATTTTCTCTATCTACCCCTCTCTCTATCTCTCTATATCTTTGTCTTTGTCTCTGTCTCTCTTCCTTCCTCCCACCCACCTTCCCTCTCTACGTCTCTCTATCTAACCTAACCCTCTATACCCTTTCTCTCTCCATCCTTCCCTCCTTCCCTCTTTTCTTCCCTCTCTACTCTCTCTATCACATCTCTCTCACTTCTCCCTTCCTATCTCTCCTTCACTCTCTAATCTATCTCTATCTCAACTCTCTCTCTCCCTCACTCCCTCCATCCTCTCCTCTCCCCTCCCTCTCTTTCTCTCTCACTCTCTCCCTCTCTCTCCCCTTATTTCTCTCTCATTCTCTCCTTCCCTATCTACTTATTATCTCACCATTCTCTCTCTACTTCTCTAGATATCAACTCTCTCTCACTTCTCTCTCTCTATCCACTTCTCTCTATCACATCTCTCTCTCTCTCTCTCTCTCTCTCTCCCTCTCCTTTCATCTCTACATATCTATCCATTCCTCCCCCCTCTCTCAGCTCTCTCTCCATCCCTCTCTCCTTACTCTGTTTCTCAATCTCCCCACTTTCCTCCTATTTTGTATCACATCTTGGTGCACATCAGAGAGAGATACAAATAAAGAGAAAAAGAGAGAGAGAGAGGAGTGATGCAGGAGCATCCTAGGTTTTAAGCAATCTTGCATCAACCAAAAATATCTGCATTCATGTTTTCTTGCATTTCAATAGTTAGATGCTTAGACCAAGTATTAGTGTTTCATACCCCATTATACCACATTATAACATCAGATCTCGTGGAGCAGGATATATGATCTTGATTGATACATCTACATCATATCCATAATTCAAGTGTTTTGGAGATTCCAGTATGAAGTTATCACTAACAAAATATTAGTTGTATTAGGGACAAAGAGAATTCATTGACCAGTCTTGGCTTTTCAAGTGTCCAGACTTATCTTGTAACTTGTGGAGCTTAGGAGACCATTTCATAAGGATGCATATTCATTGAGGAACCTTAGTTCTAATTTGCATCATGTTTGACTAAAAATCAAAGGGGAATCATATGTTTTGGCTGACCTTCACATGTTTCATCAACTTTTGGGTTTGAGACCTCTTGAGGCTGATGCAAACCTTTTCTAGAGATGGGAATTGATATATATATATATAGGCATCATGTATTTGCATTAGGTAATCAATCAAGGATAGATATAGAAGTGATAATTAAGGGCTTCAACATGCATTGTATTTATGGACTTAACACCATATCATTCTATAATTCTGTAAGTCGGAAGGAAGGGCATGTTGCCAATGAATAATTGATCATCATCTAGATTTCCATGTGTGATTGTTATTTCAATTCTTTGATTTTTTGTTGTGTTTACTCTTGTAACAAGGTTGGGTAGTCCTATTTCTGGACCCTCCATCCTTGACTGCACCAAGTGGTATCAAAGTAAGTTTGTGAATTGTGGGAAATGCGAGCGAAGTTGAGCAAAGAAATTCTGTAAGATCTTTGTGTGGAAAAATTGCCGACTTGAGGCAACCTACTTGTGTTTGTCAACAAATTGCTGATTGTGAGGTAGTTGCGACCTTGTAGCCAGATCATTGACTAGAGGTAGTTGCACCAGATCCTAGGAAGAGATGCCACCAAGGAGGATTCATACTATTATAAATGTTGCTGGAAAGATGGATGAGATGATGGAAATGATGTGAACAATGAAAGTGAGATTGGATGCTATTGAGGAAGACAGAAGAAAAGGCTTAAACCCTAGACCTAATGATGAAAGTGATGATGATGAATTTCAAGCTGCAGATCAAGCTGAAGAAACCTCTAAAGAGGAAGAATCAGATCAAATGAAGATGTTGAAGGCTATTTTGAAAATAGGAAAGTGACCTAGAATGGAGATTTCAAACTATACCGGTGACCTACATTTGGAGGAGTTTATTGATTGGATAACTGACATGGAAGAATACTTTGAATATGAAGAAATTGAAGATTAAGAGAGAGTGAGATTTTCAAAAACTAAATTGAAAGGACATGCTCCAATATGGTGTAAGGAAGTTCAATTGGAGAGAAATAGAAAAGGAAAAGAGAAGATTATGAAATGGGATAAAATGGCGACAAAGTTGAAGAACCACTTTATACTTGTAGACTATGAGTTGGAGCTACTAAAGAGATTACAAAACTTGAAACATAAGGAAAAAACTATGAAGGAATACATTGAGGAATTTCATAAGATCATTATCAAGACCGGACATAGTGAAGCAAGCAAGGAGAAAGTGGCTTGATATATCAATGGGATAATAATGAATATTCAGGAAGAGTTGAGTCTAGTAAGGATGAATTTGGGAGAGGAAACATATAAATTTGCATTAAAGGTGGAGGAAAAGTTGAAAAAATGATATGAATAGAGACAAAAAGGAAGAGGAGGTAGATTTCAGAGAGGAAGGTCACATTCTGGAGGAGAAAAACCATATGCGGGGAAAAGAAAAGACAAAGATTCATACCACAAAGAAGAGAAGGATTCTAGTTCATACCAAAGAGGAAGAGATGACATAAATTCTTACTGCCACAACAGAGAAGGCTACAATTCTTACCGCAATGATGGATACTGGAGAGATGAGAAAGGATATGACAAGAGAACTTTTAGAGGAACTTTTTTAAGTGCAGAGGTGAAGGAAATAGAGCATTTGAGTGTCACCAAGAAAGTAAGAAGAATGAAAATCATGCAAGAAATAGATATGTGGAGGAAGAACCAGTGAAACTACCAAGTTCCAAAGGAAGTCCTAAGAAGGGAGAATCCCTATTCATGAGGAGAGCACTATTCCAAGAGAAATAAGTACCTAAGGAAGCACCACACAGGAAAAGTTTGTTCTCGACTAGATGCAAAGCAGGAGGTAAGTGTTGCAAAATTATCATTGATAGTGGTAGTACAAATAACCTAGTTTCTAAGGAAATGGTGACAAAGTTGAATTTGAAAAGGAGGAAACATCCAAAACCTTATAGGATAACCTGGATTCAAGATGAGCACAAGATACTAGTAAGTGAGCAATGTCTAGTGAAATTCATGATAGGATCAGATCATGATGAATTGCTATGTGATATCATGCCGATGGATGTATGTCATATGTTATTGGGTAGATGTTAGTAGTATGGTAAGAAAGCTATATGTGATGGGAGAAAGAATACCTATACCATAACATCCAATGGAAAGAGAATCACGTTGACACCGTTGGAGGATGAACCTGAAAGTGAAGTATGTGGAAAAAATAGAATCAATCTGGTGGAAGGAAGGAAATTTCTGGATGGATTGGGACATTAGAACATGTGTTTTTCTTTGATTCCAAGAAAGTGTGGAGACTTAGATGCAAGGAGAATCAAAAGAGGAGAAGAATCACTGGAGAAGGAAGTCATTGAACTAATAACAGAGTACCAATATCTTGTATCAAAGAATGTGCCTAAAGGATTACCACCAATCCAGAGTATCGGTCATCATATAGATCTTATTCCAGGAGCTAGTTTTCCAAACAAGGTTGCACACCAGATGACAACAAGAGTGAATTTGGAGCTAAAAAGACATATACATGAACTATTGAGGAAAGGGTTGATCAAAGAAAGTATGGGCCCATGTGCGGTACCAACTGTACTTGCACCTAAGAAAGATGGAGAATGGAGAATGTGTACCGATTCAAGAGCTATCAACAAGATCACAATGCAGTATAGGTTCCCATTGCCTAGGATGGATGACATCATCAAAAATTTGAGTGGAGCAAAGTATTTCACAAAGATAGCTCTGAAGAGTGGATACCATCAGATCAAGATTAGAGAGGGAGATGAATGGGAGACTGCTTTCAAGACTAATGAGGGATTGTATGAGTGGTTGGTCACGCCATTTGGACTAACTAATGCATCTAGTACATTTATGAGGCTGATGAACAAATTTTTGAAGAAATTCTTGGGTAGGTTTGTCATTGTTTATCTAGGTGATATTTTGATTTTAAGTAAGACCAAGGAAGAGAATTTGGAGAATATTAGACAAGTATTTTAGAGACTGAGAGAATAGAAGTTTTTGATAAACATCAAGAAGTGTAGTTTCATGAAGGAGGAACTAGTGTATTTTGGATTTGTGATATGTGAAAAAGGATTGAAGATGGAATTTGAGAAGGTTATAACAATAATTGAATGGCCTACACCTGTGAACGTAGGAGAAGTAAGATCATTTCATGGACTAGAATTTTTTTACTAAAAGTTCACTAGAAATTTTAGTGGAATTTGCACTCCTATGAAAAAAAAATGAGGGGTGAGTGGAAGGAATTCAAGTGGACATTTGGAGCACACAAGAGTTTTGAGTTGTTGAAGAAAAAGGTGATAGAAAAAACATTTTTGGCATTACCATACTTTGATAAGTTATTCCAAGTAGATTGTGATGTTAGTGGAAGTGTAATAGGAGCTGTGTTAAGTCGGGAAGGCAGACCAATAGCCTATTTCAGTGAGAAATTGAAAGATTATAGGAGAAGATATTTAGTCTATGATCAGAAATTCTATGCAAATGTATAGCCTTGAAGAAGTGGAGACATTACTTGTTACCTAAGGAGTTTGTGTTGTATACAGATCATCAAGCTTTGCAATATTTGAATAGTCAGGGGAAGTTGAACCGGTGACACATGAGATGGGTAGAGTTCTTGTAGAGTTACACATTTGTGTTGAAACACCAGAGTGGAAAATAAAACAAGGTAGCAGATGCATTGAGGAGAAGGACTTTGTTGACAAAGATGAGAATTGAAGTATTTGGTTTTGAGGAGCTGGAGCACATTTATGAGGATGACATTGACTTTGCGAAGGCATGGAAGGATTTCAAGGAACTAGTGGAGACAGATAGAAGAAGATGGTTGGATTACTTCATTTAGGAAGGTATGCTATTCAAGAAAAATCAGTTATGTATTCCTAGAAGTTCAATGAGGGAAAAATTGATCAAGAAAAATCATTGTGAAGGATTAGTAGGACATTTTGGAATTGATAAGACCATACCATTGGTGAGTGAAGACTATTTTTGGCCACAATTGTATAAGGATTTCAAGAAGTATGTTCAAAGTTGTAGGATTTGTCAAGTTGAAAAAGGAAAAAGTCAGAATATCGGGAAGTATACACCATTGAAAGTACTAGAGAGAGCATGGGAAGACATATGCATGGATTTTGTGTTGGGATTATTTAAGATACCAAGTGGATTTGATTCTATATTTGTGGTTGTGGATATATTCTCTAAAATTACACATTTCATACCCTGTAAGAAGACCAATGATGCAATACATGTTGCTAACCTATTTTTCAAGGAGATTCAGAGATAACATGGACTACTAAAGAGCATAGTATCAGATAGAGACACTAGATTCATTGGATATTTTTGGAGAACATTGTGGAAGAAGATGAAGATAGACTTGAAGTATAGTTCAACATTTCACCCACATATAGATGGACAAATAAAAGTGGTAAATAGGAGTTTGGGGAGCTTGTTGAGGTCTTTGACTCAAGGTAAAGCAAGAAATTGGGACTTGATACTATTGCAAGCAGAATTTGCATACAATAATTCAATAAATTGGAGCACATGAAAGAAACCATTTGAGATTGTGATAGGACAACAACCTAGAGGAGTAATAGAATTAAGGGACACCAGTATGGAGAATAAAAGGAGTGAGGAGGTAGAAAAATTTGTAGGATTCATGGAAACAATGCATACTCAAGTTAAGGCACATATAGAGAAGATGAACAATACCTACAAGGAGAAAGCAAATAAGAAGAGAAGACATAAGGAGTTTGTAGTGGGAGAGGAAGTAATAGTATTTCTGAGAAAAGAAAGATTTCCAATTGGGACATACAACAAATTGAAGATGAAGAATTTTGGACCTTGTAAGATCATCAGGAAGTTTGATTTTGGAAATGCATATGAAGTGGAACTACTTGAGGAATTTGGCATATCACCTATGTTCAAAATTGCAAACCTATACCAATATCATGAAGGAGAGTCACCAAAGGACAAAGAAGTTGGTTTACCGAAACAGATAGCACATCATCTAGAGGAAATTATAAACAACAAAGTTGGATGTAGTACCAAAGGAAGAAAATACAAGGAATATCTAGTTAGATGGAAAGGAAGAGTGGAGGAAGATTCATCATGAATTCCTCAGGCTGAGGTGGACTGCATTGGTTTTCCTCTAACCCCTAGAAAGTGAAAGGTTCACTTTTCTTCAACCTTAGGTGTTTGATGCAGGAGAATCCTAGGTTTCAAGCAATCTTGCATCAACCAAAAATATTTGCATTCATGTTTTCTTGCATTTTAGTAGTTAGCTGTCTGGACCTAGTCTCAGTGTTTCATACTGTATTGTACCACATTGTAATATCAGAGCTTGTGGAGCAGGATATATGATCTTCATTGCAACATCTACATCATATCCAAAATTCAAGTGTTTTGGAAATTCTAGTACAAAGTTATCGCTACCATAATCTCAATTATATTAGGGACAAAGAGCATTCATCGACCAGTCTTGGATTTTCAAGTGTGTGGACCTATCCTGTGACTTGTGGAAGTTAGGAGACCATTTCATAAGGATGCACATTAATCGAGGAACCTTAGTTCTGATCCACATTATGTTTGACCAAGAATCAAAGGGGAATCATATGTTTTGGCCGACCTTCACACGTTTCATCAACTTTGGGGTTTGAGAACTCTTGAGGCCGATGCATACCTTTTCTGGAGTTGGGAATTGCTATATATAGGCATCATGTAGTTGCATTAGGTAATCAATCAAGGATAGAGATAGAAGTGATAGTTAAGGCATTTGACCCACATTGTATGTTTTGGCTTAACGCCATATCATTATATAATTTTGTAGGCCAGAAGGTAGGGCATGTTGCTAATGAATAATTGATCATCATCTAGATTTCCATGTGTGATTGTTATTCCAATTCTTTCAGTTTCCATTGTGTTTACTCTTGCTACAAGCTTGGACTATCCTATTTCTAGACCCTCCATCCTTGACTGCACCAAGAAAGGAGGTTGGGAGAGAGAGAGGGGAGGGATGGATATGTAAAGAGCTATAGGTGAGATAGAGAGGTATGGAGTTATAGAGAGACAAGTAGGTAGAGAAATAGAGAGGGGAGATAGAGAGAAGGGAGGGAAGGTGAGAGGGATGGAGAGGTAGGGAGGGAGGGAGAGAGAGGTGTGTGATAGAGATAGAGAGAGAGGGAGGGAGAGAGAGAGGGGAGGGAGGGAGAGGTAGAGAAGGATAGTTGAGATAGATAGTAGAGGGGGAGATATAGAAAGAGGGGGGTAGAGAGAGAGAATTGATTAATAGATGTGATAGAGAGAGTAGAGAGATAAAGAGGAAGGTAGAGAGATTGAGAGAGGGAAGGATGGAGTGAGGGAGAGAAAAAGAGGTCTATAGGGATAAGTTAGGTAGAGAGAAGTAGAGATTGAAGGTTGGTGGAAGGAAGAGAGAGAGATCTGACCTCTCTCTCTTCCTACTTCCTCCCTCCTCTCTCTCCCCCTCCCCATCTTTCTCTCTATCCTCTCTCTCTCTCTCTCACAAACACAATCTCCCTCTCTCTCTCTCTCTCTCTCCCTACTTCTCATGCCCCCCCTCTCTCTCCCCATTTCCCTCCCTCCTTCCCTCTCTAATTTTCTCCATCCCCTCCCCCCTCTGTCTCTGTCTCTGTCTCTCCCCCTCCTCTCTCTCTATCTCTCTGTCTAGTCTCTATCTCCCTTCCCCCCTCCATCCTTCCCTCTCTACATATCTTTATCTCCCATCTCCCATCTCCCTCTCCTATCTCTCTCTCTCCATCTACTCTCTATCTCACTTCTCTCTCCCTACCTCTCCCTCCCTCCCCCCTCTCACTCCCCCCCTCCCTAGAGAGATCTAGATTCATGTGATAGAGAGAGAATTAGAGAGGGAAGGAGGGAGGGATAGGAAGGTAGAGAGAAGTAGAGAGGGAAGGAGAGATGGAGGGAGAGGCAGGGTATGGAGAGAGAGGTGAGAGAGAGGTAGGTAGAGAGAGGGAGGGGGAGATGGAGAGAAATAGAGGGAAGGAGAGAGGGAGGGAGAGAGAGGTGAGATAGAGAGAAAGGAGGGAGGGATGAAGAGGTAGGGAGAGAGAGAGAGAGAGAGAGAGAGAGAGAGAGAGAGAGAGAGAGAGAGAGAGAGAGAGAGAGAGAGAGAGAGAGAGAGAGAGAGAGAGAGAGAGAGAGAGAGAGAGAGAGAGAGGTAGTTCTTGAGATCAAGGGGGAGAGAGTGATAATGATGCAGACTAGGTGGTGAATTCACTCTATCCAACACAAAATGACCTAACACAACCCAAGAAATCAACCTTTGATCAATAAAACCCCAACCTTCCAAGACTCACTCAAAAGGCTTCTAGTCCTCACAACACAACCATGGATGAAATTTTTTGAAGAAGGCCATACAAAGGCCTACAAAACATCAATAGAGATCTACCACAGTCCCAATACAAGATCCCCAAAAGATCCCACAAGACTTCTTCATGTCAACATTAAGAAACATAAACTAACCCTGAAAAGGCTACTAGAATTAGCCCATTTTTACAAAGGGGGTCCCTCTTAAACACCTGATCTCTACAAAAACTCTTCAAACAGTTAACAAACATGTGAAAAAATATCAAATTCTCCAACTTATTTGCTGCTACAAGGCCTTTAAGTCATTGATCAAACAAACCCTTACTTTCAAGAAAAAAAGCAAATGTTTTTATTGGAAAACATATTTCGAGGGATTTCTTGACATAGCCAACACATCAAACACCTTGAAAATACTCTTCTTAAACTTAAAAATCCATCTTAGAACCAGTTCCCTTAATATTTTGTCAAAACCCCATATTTCCACTCTCATTTCACGTGGAAAACATAGAATTACACCCTAGGGTAACATCCCACAACCCTCAATTCACTTCACCACCACTCTAAGACATAGAATTACTTACTTTACTATCCTGTTATGCCATTACATTGAGACACAGATTAAAATAGTAGATGGAATGGCTGTTACATTATTTAATGTGAAAACAGGGCCTTCATTGGCTTGTATAGGCAGTATCACTAAAAGTAAAGAAATATCCCACAAGATTTGTAGTTAGGTCCTCAAAATGGATTTAAAAGAAATTTAATTCATGCAAAAACATGTTTAAAATAATTTCAAAGCATATAAGACCAGTACGGGTTCGTACAAAAGCAACAAAGTTCAGGAATTAGAAATTATGCAAAAGGACATTGTATTCAGTTTGAAATTTTCTTCAATACAACATCTAACCAACATTCTTCGGTCATGGAGAGGCTTTTATAGAAAATAAATTTTATTTTCAACTTCCCCCATTGTTCCAAACTAACTTTTAAATTCTAAAAACCCTTAATCTTCCCTAAACTGCATTTTTGACAACCTTTATTGATAACTTTACATCTCTTTAAGCAACTTTTCACTCCTAACCACCTGGGACCCATAAAATCACTCAAATGGATTTGAAATAGACTTATTACATCATCAAGACTCTAATCTTGAATATTCATGTATAAATTCAAAAGATTTCCTTCAAAGGCTACAAGGACAACCTTTGGTGCAAGATTGCATTTTTTTTTTAATCACTAAAACTCAAAACTCATCCTAATGCATATCTAATGGTATTGATTGACCTTATTCAAGAAAAAGATAGTCAAAGTATCCACACTAACCTAATAACCAACCTATTCACCATCAAAAGATCAAATTTGGAAGATAAGGTGTAGGTACTCCTGCGCAAGATAAATGGATGGAGATAGTGAGAGAGAGGTCTAGAGCATAAGAGATGAACAATGAGTGAGATAGATAGAGAGAGAGAGATAAAATGATGATAGAACTTGTTGATTACAGAAATATGACCTCATGATACTGAAATTTGACATATTGATTACTAAAATTTGACTAAGTCTAAAAAATTGTAAGATCTTCCAAATATAACTTAAAGTATATACTAGAATTTGCATTATAACTCCAAGAGATTTGAAACCGCTCTCAAACATCCTGAAACTATATACATGAAATATAACTTAAAGTATAAGAAAGTAAATGTTCATATGTAAATGTCAACTTATACTTTGAAAGAAAAAGACAAATAATAAAGAAACAAAAATAAAATACATTAAAAAAACTCATCATTCACATTTGGCTAGTGTCGAATTTGGCACTCGAATTTGGCACTCGCCATTTGAATGGATTACATTGGGAAATACCAACTCTTTGGGTTGGATTTTCCTTGGGAATTCAACCCAAAGGGTTAGATGACCATTTCATGCCAAGGATGTGTTTTTCTAAAAGGGTGACAAAATTTCACACATATTTGGTCATGCTCTCCATTAGGTTTGCACATGATTGAATGCAAATTTATAAAAGTATCGTGATGATGTTAGAATCTCTCTTATCTATCTAAATACTTTTTTATGTTTTAATTATGTTTAGGTTTTCATCTATAACTTATCTTGTTAGTGTCTCCATTTTTTGTCAAAAAAAACATGTGCTAGTTTGGGTATAGATTTTTACTCGTTCATTAAATTTTGAAACAAATTACATTTTTAGAAACTAGACTCCATTATATACATAATGAAAAAAAATATTTTTGATTAGTTTTCAAAAAAATGAGGGGGAGCATGCTCAAATTTTAGCTTTTCAAGATGTGTCCACTTTAAAAATTAGTAAAATATTATATATTCATTAAAAAATTCATTTAAAAAAATGGCATAAACTAAATGGTGTTAGCGAATTTCTCACCATTGTGATTTTTGAAATTTTAAAAAAAGTTAACTTTTTAAGGAGGCCACAATAGATGCTATGATGCTTTTTTTAATAAAAATAGGACCACTTTTGGTGGCCTCCCTTTTTCAAACCCTTAATGTTCATTATTTAAAAAAAAAAAGCTTATAAAGTAGGTTTAGAGAACTACAACTCTTTTTCTTGTTGCATCTTCAAATTTTGAGCCTAACTATCTTCATTTTATCGTGAACATTAGAATTTGCTGATTTTAGAAAAAAGTGGCATCTTAAGAGCCATTTTTGTGTCACAACCTGGTGTACATACCCTAAAATGTTAATTTTTTGTAGAATTTCAAAAATCACTTCAGTGATAAATTAGCTAACACCATTTAGTTTATCATAGATTTTTTGGCTAATTGTTTAATGAATATATGATTTTTTACTAAATTTTGAAGTGGACACATCTTGAAAAATAGAAATTTGAGCATGCTCCCCCCTAATTTTTTGAAAAATAATCAAAACTATTTTTTTTCAATATGTGTAAAATTTAGTCTATTTTCTAAAAATGTAATTTGTTTCAAAATTCAATGAACAAGTAAAAATCTATACCCAAAATACCACATATTGGTTTTTGAAAAGAAATGAACACACTAACAAAAGAAGTTAAAGATGAAAACCTTAACATAATCAAAACGTGAAAGAATTATATGATTAGATAGCTAAGAGAGAGCTTAACATCACCATGGTATTTTTATAAATTTGCATTAAAACATGTGCAAACCTAATGGAGAGCACATGACCAAAAATATGCAATTTTTTTTACCTTTTCAAAAAGACATGTCTTTGGCATAAAATGGTTGTCCAACCCTTTGGGTTGGATGCCCAAGGAAAATCCAATCCAAAGGGTTGGTATTTCTAAATGAAAATCATTTGGAAAGTGCCAAATTTTGGGCTCACTAAAATTGGTGCTTGCCAAATGAAAATGTATTTTTAGAATTGTAGCATAGAAAATTGTACTCCTTTGTAGGTGACAGTACAATTTTAGGCTTAGTTTGGACCTATTTTAGTGTCTTTACATTTATGTATTTTCACCTTTCGTAAATAGGCCATAATTCCCTTTATTATGCATCCCAAAGCCTATTTTTATCATTTTTTGACATTGAAACACACATTGAATAAACGCATTCAAACATAAATCTTCCTTCGATCATGTGTGTCTTGGAATTTTAGGCCAGGACCCATTTTTTAATATGTTTTTGGCGGTATTTTAATGATTCAAATTCAACTTGCAAATGTCGGCTAGCAGGATCTAATATTTGGTAAATTAGAGAAGAAGCCTATAAAACCTAATATTTTCACCATTTAAAACTAGATGTTTTGTGTTGAAAGAATGAAGAAGGAACCCCTTGATGTGTTGGAATTGATGTCAACATCAATTTTTGATATTTTCATCAATCCAATGAACAAAATGGAGATATCTTAATCTGGTATTTTGGTTCACAATTGCTCATGTGATAAGATCTACCTATGCAGCGATAATATGTTATTCTTGACTATTATGTGCATCTATATTCAAGATTTCAGTTGTTTTGGAAGTATAGTTTGAAAGATATAAGTGACAGAATTTCAACATACAGTTTTGGCCTTGTACAATGTAAATGGGTATGAGTAATTTGGTCCTTCTAGTGTTAAGAGTCAAAATTTATAATTTTGGGAGATTGCTTACAAATGTCAGTACATTGTATATTCCAGATGGCATGTGGTTATATGATCAGATGGATCATTGCTGATTGATCAATTGGCTTATTTTATGATTAGGTCTAATTCCTAGCCGACCTAATGCTTGATATATGTTGCAGTGATTAAATATGTATTGTTGATGTTAGTGAGATCTATTTTAGGTCCATGCCGACCTAAATAAAGTGTGCACATTTTGTTTACGCATGAAGATGTTTTTTATTCAAGTATGGAGTCGACAAGGTAATTTTAATTTAATATAGGGCTACATCTAATTGGGCCAACCTAATTGATGTATGCAAATTTATTGGATATATGTAATACATTTTTGAAGTTGTAGGAGAGATATGACATGTGATATGATGTGAATATGTGAATTTTGTGTGTACATGATCAAAATTATTTTTGATATATTGTGAATATTGAGCGACTGTAAGGAAAAGCAGTGTTTTGTATTCAAAGCTTCAAAGGAACTAAATTCAACACAAGGAAGGTGCATTTTGTATTAGTTCACATCTTGACTATGTGGCCATTTTTGTTTTGTATCTATCTTTTGTGGCTATGAGCCCTATTGGACAATGTGTCTTGACAGTGAGCCTTTGTAATATCTTATAACTAGTTATAATATATTGTGAGCTAATCCTCACCCTGGTTTTTCCCTTTTTTGATTTTCCATGTAAAAATATTGGTGTTGATGTATTATGCGATCTTGTGATTGTTTCATGCTTTCATTCATTACTACTATTAGATTTTTTTTGTTTATTGGACAAATTATGATCAAATGGTTTAAGGGAATACTAATTCACCCCCTCTTAGTATTTTGGTTGTTCAACAATTGATATTAGAGCTGGGTTCCCTCTAAGAAGCCTAATAGCTTGAGGAAGATCTTGGAGATTTAAGACATGGCTGATAAAGAGTTCAAATCTTACTGTTGAAAGTGCTTGCATGGATAATAAAGAAGAACTCAAAGTTTCTCTTGAAGATCTTGACATAGTTGAAGGAAAAAAAAAATCTAAAGGAAAATATCAAGGAAGAAAATGAATGCATCAAAAAATTGAGAGAAAAAATCAAGAAATGTAGAGAAAGACATAGAGAAGTCAATGAATAGTTGAAGAAAGCAATTGAAGACATCACTAGACTAAAAGTACAAGTGGAAGAGAAGAAAAGAATTGAGGATTGTATGAATGCAATGATGAAGAGTAAAACTGATGAATGCACAAGACTTGAATAAGAATTAGTAGCTCTTAGACTAGATCTGGAAAAAGAAAGAGTTCATGAGGACAAATTCAAAATAAGTACTACAATGCTTAATGAACTAATTATAGGACAAAAACCATCTAAAGATAAAGGAGGTTTGGGACTTGAAGAAGGAGAAAGCCAAAGGCTTTAATTAGACCCTTAACAAGGTTGAAAATCAAGAGAAGACTCAAGGAAATGGAAAAAAATAAAAAATCAAAGAAGCAATGCTAGAAGACCCCCTATCAGACAACCAAATGCTCAAAGGTA
Organism: Sequoia sempervirens; assembly: GCA_007258455.2. NCBI lineage: Eukaryota > Viridiplantae > Streptophyta > Pinopsida > Cupressales > Cupressaceae > Sequoia > Sequoia sempervirens. The sequence continues at coordinate 104,857,348 of VDFB02072274.1, read as the reverse complement.
CCCATATTTTAATGGTATTTTTTTTTCATGCAATAAATTTAGACATAAGGAAATAGAATGTAGAAGTAGAATGAATCAAAATGTTGGATCCTTCTTCAGACAATGTTTTGCATGCAAGAAATTTTGACATAGAGCTATTGAGTGCAAAAGTTAGAGGATGAATAGATATAATGCTGGTAAAATGGTTCAATATTTCTATGGTTACTCTTATACATGCAATGTATTTGGATATAAGGATGAGCAGTGCAAATCTAGATTGAATAGATGCCTGTTTGGTCAAAAAATGTTTTATGCTATAGTTGCAACAAACATGGACACATTTGAAGATTTTGTAGAAGTAAGAATGGAAGATAAACTAATCCAAGAAAGAGAAATGAACCTATGAAGAAAATTGATCCTACTAAAGTAAAGAAGGAAATGAAGAAGATTTGGAGAAAGAAAGAGGAATCTAAGAACAAGGATGAATTAGGAAGTACAAATGTATCTGTTCCTCCCTTTGTTGTAGATAACTTCCTTGAAAATTAAACCTAGGCACGGGCTTAGGGGGAGCAATAACAGAAAAAAACAAACAACCCCCTAGAAATTTGAGGTGTCAAGGAGTAGCACGAGGATATATGGTATAAAATGACTTTCTTAAGCTTTTAGAAAAGAAACTGACAAAAAATATGTGAATCTGAAGAAATGTGGAGTGTTTTAGGGTTCATAGTGTATCAGTGAAGGGTTTTATCAACTTTAAGAAAATTGAAGCATTTAATGTAGAATTAGGGCAAATAAAAAAAGTTTAAAGTGAGTTTCTAGGTTGATTTTAATCACATTTGCATATTCAAAGAAAGGAGAGCGAGTTGAAGGAGATTTGAAGGAAATTAAAAGCTATTTGGTGTAAACCCTAGATCTCGTTGTGTGCATAAAAGGTATTTATGACTATTTGTGCTTTGTGGGTTTGAAATATAATTATTTTCTTAAGCATTTGAGTTTGAATTGAAGTTAATATGGATACCCGAATTTTTTTCAACATTACTAAGAGGCCTAGACCAAAATTCAAGAAGTATCCAATGAAAATATTTGACAATGATCCTGACGGTGCCTTCTTGAAGATTTCATATAGGGTTTTACCTACAGAAGATACTAGGGCATACATGCATGGGAAATTGGATGAGTATAACCACTTGAAACTCACTGAACTTTGGACAAATGAGCTTATTGGAGATAACCACCCAGTGAAACCTGAATACATTAACCTAGTGAGGAAAAAGCTAGATGTCTAGAAATGGTTTCCTAATTATAGCAGTGATGTTGATGCCATGTATGTGAGACTAGCTTTGAGTAGGCTACATGGCAAATTTCTATGGACTGACATTATTGGACTAATAACCAATGAAGTGATCAAGGTTGTTATAGGATTGTGTAATATCAGACCTGTACTGGTACTTAAGTCTCTGAAGAATGAAGTTGTCATGGAATTTACTAATGCCACCTATGATAAAAGGGATTTGGCAATTAAACCTATCAGGAATCCTACTGTGAAATATGCCTCGAAGATGATAGGTCATAATATTTACTTTACAAATAGGGAAAATTCAATTTCTGCTACTACCATCTATGTTGCACATGAAATGGTGGTGAATGGAAAAGACTATGATTCATGTGAGTTGCTATGGTAACAACTTGAGAATCTGAAGTTGATTAGAGAAAATAAATATGCATTCAAGTTTGTAACCTTGGTAATGTGTTTATTATTTTACTTTTTGAGAGAGCTTATTGGAAGAAAATATATTAAATGGGATAGGAGTAGACCTATAGCACATCAAATTCTAGATTACATGAATAGCTTGGGAAAATTGAAAGCTCATGATGATTCTTTGACTGCATTCTTTTTGGTTTTTGGAAAGAACATGCATGAAAGGGAGATAATTTCGCACAAACTGGTAGAGAAATATGCTAAGGAAATTACTTTTCTTGTTACAACTGATGAGTGCATTATTGAGGCTATTAAACCAAGAATGGTGTGGATTGAGCCTCTTGGCTATGAATTTTCTGAGAATGAGGTTGAGGGATATGTGGATTTGTTGCTCAAAATTCCTAGGACCTCTCTCAAGCAAGACATGGGACATATGATTTTTTTTTGTAGTACATTTAGAGTTGAAGAAACTGGAAATCAAGAGGAATGTAAGGAAAAAAAGTAGAAGAGTGGTATAGGAGAGAAGGTTATATAGAAGAAAAAATCAAGGAGGCCAAAGAAAGAGAAGCTATCATGGTAGGCGAGACCTCCAGACTAAGAAGATTAGGAAGAACAACTTCCACTCTTGCCTCTATGCTACCTAGGTCCTCCGATACAACTGCTGCCACTAGTGGTAAAGGAAAGAAGGTGTAGCCTGGTTCTCTGATAATTGAAGAAGTCATTGCACCCTCTAGACCTAGAACAAGGACAAAAAAGAGGAAGAATGTGCCTCTGGTAGCAACCTCTGCTACCTCCATAAGAAGAAAGGAAGAAAAGGCATTCAAGGAAAATAATTCAAGTGTTGTTGAAGAAGAGATTGAGCTTGGTTTAGAACATGAAGAATAGGTGAAAAGGAAGAGAAGAAGCAGTGCTACTACAAGTGGTGAAGGTGCTTCACAAGAGGCAAGCATTAGAGGTAAAAAGAAAAAAGTTGACATTGTGGACACTTCCGAAGAAGAAGAAACAAAAAGAGAAAAAGACACTTTCACTATGCATATCCATAAGAGGCCTACAAAGAAGAAGGAAAAGAAAATAGAGGAAGGCCCTTTAGAGGAAAAGAAAAGGAAGGAGAAAAAGATTCCTGCAGTAAGAGCTTGTACTCCTATGAAGTTAGATGTTTTAGTTTGTAATATGTTACAATATGATGATTTGTTAGAAGCTACTATAAAACTATATGAGGAAGTGGATGAAACAAATAGAAATAAAATTATTGAAGCAATTATTCAATCTATTATTGTTTTAGAAGTTGACATGAGTAACATCAAGAAGAAGGTTCCTATAGTTGTGTGGGATGCCTTGGTGGAAAAAAAGGTATGAATCTATTGAAGCTGAAGATAAGATGAAGTATGATTCCTTGGAGGAAATTGGATCCTCCTTATTCGAAGATGACAAAGCTACCTTGATAGAAGCTTATACTAAAGAATTCAAAGTCAAACAAAGGGTTACTATTCTTATGGGGAGAGAAAAAGATCAAGCGGACAAATTGAAGCAAGAAATAGTAAAGACTGTCAAGGACATTGTTGAGAAGTTTGGTATGATAGCTACTTCCACATCTGATACTACTCAAAAGAAGGAGAATGATAAATAAAAGGTTATTGATGTAGAGGAAAATTTTCCTCATGATACAAATTTTCCTATATTCAAAGAGGTCACAAAAGAGTTGAAAATAGATGATCATACAATAGAAGAAACACCATTGTTTGATGTCATAGAGAATGTGGTGTCCTCACCACCATCAAAAGATGAAATACATGCTTCCTCCAAGACTTATGCTCCTATGGAAGATATTGACAAGCCTACCAGTGCTAATGATGAAAACCAGAGTGTAGAGCAAGAAAAAGAAAAGGATGATGTAGATGGTATTGAGGACCACTTTGATAAACAAAATGAAGATGTAGGAAAAATAAATTAAGATAACCAAAATGAGAATAGAGAAGAAGAAAAAGGATAAAAATAAGAGAATAATAAGAAAGATGATGATGATAAGGAGGATGAAGATAAATATAAGCAAAAGGAAAATGCCTCTGGTGAAAAGGAGAAAGAAGATAATGAAGAAGAGTATGAGGTTGAAAAGAATGAAGAAGATGCTCAAAAAACCATGGAATTATCCAAGCCCTCTAGAGAAACTTCCTTCGGTAATTCTCTCAAGGGTATTTTGACTAGACAAATAAGATTTCAACCAAAAATCCCTCTTGAATTATTATAGCTCCTAATGTATCAAGGAAGTTTGGATCTGGAGAAGATCTCACCAATTCAAAATTTGGAGATTGGAGATGTATTTCATGCCTATGGAAGAAAAGAGATAATTGAGACTCATCAGAAGGGAACTTAATTGATAAATAAAGCTATAAATCTCTACAAGATGCTACTCTCGAAACTTCAATTGATAATTCCTTAATTGCAGTGGAAAATCTCAAGTTTTTGGTTGATTATCTCAAGGATTACACCTTTGTTCTAAAGGAACATAATGAAAAAGAAGTTAAAACAAGGGTTGTAGAGAAGAGCCTAGTAGAGCTACAGGAGAGATGTGCAACAACACATAACAAAGTGAAGACATGCTTGAAGCATGTAAAGGAATGTGAAGATGAGGCCAATAATTTGTTTTTGTACAACATGAGGTCATGGCCAAATGCCACTCAAGGAATTAAGGACTTAATGGACTCAATAGAGTCACAATTATCTAATGCCTCTAACACCTATGACCCAACATAGGATAGAGATCAAACCACTTGGACTGCTATCACAAATTTGCAAAACAATTTTTTCACTTTACAAAGGAATAAAGAAGACATAATAAGGTGGTTTGGACAGCTTGGGGACTTGGTGATGACCAAGAATATACCAATTTCATGTGCCCTTGCTGATGTAGAGAAGCTCATAATGATAAATCCAAATCCAAGCACTCTGGATGAGAGAGAGGAGAATATAGTAGAGCTAGAGTCATTGTATAGATTGCTTGCAACAACTAAGAAAAAATGGAATGAAGGGAAGTATCCGTGGAAATAAATTCTTAAGGAGCATAAAGGTGACTCCTCCTCCAGTTAAACATCTTTTCACCTATATATTCTTTCATTGTTTTAGTTGTTTTCCAATTTCTCATTGTACATGCAAATGGATCGAATTTTTTTTGGGTTAACTCCCTAAGGGGGGGTTAGTTCATTTCATTCAGTTATTTACCTGGACATATGCATCAAGTTTGTATTTCATGTATTTATTACAAACACACCCTTTTTCCTTGATGTCAAAGGGGAAGATGATTGGAGAAGTTTGATGATTGGAGATTTTTGGAGTATGTTGAGATGATTAGAGATAGTGTATGTTTTTGAGTTCTTTTTTGGAGATTCCTTTTTGGCACATGTTTCTATGAATGAAAAAGGGGGAGATTTTTGAAATAATGAATAAGGAACCCCTTGATGTGTTGTCATTGATGTCAACATCAGTTGTTGATATTTTCACTAATTTGGTGAAAAAAATGGAGATATCTTAATCTAGTATTTTGGTTTACAATTTGTCATGTGATAAGATCTACCTATGTAGTGATAAATTGTTATTCTTGACTATTATGTGCAAATATGTTCAAGAATTTAGCTATTTTGGATGTAGAGTTTGAAAGATATAAGTGACAGAAGTTCAACATACAGTTTTGGCTTTGTATAGTGTAAATGGGTATGAGTAATTTGGTCCACGTTCCTCCAATGTTAAGAGTCAGACTTTGCAATTTTGGGAGATTTCTTACAGGTGTCAGTACATTGTATATTCCAAATGGTGTGTGGTTATATGATCAAATGGATAATTGGTGATTGATCAATTGGCTAATTTTATGATTAGGTCTAATTCCTGACAGATTTAATGCTTGACATATGTTGTGGTGATTAAATATGTATTGCAGATGTTAGAGAGATCTATTTTAGGTCCATTCCGACTTAAATTAAGTGTTGCACATTTTGTTTAAGCGCGAAGATGTTTTTGATTCAAGTGTAACTAAGGGAAATATTCAGGTTAGCAGATTAGTGCATAAATAAACAAAATCCAAAGTAAGCAATGAAGTATAAAAGAGGAAATAACACGAAAAAGAAGAAGATATTACCTAGTGTCTTCAACCTCCATGATTGAACTCCATTGCACCTTTTCTATTTGCTGCAATATGTAGTTTTCCCTTAGATTTTTTGTGAGAAAACTATGACTATTGCAATGCCCTAAGCAAATGTTGAAGGATTCTATCACCAATGCTACACTATGCAACTATGATATAAGCCTAAACTATGCCAATTCCAAGATGTCAATATGCCAAGAGATGAATTATGCCTAAGACAAGATTGCATGAGATGCAGATGAAGTCAAGAGAATGAGAGATGTCAAAATGAGACTAAAATTGCCATTTTGTTGAAAATGTAATTTTGGATGAATGGCCAAGATTAAAGATTGAAAAATGCCCTAAGATCAATGGTCAAAATTGAATGTAACAACTCACAATTAGGGTTATGGAAACATTAGGGTGAATTTGAAATGAGTGGACAAGATTTGATTTTAGAAAATCAAATCAAGGGATAATATTGCATGTGACAAGAAGATAAGAATGGCACAGAAAAAGAGAGAGCTGGAAAATCAAATAATATTAGAAATTATTTGATTTATTAGAAGAAAGTTGTCAATTTGAATTAAAATTTTAATTTAATTCAAAAGGTGGGACCATGTGACAGTAAATAATTAATTTAAATTATTTACACTAAGAGAGGGAAAATTAAAAAGTGGGACCATTTTAAATAAATGATTTTATTTAAAATTGGGAAAATTCCAAGGTGGACAATAATTAAATAAATTAATGAATTTATTTAATTATGAGAAAACATTAGAAATTAATGACGTATTTAAATAAATAAATAAAATTTATTTATTTAAATAACCAAGAGGAAATAATGGACAAAAGATAATTAAATAAATTAATGAATTTATTTAATCATAGAGAGACATTAGACAATTAGTGACACATTTAAATAAATAAATAAAATTTATTTATTTAAATAATCAATAAGAGTAAAAGACATGAATTAATTAAATAATTAAAAAATATTTAATTAATAGTTGAAAGTGGACAATAGGACATAATTAGATATTTTAATTATGCTAGGAGGAATGTGGCAAAAATAGAGCTTCCAGCCTAGGCCATTTTTATGTGTCTACATTTTTCCCCTCTTTGTCATAGTGCAACCTGTTGCATTGTGACAAAGAAAATTCAGTTAGAAACATGCCCCAACAAAGGTATGGAGTATCTATGCCCCCTCAAGAAAATTTTCAAATTTTGGCTCGAAGACAAAAAAATTGGAAAGTGTCTCGACAAGTCAATTTGATGCCTAGAAGATCAATGGTACAAGCAGTTTCAGATTTTGAGGTGTTTAAAGTACCCAACGGGTCAGTCAAAGGTGGTTAAAAGAGCCTCCAATAATAAAATTTTAAAAAATACCACTTTTAACCCTATAAATAGGCTCAAAAGAGGTAAAAATTTATTTCATTTTCACTTTTGCCTTTGGAGATTTCAGAGCTTAGAGAGCGGAGACGTCGCGCGAAGATGGTGATTGTAGAGACCGAGCACTGCGGATACATTGTTCAAACTTTCAGATAGCCAGAGGGTGTAGAGGCATCGGTAAGTACACCTTGCCCACTTTGTCGTTTTATCATTTTACGTGCATTTTTAGGGCTAGAAGTTAGGGTAATGAATGTATTGCCACACAATTGCGCTCACGTAAGCCGCATTCGCTATCGTGTTTGACACAAATGTTAGGGGTCCAATAGGTAATGACACATTTGTGGACTGGAAAGACACATTTTCCATAGTGAGACAAAAATGATAGGTATAGAGACGCAATCGCTATGTCGCAACACAAACGCAAGGCCAAGCAACGCAAATGATTTGACAATGATGTATATGAAAGTAGATGCGACACATGTGCTAAAGGATAACACATTTGTGGGATTGTGCAATGAAAATGCTCTGTCATGACTCAATTGAAGGGCCAAATGATGCAATTGACCTAGCGCGACACAAATGCCCTTGACGTGACACATTTAACTTTGACCAGGTTGACCAGGGTTGACTTAGTTTTAGACCTAGTTTCTACTTATGTTAAATTAGATAGATGGTAATAATGATGTTTTAATGATGTTCTAACTCTTGTTTTTGCATGTGCAGAAACGATTACCATCGATCTATACACATGAGTTTAGGCCTTCCACATATGCCTTCTGGGATCAACTGCGGGATAGAGAGCATAGATGACTGATGCAACTCAAATTATATTACGTCACCTATATGCCCATTATGTGGGCAAATAGGGGATTGTTGACAACACTGGTCGAGAGATGGAATTCAGAGACATGTTCTTTCCATTTTTCGACAAGAGAGGCCACTATGACGCTGGAGGACGTATACTGAATTCTAGGCTTGCTAATCCGAGGGGAGTGAGTTGTATATGATCCACATCGGGGACATAAGGCTATCACTGAGTTTTACAAGGCCGAGGATGGTTTAGGCCTAGGCATCAAAGGTTATGAGATTCATTGGGAGTTCATAGCAAAGCATTATCCTCGATGGGATGCTATGTTATGCACACTGATTTTTGATGTTTTGATACCATACCACTGTGGTCACAGGTTCACGATTAGTTGGGGAGATGTACTTGTGAGGATGTGACAAGACAAGACTATATTTTCCTAGGGGCCTTGTCTTTTGGGGATGCTATATCATCAGCTTCATGAGGTGGCGTACAAAGGAGTGCACAATATTAGCTTCGGTACTACCTTGCTTATGATCTGGGCTTGGGAGCATATCCCTGTCTTTCATCCACCTATTCAGAGACCATAACTAGCAGAGGGGATGCCATATGTCTATTGTATGTGGGAGCAATTTAGTAGACGAGGGTTGGAGAGATAGGTTATTGGTGACATAGGATTGATACACTGATGGATTTTGTCTGGAAACCGTACAAGGACTGTGTTTAGTGGGTAGACAAGGGCAAGAATTTTCCATTTTTCAGGTAGTTCAGGTATCTCATTGGGCACATAGTTTAGTCATAATTGATCATTGAGATGTACCTTCCCTAGTGGGTACTACGATAGTTTGGTGAGTGACAGGGTGTACCAGTGGGTACGACAGAGTATGCCCAATCATCATGTGAGACTGTATGAGGGCCGGCTATATCAGTACCTCTAGTAGAGTAACAAATTGATGGGATGATGGCACAATAGTGGGTGTGGAGAGGAGTTCTAATAGATCCTAGGACCATAGTTGAGTTTGAAACCTGGTGGTAGGCACACAGATCGATACCATTGATAGATCCTGATAGGCCAACAACCATTGATTGACAATTAGTTATACCACGGGTGCAATGAGGTGGCAAAGGAGGAAAATCCAATGGTAGAGGGAGGGGGAGAGATGGAGGCTAAGGAGATGGAGGGAGAGGAGATGGGGGGAGAGATGGAGGAGATGGTGGGGGAAAGGGTAGGAGGGTCTGTCAGTGTGTGGAGAGAGTTTCGCTTGATGCCATTCCTGAGGTGCCAGAGGAGGAGGAGAGAGATGAGGGGCCTAGGAAGGAGGAGGTGATACAGGAGGAGGTACAACTAGAGGCTAAGGTGAGATAGGAGGTAGAGGTGGAGGATGAGGTGCACGTAGTAGAGGATACCTTGGATGTCAGCAGAGGGGAGGATGGAGTTGGGGATGAGGAGCTAGATATTGACAGTGAGGATGCTATGAATGTGGCAGAGCGACAATTGAGGGAGAGGATGGTGGAGGGAGATGATGACATACCCAAAGGACCATCATTGCCTCATGATGTGACTATAGACCAGAGACTAGCTGACATATAGATGAGATTGGATGAGGCCACCACAAAGATTAGATCCCTACAGGAAGAGTTGGAGGTTACATGGGTCAAGATGGATCAGGCTGAGATATGATGACGAGAGACAGAGAGCTAGTGTGCTGGGTTTTACAGAGTTATGTGCTGGACCAGTTGGTGATGTGGTGAGGGAGTTAGCCAAGGTTAGTACTAGCAGAGGCTAGTACAAGATGTTATATGAGAGAGTAGTGCAAACTAATCAGAGGGAGCTTGGGTTGTTGAGGTCACAGAGCAAGTCAGGGACTAGATCATGGAGTAGCAGCCATACACACAAAAACCGTAGTCAAAGCAGTGTGGGTGGCTCTACTTCTTCAGGTCATACATCAAGTCACAGATCCCACCATAGCCACAAGCATTCTTTGGGGAATAGGTCTAGCCATATCCATGGGTCATCTTGTTTAGGTCACAAGTCAGAGCACAATCAACCTCCGGTTATCGATCCATCTGCCACACAGACCCAACATGCCGTGTCCATGATGTCGTTAGTTCCTCTTACTGAGCATCGGTCACCATGGTATTTTCCTCGAGGGGATGAGGAGAGTACAACATAGACATTGTTATGTTTCAGACATCTGTGTTATGACATTTATATTTTGATCATCGAGCCTACGAGCTCTATTTTTGGGATATCACATGACTCTATCTTGTGACATGATTTTTGATGCAGTTTTGATGTGGCCTATATGTTTTATGTTATGTGATGATGCCTTATGTGTGGATTTATGTCTATGATATATGCATTTATGATGATGATTATGATGATGCATCTTATATGTCCTGTGATGTATGCAGTTATGATGGTTATTTTATGCTTATATGCCATGATGATATTATGTGATGATGATGATTATATGATGATGAAAATGCTATTCTATATGGATGCATAATGTACCAATTTTAATGAATGCCATGCTTATGATTATGGACTATATATTTATGGATAATGCAACATGTGATGTTTCATTTTATGATGTGTATGTATGTGTACTAATGATATGGATTATGTATGCACTTATATGTTATGTGAATGCCAATTGATGAATGCAAATGATATGCTAATGATATAAAAGGAAATATTTAAATGGATGTTTAATGACTATATTCCTTAATGAATATTCAACAAATGATGTAATGTGTATGATGGACTAATGCAATGTCTATATGATCATGTATGCAATTGTTTTTGTATGTCACAAGATATCATCAAGAGATGGACAAATATAAACAACAAGATAGAAGGAGACAAATGTTAGTGCGAAGACAAAATCCTTCAACATATTACCATAGGAATAATAATTGTTTCTCTTAATCATCATTGGGCAGATTATTTTAATGGCCAACAAACACCATGATATGACATAGATCGATAGTGTGCAAGGTCGTACCATCACATGAGACAAACAGTTGTAGACAATTATGATCATGACTCATACTAATAGTGCAATTGCATTAGTATTTTTGTCACAACCAACCGCAAACATAAGAAGACAGGAAAGACAATAAAGACAAGTCATGAAATGTCATTGCTCCTCTATATCCTATGACCAGGACATCTTTGAGGAACTAGCAACATGACTGTTTGAAAAAGACAAGACAAACCAATCATCATGATACATTGCTACTTCTCTAAATCCTATTGTTAGGACATCCTCAAGAAACTAGTAGCATGATGAAAGATCAAAGGAAAAAAATGCCAACATAATGTTTTCCAAGTGTTTTCCAAGTGTGTCTGAATGTCAAGATGTCAAGTTGACAATGTTGAGATGCTAGGTTTTGATGATGTCAAGATGACGAATACCAAAGTTGCCAAATTCAGGAAGGACACATCCTGAATGATGTCGATGTTGAGAGGATTGATCCTCAAATGTCAAGAGAATCCCTCAAAATTCCAAGTGACGGTGACAATTCCTAGGAAGGACACATCCTAAGACGTAAATAAATGACAGGGGTCGTTCTTTAGAAGGACACATCTAAAGAATACCCAAGAGTTGACAATTTGACTAGTTTTGATTGAGGTTGACTGAAGTTGATTGAGTTTGACTTGTTTTGACAGGATTGACTTATGTTGACAAAATTGACTACATGCTGAGGTTGACATGACGATGTAATTGACATGTTGATTAAACGATTGTCATAGTTTGTTGTAGGAGTTTTTCTGTTTTAAAATAATTTGTTTTAACTTGAAGAAATTTGACGTGTGTTCCAGTGCAGTGTCATGAACCTTAATGGACTGACCTAGTGTGGCCTCAGGGGCTCATCGATTGATGGCCTTGCCTACGTCATACACTCAGAGACTTCATAGTTTGACATGACCAATGACTTTGTCTTGATGACAAAAGATTGAGTCATGATTTTATTTTGACAAACCTAAAAGGACTGACGTAATGTCTCGGGGGCTCGAAGATGAGCCTTGCCTATGTAGCAAATGCGCATAGACAATGTAGTTCGACAATGACCTAGACTAATTGACATGACCGATTTAACAAGGTACGACTTTGTTTTTGTGTTTTTGTCATATTTTTATTTTTTGTATTTCTTCAGGATGTTTTTCAATTTTATGTCTTTTCAAGACGATTTTTAGTTAGGATCTTTGTTTTAGGACATTTTGATTTTTAGGTTTTAGGATTTTTTATCTTTAGGTCTTTTTCAGGACATTTTTCAAATTTTAATTTTTTCAAGACATTTTTGATTTTAGGTCTTTTTTAGGACATTTTTCAAATTTTAGGTCTTTTTTATGACTTTTTTGATTTTTAGGTCTTTTTCAAGGACATTTTCCAATTTTTAGGTCTTTTTAAGGACTTTTTTTTAAATTTTTAGGTCTTTTTTCAGGACATTTTTGATTGGCAAGACCATGTGTGATACCCACTGCAATCGAACGATAAAGGGGTGCCCCTAGTCAGGTCTAGGACTAGCCAAATTTGAAGGACATGGAAAGGGTCATGCGTGGGATGACTGATGGACGGTATGCAGGACTTGATGTCAACCATTGTCAGCCATGAAAAGAAATGATAGGGCATTATGTCGGGTGTCATGATAGTGTTAGAAAAGTGGGTATTTATTATTATGGACTAAGGTAGATAGAGTGATAGTAGATGGCGAAGCAAAGACCGACTAGATATGGTGCCTATTTCCAGGTTTTCACCATGGTACTTATCTAAAGCGCTTGTTTACCAGGTTTTCACTATTGGATGAATTATTTCTCTTTACTATTTTTGTCATTTTTTTTATTTTTTTGGTGTCATCGAAACACCTATTTGCTAGGTTTTCATTAGGGTGATGATTTTTTTATCTTTTTCAATTTTTTTTTGTATTTTTGATGGTTTTCAGCCTAGCTCTCTGATGCTATGTGTAGAACTTTCAGAGATGCAAACCGTTGATGGGCTTTGTCAATTGTTCACCATTTGGAGTAGCTAACTGGTATGCTCCAGATCCAAATGAGGCCATGATGATATAAGGACCCAACCACTTGGGCTTGAACTTGCCAGGTTTTGCATGAGGACCAAGTCACCAATGTCAAACTTTTTGACCACGAATCTCATTTTATAGCTGCGGAAAAGGTGGTTCTGATATGCTTGTAAATGATTTAAGGTATTGTGTCTATGTTCCTCTAACATTTCCAATTCATGCAGTCATGATTTTCTATACTCTTCATCATTGATCAAACCCTTGAAGGAGACTCGTAAAGATGGAATTTTGACCTCAATGGGTAAGATGGCTTTAGCTCCAAAGACTAAGGTGAATGGGGTGGCTCCTGTAGGTGTCCGGATGTTGGTGTGGTAATCCCACAGAATAGGGTTAAGTTGGATGTGCCAATCATGACCAACATCATTGACTGTCTTCTTAAGAATTTTGATGATTTTCTTATTGGATGCCTCAACTTGACCATTTCCTTATGGGTAGTATGGCATGGAGAAATGATGTTGGATGTGGAACCATTCACACAACTCATAGATGTCTTGATTTTTGAAGGGACGACCATTGTCTGTGATGATGGACTATGGGACACCATACTGACAGATGATGTAGTTGAGAATGAATTTGGAAATTTTCTTACTGGTTATGTATGTGAGGGGTATGGCTTTGATCCACTTAGTGAAGTATTTAGTGATGGTGATAATGAATTTATGTCAATTGGAGGAGGTAGGTGTTGGTTGTTTTTCTTGTAAACTAGGTTGGTCTCCTATTCTACCTATGGAGTAGCCAACTCCAATCAAGAGCAGCTCGGAGGACCTGGACCAACTGAGAAGATCAAGAGATCTTCTGCACTTTAGGCTCTGCAGAACTAGGGTGGGTATACCCACACAATGCCTTAAAGAAGACCAGACATTGCTTTTTTATAGTAGATAACTCCTGATGTCAAGCGTTGAGGACCTCAAATGGGGCTAGATTCTCAGTAGCTCAACCTTGAAGCAACAAGGAGGTAGGGCAAGACATCAAACAAGATTGATTAAATAAAATGACTGATCTTGAGCAAGAAGACTAGAACCCTAAAGACATACAAAAAATATCAGATTAGTGCAATTATTCTTGGGCTAGGAGTCACAATAACCTGCAAGTAGAAGGAACCATTACTCTAGACATTAAAGTCTATGTGAAACTAACCTTATTAGTCTCACAACTAGTGATCAGATCTATAAGACTACTTATCAAATCCTCCTTTCATACATGTGAATCTCTGATATGATTAAAGAATTTAACTTATTCCTTGAATAAGAGCAACAACTAGAATAGAAAAAAAAAAATTACATTAAAATGGTTAATGAAACAATCCTTGATCAACTTTCATTAACAATCCATACACACAATACAAAGGAGAGACTTAAAGACCTCAATCTATACATTCAGATTCATACATGTGTCCAAGACCTCACAATTTACAGACTACAAAACCTAGACCTTAAACTCTGATAGTAATCTAACACTGTGACTTAGTGCTCTTCTCTTCAAATTTTGTTCTAACTTCTGGCCGAAGACCCTTACAAATGATTCAAAAATTTCTTTTAAACAATCTAGGGATTGCCATCTAGCTCAGAGCCACATCAACACTCCACGTCAGACCCCAACTGCATTGTGACCAATCAAAACTCTCGCTGTGACCCTCAACAACTTCTCTGGTCACATAAATGCCACTGGTCAGGTTGCTGTAGGAAAGACATTCCCACACAAACAAAGCCAGGCAATCAATGTCAAATTCGTCGTTGAATCCGGGCGTCCAAACTCGAGCCATGCCATCCTTGTCCTAGATCTGTCGCCATGAATGCTGGTTCAATGGATCCAGCGATCCTCTCATCTGCCACCATGAATGCTTCAAGTTTTCATGAACGAACATAACAAAAACCCTAAAACACGTGAAATTGAATCTGGGCCGTTGATCGTCCATGATTAGATGACCGCCTTTTAAAACTACATTAGCTGTTGAAGCAGGCTACCACCGTTGGCAAGACATAAAGAGGTCGGGGAGACCACAGGCCGAGAATCATATGTTGCATCAGATGCTCATCATAGTCGGCAAGAGTTGGCTGGGTCGGCCAAACATCATGGCGAAGATACCGCGGCCGAAGGGAGTCACACCGAAGGGTTAACATAATCGGCGAAACAAGCCGGGGTCGGGGAGACATCTCCCCGACATAATGAACACAAGTTGATGGGAGGGGGTCTCGGGGAGACATCCCGAAGAAAATAACTCTCACCAATGAGCCTTTGAAAGAAACCCCTTATGAGATGTCGCTGTGACTTTATGTTTCTTTCGACGATGCAACCTTCTCCTTTATGAATATCACTATAGCATATTGTCATCGGGGAGACCTCTTGTAGAGCACACCATGTCTTTCCAAAAGTCTTCATTCACCTGTGTCGCTGAGACATTACAAACCTTTAACGTCGAAGACCCTTTATGTTCCATCGGCGAGACCGAAGGTCACTCGCTGAGACCTCTCACCGAAAACCCTAGCTCTTACCGAAGAGATTACCCTTTACGTTTTTGATCGGTGTAACAAATTGTACTCACCAAAACCTCCTGCCGCAGATCATAACTTACGCCGATGGGATTCCAAACTGCATTTGTCACCGAGACATCTCGAATGTTAGCTCGACCATCTAATTCATGCTGACGAACTGTTCCATGTGCACAAGTCGGGGAGACATATAGAACTCGGGGAAACATCTCCCTGACCTCAACCAACATAGGTTAACGGAAAGAGACCTCGGGGAGACAAGTCGGGGTCACTAAGAGGTAATCCCGAGCGCCAAAGGTCATAGTGAAAGCAACGCGGGGCCGGTGAAAATGGTAGCAAGGGGCCGATTAACAACGAGACAAAGGAGCTCGGGGGAAACTTAAGTTGCAGGTGTACCGGCCAGGCAGGTCAATGAATCAAAAAGCTAGCGGAATGGGAACCCAACAAGGTCGGAGCTGGAACCAGGAAAGAGACGGATTTAGAGCCAGAGCGGGGAAAGAAACGAAAACCAAAATGACCACTCGAGACCAAAACCCAACTCAGATCTGCCTCCACAAAAGAAAAAGGAAGGGAGACGGGAGCGAAACAGAACCCGAAACTGGAACCCCTGAAAAGGTTCCAAAACCTGTTCTCATTCTGATCCCATGCCTGCCAAAGGAAACAAAGCAAAAAAGAAGAAGGGAAGAACGCGGAGAGGAAAACGACCAGCGACCGACACAGGGCATAAAGGAAAAGAAACTCCAATCATGCGGAATTAGAACCAGGATGGATGCGTGAACAAGAACTAGAACTTCAGAATTTGGAAAAGTTCTAGTTCCGTTCAAGCATCCATTTCGCCTCTGATAAAACAAAAGAAAAGCCAAGGCAAGCAAAAGAGAAAGGGGAACTGAACTAAAAGCCCAAAAACGGGGAAAAGAAAAGCCAAGAAAAACCCTAACACAGGCCGCCCCACCAAAGAGATGAAAACTAGCACGCTGGGCTCAACCCTTGTGGGAGCCCATTTAACCCACGTGCCAAAATGAAAAACACCCCATAGCTAAAGTTTTGTCAGGAAAATCAAAGGCAAACAACTAGAAAATGAGAGAACCATAAAAGGTGCTAACAGTAGGATGGATTTTTCCCACGAGGTTGAGTCCCATTGTGTGAAGGGCCATGGAGAAGTAATCGACCAAAGTGCCTATGCTTGTGCATGAATCAAATCACTATGTATCTGACATTGGCGACATGTTCTGAAAAATTCAAGTACATATTTTTCCATTGTCGGCTAGTAATACCCAAGTCTTGTGATCTTCTTGGCTAAAGTAGGACCACTCGAATGAGATCCGCATATACCCTCATGTACCTCACGTAAGGTTGTTCATGCTTCGTCAGTGTTGAGACATTGAAGAAGGGTATTGTCAAAGCTACAACGATATAGGGTATCACTGATGATGGTGTATTGGGTGGCTTTACAGATAAAGGATTTCCGTTGGTTGTTGGATAGGTTGGGGGGAAGGGTCTAGGACTGGAGATAGTCATAGATGTCTTGATACCATGGTGAATTGGGACCAACAAGCTCGCAAACCATTTCTGGTTCCAGAATGTCATATGCAGGAACCAAAGTTGTTCCACCAAGAACTCAAATTGAGGCACGTTGCTTGGAATGTCTTAGAGGGATCCAATTGTGGCCATTGCATCTATTGCCTTATTTTGTGCCCTAGGAATCTATTCAAAATCAAGCATGTGGAAGTATTACTGAAAACCATCCAACATTCATTTATAAGGAATTAACTTCTCATCCTTGGTGTCATAGTCATCATTGACTTGGTTGATGACGAACTGAGAATCTTTGAGGACATGCAGATTTTTTATTTTCCATTTTATGGCCATTTTGAGTCCTATAAAAAGTGCCTCATATTTTGCAATATTATTTGTACATGGAAAAGCAATGTGAAATGACTTAGGGATGGAGTCTCCTTGTGGTGTGATAAATAGTATTCCTGCTCCCGAGCCATGACTGGTATGAGACCCATCAAAATAAAGTTTCCAAGGTGACTTAGGCTCTGTGTGAAATATGGACTCATCAGGAAAGTCTGCTTACAATGGGTGATTGCCTTGTATAGGTGCATCTTCTAGTTGATTTTCTATTACTTGTCCCTTTATAGCCTTTCATTCCACATACTATATGTCGTACTCACTTAAGATCATAACCCATTTTTCCAAACAACTTGTCAATGTTGCATGACTTAGGAGATATTTCAGGGGTTCAATCTTTGCTGAGTTGTGTCTTTTGATTCAACATGTAATGTCTTAAGTTTTGAGCTGCAAAGACAACTTCTAGATAGGCACATTCAATGTATGTGTTATTTAGCTCATATTCGACCAATGTCCGACTGATGTAGTATATGGCCCTTTCCTTCTCATCATGATCATTTTGTGCCAATAATGCCCCCAGTGTTGAAGTTATCACAAAAATGTATAGAATCAAAGGTTTTCCTTTGATGGGTGGCATTAAGATAGGTGGTGACAATAGATAATCCTTTATTTTTTGGAAGTCCTCTTGACATCTATCAGTCCACACAAAGGGGATTCCCTTGCACAGGAGACACTAAAATGGTTGACACTTGTTTGCAAGTTGTGCAATGAAGTGTCAGATAGATTGCAATCCACCTTGTAATGTCCTAAGTTCACTTATCCCTTTTGGGGGAGGCATGTTAATATTCCTCTTACTTTGGCATGATCAACTTCAATGCCTCTGCGAGAAACTATATATCCTAAAAGTTTTCCTGATGTCACACCAAAGACACATTTCTTAGGATTCAAGCAAACCTTATATTCTTCCAGTCTTTTGAATATTTTATCTAGCACATTGAGGTGATCCTTGCATGTCAAAGACTTTTCCAAAAGGTCATCCACATAATCCTCCATTAGGTTGTGCATCATGTCATGGAATATTGTTGTCATGGCTCTCTGATATGTGGCACCTGCATTCTTGAGACCAAAAGGCATGATGTTCCAACAGTATGTACCTCAAGGACATGTGAATGCCATTTTATGCTGATCTTTAGGGGCAATCTGAATCCGATTATAACCTGAGAAAACTTCCATGAGGGACATCATCTCATATCCTGCTGTAAGGTCAACTATGATGTTTATGTTTGGTAATGGAAAGTCATCCTTCGGGCAGGCTTTGCTCAAGTCACAAAAGTGTATGCAGATATAGATTTGATCATTTGGATTTGTGACTGGTAAAAGATTTGAAATCCATTCAACATAGTCTATTGACCGTATGAATCCCACATCTAGCAATTTCTTCAGTTCTGCTTTGACTAACAAGGCGATTTGTGGGTGCATCTTTCACAGCTTTTGTTTTACTAGCTTGGCATCTGGAAGTAATGGAAAATGGTGCAAGAAAAGTTCTAGATCCAACCCAGGCATATCAACATAGGACCATGCAAAGTTAATCTTACGCTCTGAAAAGAATTTGTGAAATTCAGGTTTCTCTTCTTTTGTCAAAAGATGGCACAAAGAGGACAATTTTGGGATCTTTTGTTGTAGCTATGTTGATTTCCATGGTGTCTTCTATAAGCATTGTCAATTTTTCCTAAGTCATAGGGAGAAAGTCCAATCATCGATCCTTGGGCACTTTGAAGAGGTTTTCACCCTTAGATACGTCCTTTATTTTTTCTTTTTTTATCATCAGAAGGTGCCTTTCGGTTTTCACCTAAAGATGTGTCATTTTTTGTTTTATTCTTATTTTTAATTTTGTGACTAGAGGATGGTGCAGTCTCCCCAAAGTAGGCTGCACAATCTAGGTTAATAGAAAATCCATCCTTGTGGTCTCCACTTGGTATGCCGTTGCAAAGTCCCATGAATTCTACAATTGCCTCATCATTTTGAAATATGTCCATAACTGGTAGGCCTTGTTGATCCCAATCAATTAGCTATGGGTAGACAAGGGAAATACCATCATCAGTATTGGTGAATGGTGGGGAGGATGCATAAAGCATGCAAATGGATTCAAAGAGGTTAAAGATAAAATTTTCATCATCCAACTCCTAGTCGGATTCTATCCAATATTCTCCTTCACTTGTCTCATACTCATTGTCAAAATAAGGGACAAATGGACTGGCATTGGGGTCAGTAGTGTCATGTGGAGAGTTAGATGGATCCAAATGAGGATCATTATTGTCAGATGGTTGGACAGGTATGTTAGGATTATGGCTAATGGGATTAGAAGATGATTTAGACTTGTCATTGTTCCTTGGGAAAAAGAGTCTATCCCAGTCTTCTCTTTTCCTTGGGATTTTAGGGTTGTTATTATTCTATGCTGGATCAATCTTAAACATTTTCCAAAATATTTCTTTGACTGTAGGTTCTTCAGGTTCAAGGAATAATTCATCAAGGTAATAGTTACTCAAGGATCGTTGGGAGCCAAATTCCCATTCATGGGAGTCAATTTCAGTAAGGGATTCCTCAATAGTCTCGACACTTTATGAAGCATTCATACTCTCACCCAAAAGTACATTGGTACATCGATTGTCATTTTCGGGCAGCCCAAACCCTAACCCAAGATACTTTGGTCTTCAAGAAGACATTATAAGTTCTCACATTCCAGTTTTATTTTTGCCAAGGCCACTAGTTCCATCATAGCCTTTTTCCTTTATTATATCATAACCTTTGCCATATATATGGACTGGTAATGGGGATGGATCTTCTGGGTCTTTGTAGATCCAAGTTGATAAGTCTTCAATGTCTTCCTTGTTCATGTCACCCCATTTTATAAAAATCTACATTGGAGGAACTTTGAAAATTTCTTTAGGCTCCATTCTAAAACAGGGTTGACCATAGGCCTTAAGAGACTTGGGTATTTTGGTGATGCAATAGGCCGTGTTCAATTTATACTCTCCACTTCCTTGGTCCTAGATCTTGACATTGGGTTTAGCCTTGGGAACAAAGGGAGATGGTGTGGAAAAAGTGGAAGGAGTGGACGTGGAAGATTTGGCAAGCGTGGATGGGTTGATAAATTTGGAAGAACAAGAGGTCAAAGCTTCTCAGTTTATAGGCACTTGATTTTCTGAAATACCCCTTAGATTGGTGCAATACTGGAAAGGATCGGGGTCTTCATGTATGGTGATTTTAGTGTCGTCAAAAGGAAACTTCAGGCATTGGTGGTAAGTAGATGGAATAGCTTTTAAGGAATGAATATGAGGTTGACCAAGCAAGATGTTATAGGGTAGTTCAAGATCAAGGACTTGGAAAGTTGTGTCTACAATGATTGGTCCAAATCAAATAGGAAGAGTAATAATGCCCCGAGAGCAATGTTCTTCATCATCATACACATTTATAACAATGCTCTTGGTAGCATCTACACAAGCATTAGAGAAGCCTAGAGCCTTAACCAGTTTTAGGGAGCATATGTTCAGCCCTACTTTGCCATCTACTAAAACTCATCCGACCTTATGTTTATGTATAAATACTTCAATGTGAAGTGCATCGTTATGATTGGATTTTGGTGACAAGTAGTCTTGGTCTAAAACTATTATATGGTGTGGAGTGGTTAGTTATCCCACCATGGATTCAAATAGGTTGACATCAATGTCATGAGGGACAAAAGACTCTTGTAAGGTTTTGTCAAGTATGACCTTATGCACAAGATAAATGCGTAATAAATCAAGTATAGAGATTTGAGCAGGTGTTCTTCCTAATTGGTCAATGAGTTTGAACTGTCCCTTAGGTTGTGACGGTTTAGTGGATGGACCAGGTTGTGACTATTTAGCGGATGGACCGGGTATTGTTATTTTCAATTGCCTAGGGGGAGGAGGGCTAGCTATGGTGAATTTTCCACCATGGGTAGTGACATTACATTCAGGTGCTCTTTTGACAGTAATTGTATTGATATATTCATCGGCCACTCGAAGGTGATTAATAATGGGTCCACCAGAATAGTCGAAGGCAGTATGGGTATAGTTGGCATGATTATTATTAGTCTTAGGACTTGATGTAGTGGGATTATTCAAACCATGGTCCTGCAGTGGGTTTTTGTGAATAGTATGGTCTAAGTTTGATGCAAATTTTTGTCCACCCAGTTCAATTGTGCGATCTTCAATGAGGTCTTGTACTAGATTTCTTAGTTGTCTATAAGAGGATGTTTTATGTCCTTTAGTGTGGTGGTAATCACATAAAGCATTGTCATCCCACCATGATGGATTAAGATATCCTGGGTCATATGTCTTAGGGAATTCTAATGTGATGACACCATTTTGAAGGAGTTTCTTGAGGATGTCTTCGATTGGTTCACCCAAGGGAGTATATGTGCGTCTCTTTGGGAATTTCCTGGTCTGTAGTGGCTGCCCTTGGTTTTGACTATTTTGATTGTTGTGACTATTTTGAATTGAATTATTAGTAGGTGTTGGTGCAATCATTGGTGTGTTTTGTGGTTGATATCCTTTAAGAGTGAGTACCAGACCCATTGTGTTTATCGGGCCTTAGCGTCAACAACACCATCATTGGTAATGTGTTTATTCTTGACCTAGTATTTATTTTTGTTCACAGGTGGGTTTGTTTTCGTGTTCTTAGGGCCATATTTTAGTTCACCTTTAGCAATAAGGGCCTTCTCAATTTGGACACCCTTTTTGACTAAGTCTGTGAAGGTTGTGCAATAGTGGACTTGCAAGCCGTATTTCAATGGGCCTAGGAGGGTTTGGAAAAACATGTCGACTTTTTCTTTCTTAGGTATGTCAATATGGCAACAACTTGCTAAACTTCTCCATCTTTGAAAGAATGGAATGAAAGTCTCACCAACTTCTTCTTGTGTAAGTGTGCATAGGTTGGTAATGGAGACATCTGTGTCAATGTTATAGGCATAGTTTTGTACAAATTTTTCTACAAGTTCATCCCATGATTTTATTCCCTTTTGTAAAGTGGAAAACCATTCAAGTGTGGGGCCTACAAGACTCTTAGGGAAGAGTATCATCAAATAAGTATGTTCATAGGCAATATCCATGCAATTGGTTATGAATTTTCGAATGTGTTCCAGGGGGTTTGTCTTACCTTTTTATTTAGAGAAGTTTGGCGCCATGTATCTAGGAGGGAATGGTAGCATGTATAGACTTGTGTCAAAATGGTATGGACATAGGTCATATGATGTGTGCATCTTTTTATGTTGCATTTGCACACTCTCCACTTGTTTTTGTAAGGTCGTGATTTGGGCTATAAGTGCATCAATTATGGGATTTTTCATTGCATCACACATTCTAGTGATAGGTACTCCATGAGTCCCCATTTGTTGTGAAGAAGCGTTTTGATATTGTTGTGGAATGTGTTGCTATGAGATGCATGACGTGTTTTTATTTGAATATTGTTGATATTGCAAGTTTTTATTAGGGATGTGTTGATGAGTGTGGATGTGTGATGCATATGTGGGAATGTGTCCTCCAGCCATATTAGTCGATATTTACGGGATGTGTTGACCTTGAATATTTTGGTGTCCAAATGAAGTCATATGTTGTGTAGTTTGATTGCCTCTTCCAAATTGGTAGAATTGTCCATGGGGAATGTTGGTGTTTTTCCTTTGAGGGATGTGGGTATTGGTGTTAAGTTGTGATGATGTGTTGACGTTTGGTTGTGGTCCTGGAATAGAAATACATCATTTATTTCCCCCAAAGGGGTTGAATGAATTTGTTCTGAAAGCATTGTTTGAAGCACCAATAAAAGGATTTGATGATGATGTTCCCATGACACTAGATGAAGCTCCAAATAGGGGGTTTGAAGAGATTTCCCCCATTGTTGAGGATCCAAAGGTAGCTCCAATTGACCATGAGGACATTGTTGACATTGTAGGCATTGATTGTGACATGGCTTGCGATGTAGTTGGTGTCCCTCCAATGGATGCTTCCTTGATGATGTTGGAGGTGTTTTGATTAGACGTGTCATTAGTGGTAGCATTGATAGTGCTTGTGGAAATTTGTGAGGTGGCACCAACAAAAGTATTGTTTGCATTGTTGTTGTTGGCATTGTGATCAGGTGATGCTGCCCTTAGAGTGTTAATGTCAAAGCCACATGGAAATTTAGCCCCTTGGTCCAAGAGCATGGCTAGATATCTTTGTGGGTCATGTAAGACTAAATCTTCCATGAAGGAGGATTTTGTGCGGCGGCATCTAAATCTTCCACAAATATATTTCTATTTTCATCTCTATGTATGAATGATTCAAAGGGGTTATGTGAAGAAGATGGCATGTTTATGTGGCTGAAAGGATTGATAAAGGATGTTTCTTGGTTCATGTTTTGATTCATGTCATTGGAAAAGATATAAGTGTTGATGTCTTGTCCAAAATTAGCCATTTGTCTTCGTTTTCTTTGAAGCCTAGTCTCAACCATATAAGGAGTTGCCCAAATTAGAAAGAAGGATAAAAATGATAACTCTGTTTTTGGATTTCTTTTTTTTTTGAATAAGGGATGCTAATGCAGCTATGTTTTTGAGTTTTTGACAATAAGAGATGCAATATGATAATGTTGTTTAAAGGAAATGACAAATGTTAAAGGACAATGAGGAATTTTTTTTTTTTTGGATTTTTAGGAATAAGGTATGCAAAATGAGGACTAAGATGACTTGAATGTTCTAAGGTATGCAAATGAAAAGGTATAAGTAATGATGGAATTTGAGAAAAGGTTTAATTGACCACTCAAAGCTTGATCTATGTCTCAATTTGGATCATCAAAGGACTTACTAATGTGACTAAAGGACAAGATGACAAGATGAAAAGATGACAAAGTTAGGTTTTCTAACTAGACTTTTGAGTTGGAAAGTATCACAAAAGGACAATGAATAAGGGAAATAATGTTGACTAAGTCTAATGATAACCTACTCTTGAAGACAATGATTTTGCAAAGTATGGTAAGTTTCCCTATTCAAAAATCTGCAAATGAAATGAGGACCTAAAGACTGGTTTATGGCTGAAAATGATGATGAAGGACTCTAAGGATGCAACTAAAAATTTGCAAGGATGGACCTATGGGAGAATGCAAGCTAAAGGATGCAAATAATGAAGGATTTGAGAAATTCTTGGTTTGGTTTTTAACTGAGGCTGCTGGAAAAAGATGTTTGATAGAAAATTGGAAAAGTTTGATCTCAGGTTTTGGACTATGATAGTGTTTTTGTTTTCGTTAGGCGATTACATCGTTTCAGGTCACAGATGCGTCATAGTTTCAGTGAATGTGGTGCTACACATAATAGATGTGGCTTAAGAAAGTAATTGTGGTGTTCTGTAAATCAAATGCAGTGCAGTATTGGAAAATGTGTTGCACAGAGTAGCAAATGTGGCTTAGCAGAGCGAATGTGTTACAAAAAGTGTCAAATGTGGTGCATAATAGTGAATGCGTTGCACAAAAAAGAAAATGCGTTGTAGGAAAAATAAGTCTAGTTTGTTTGTAAATTTGGCAAAAATTCTGAATTGTTTCAAGTTGAATGACCATTTCTAGGTCTATGAAATGGTGTTTTTTTGTTTAATGTCTCAGAAAACACTTGACAAACACAATATTTTGTTTGGAAACATGCACAATGAAGACAAGTACAAGCCTAGATTAGGCAAGGACTATATTTTCTAGATTCCACGTGGGTTTACCCAACCACACTTATTCTTAGTGGGCGAATCCAAAAGCTTGGCCACATAGGCTGCCCCTTACATTGCACTCACTTCTCGGGTCAACCAAGCTTCAAGTCTCCATAAATTTCACATGGAAAACTTATGACCTCTACTAAGAATTGCGAGAATGTGGATTCCTTTGCAATGACTGTTGTTGCGCTAACAAATAGATGGGGATTTGGTCACTAAACAAAAGTGTTCTAGTAAATACTCAGGGACACGACACTTCGTGAGTGTATAGCAAGCCACTTAAGGCTTAAATAAATCTACTAGGGGCTTTATACCTTTAAAAGAAAAGGTAGGTACCTGTTTTCTAATGAAACTATATGGCTAAAGCCTACATACCGTGAGGGCTTGATGATTTAGACTCATCCTTTTATATACCATCCCGAGCGAAAAATTGGTTGGAGTCATTCCCTCTTTCGAGGTAGGCCCCTCTAAGGTTCAAAACATAAAATAGATGGGTCTGACTTTCTAATCACTTAGTTTGCACAAGGTGAGAGCATAATCACCTACCACCTTCAAGCAGAATCAAGCAATGTTCTTTAACCTCCTAATTAAATCTAAATGAGACAAACAAATATTATTTTTAAAGCACCAATGGAAGTGTTTTCTAATCTAAAGCAAACACAAGTGGTTTCAAAATAAAATCCTTGGACATTCAAACCTACAAAACCACTTGTTAGTAGTCTCAAAAGATGTCTTGGACCCATGAAAAGTTGAAGCCACACACAACCACAACAGATTAGTAACTAGAGAAACCTCTAAGCTACTAAATGGAAAAGGAAAAAAAATTGAAAAAACTTGCAAAAACCCAAAAGAAAATTTTTACCAGGAAATTGCATCATTCTGTGTGTTAGATGCATCATAGGGAAGAATTTGGAAATTGATAGTCGAATGTGTTGTTCTGCATAGCAAATGCATCACAGGGCCAAAGGTTAAAATTTGTAGACAAATGCGTCAACCTGCAAAATGAATGCATCGCGGAATGGTGAATGCATCTTTCTACAAAGCATATGTGTCACAGCATAGAAGATGCGTCATTCTGTTAGTTGAATGTGTCGCAGTAAGTCGACTGCATCATAGGAAACAACAAATGCATTGTGTTGTACATGTACCTACAAAACCAGAAAAAACCCATACAAAAATAAAGAAAATGAGTGATTTTGGCGTCAGGTTCACCAATGTAACTATGAGAAATATTTAGGTTAGAAAATTAGTGCATAAATAAAAACAAAGAAAGATATTACCTAGTGTCTTCAACCTCCATGATTGACCTCCATTGCACCTTCTCTATTTGTTGCAATATGTAGTTTTCCCTCAAATTTTGTGTGAGAAAGCTATGACTATGCCAATGCCCTAAGCAAATGTTGAAGGATTCTATCACCAATGCTACACTATGCAACTATGCAACTAGTAAGCAACTATGAAATAAGCCTAAAATATGCCAATGCTAAGATGTCAATATGCCAAGAGATGAAGTATGACTAAGACAAGATTGCATGAGATGTAGATGAATTCAAGAGCATGAGAGATGTCAAAATGAGACCAAAATTGCCATTTAATAGAAAATGCAATTTTGGATGAATGGCCAAGATTGAAGATTGACAAATTCCCTACGATCAATGGTTAAAATTGAATGTGACAACCCACAATTATGGTTAGGGCACTATTAGGGTGAATTTGAAATGAGTGGACAAGATTTGATTTCAGAAAATCAAATCAAGGGACAAGATTACTTGTGACAAGAAGATAAGAATGGCATAGAAAAAGAGAGAGCTGGAAAATCAAATAATATTAGAAATTATTTGATTTATTAGAAGAAAGTTGTCAATTTGAATTAAAATTTTAATTTAATTCAAAAGGTGGGACCATGTAACTATAAATAATTAACTTGAATTATTTACTTAGAGAGGGAAAATTAGAAAGTGGGGCCATTTTAAATAAATGATATTTAAAATTGGGAAAATGCCAAGGTGAATAATAATTAAATAAATTAATGAATTTATTTAATTATGAGAAAACATTAGAAATTAATGACATATTTAAATAAATAAATAAAATTTATTTATTTAAATAATCAGGAGGAAATAATGGACAAAAGATAATTAAATAAATTAATGAATTTATTTAATCATAGAGAGACATTAGACAATTAGTGATGCATTTAAATAAATAAATAAAATTTGTTTATTTAAATAATCAAGAGGAATAAAAGACATGAATTAATTAAATATTTATAAATTATTTAATTAATAGTTGAAAATGGACAATAAGACATAATTAAGTATTTTAATTATGCTAGGAGGAATGTAGCGAAAATAGAGCTTGCAGGCCTAGGTCATTTTTATGTGTCTACATCAAGTATGGAGTTGACAAGGAAATTTTGATTTAATATAGGGATACATCTAATTAGGCCAACCTAATTAATGTATGCAGATGTATTGGATATATATGTAAGAAATTTATGAAGTTTTAGGAGAGATATGACATGTGATATGATGTGAATATACAAATTTTTTATGTACATGATCAAAATTATTACTGATATATAGTGAATATTGAGTGATTGTAAGGAAAAGCAGTGTTTTGTATTTAGAGCTTCAAAGGAATTGAATTCAACACAAGGAAGGTTTATTTTGTATCAATTCACATCTTGGTTGTTTGGCCATTTCTGTTTTGTATCTATCTTTTGTGGTTGTGAGCCCTATTGGATAGTGTGTCTTGGCAGTGAGCCTTTGTAATATCTTATAACTACTTATAATATATTGTGAGGTAATCCTCACTGTGGTTTTTCCCTTTTTGGGTTTTCCACATAAAAATACTAGTGTTCATGTGTTCTATGATCTGGTGATTGTTTCATGCTTTCATTCATTACTATTGTTAGATGTGTTTTATTTATTGTATGGATTATGATCAAATGGTTTAAGGGATATTGATTCACCCCCCCTAGTATTCTAGGTGTTCAAGAGTTTTGAAGAGGAAGAAAGCAAGCAAGGAGATAAATTTCAAGCAAGAAAAGTTGAAGCCTTGGAGCAACATTGTTTGTAATTGTAGGTCTTTAATTCCATTTGTAGATTTTGATCAAGTTTGTGTCATATGATTGAAGGTTGATGCCAATAGGACATGATGGATTCTAGGTGTGGAAGATGAATTTGGCCATTTCCTTTAACACAATGACTTGTTTTCTAGTATTCTCATCCTCAAGCTTCATTCTACTAGCAACATACAACAAGGACTAATTGTAATTGAGATTTATTTGGCATGTTTTTACCTCTCCATAAGTGAATCTTATCATTGTCATATAGGAATCACACTCTAACCCACTTGAGTAGGGTTTCTTTGCATGTTAGCTCATAACAACCTTAGATGCACTTAAGGTTAGGGATCACATACTATAATGAATCAAATCATTTTTATTTATCAAGGTTTAATTACCAAACTTGGGGTTTGACTGAGGAAAACCCCCATACAAACAAACAAACATTTTTTGTTTGCAAATTTATTGTAGGTCAAGATATGAAAACAAAGATTTATAGGTATAGGAGTAGAGTGCAGATAGAGGGCTACAAGTTTAATATTTATATTTTTGGAAATAAATACTAGGACCCATTTTCCCTAGGGAGAACCTATCCTTCAGCAGATCTAATAACCTACTTTTGGTGACTAGTACATATGTCCTTACCTTTCTCATATCTGCTTGCAAAATCTAGTTTTAGTTTCTATAATTTTTTGAATTTTTATTTCATGTTCTAAGTCTTATAATTCATTTAGTTTTGGCATTGCATATCATTTCAATTTAGTCTCAGATCTATCCCATTGTCTTAAAGACTGAGATCTTAGTCTGATTGACTCACCATTGAGGTTGAAAGTCAATATTTACACCTTGTGATCTTTTTCCTAATTAAATTCCTTAGGTAAATGTACAAATAGATAGAATACCAGCTTATTTCTTAAGGGACCCCTTTCCCTTACATTTCATTTTGGTGAACCTAACTTTCTTACATTATACCTTTTTTGTTTTGGAGATCTTTGAAACCCTAGATCTAGGTTTTGCATCATCTTATTTTACATTGCATTTAGGGTTACATATTACATGCTTGCATCATCTAAAATCATAAAAATCTAAAAATATTGCATACATTTTTCATAATAGCTTGCATTTAAGTTTGTTTAAGTCATTTAGATAAGAATTTTATTCAAAATTGCATTAAAAAATGTTGTCATTTTGTTCATACGTTTTCATAAAATTGCATTTACATTTCATCAAAATTTTGGAAAATACTTTCACTATAGTAACACTTTACAACTAGAAACAATAAACATAAATAGTAGCACAAACATTCATCTTTTCATTTTTTAGAAGCCTGAGTAAGGACTCATTCACCCAAGGGCGAATCTATCTTGGTACAAGTGTTGTAATAAACTTTTGCATGCATTTATTTAACTATGTTTTTTTTTTTTTGTTGGTAACTCTGCGTTCTGAAATTCTAGAATAGTGTTTCTACATATTAAAGAAATTTGACCTTTTACTTGTATTTTGGAAAAAACTGGAAATTTTTAATTACTTTTCAACATTTAATAGACACTTTTTTTCATTTTAATTATGTAGTCTTGATATATTAATCTTTTCATTTTTCCAAACAGTTGAAACCATAGACCATCCTAAAACATTTAACTACAAGTGAACATTAAATGATTAACCTTGGAGAAAGCATAGTCATCTAATCATGTCAAATATATTTCTATAAGTGCACCTAACCCTCAAGCCCTTTAGTAGTGATGAATTTGACATGTTAGATGAGGCCCTTGAGGATTCCATCTCACCAAGATCATCCACTAAGGCTTGTAATACCAAAACACAACAAAGAGAATTCAATTCAATCACACCACAATTTATCCTCTACCCACCTTCACAACAACCACAAAACCAAACCAAACCTGTGCTTATCATAGGACCACCTCAAAACAAACCAAAACCTCCAGGACATGTCTTAAATTTCACAAGGCAACTCACTAGTAACAACGTTTCATAGCAACCAAGTTATCATACTGTTTCTCATACATATAACACAAGGAATAATAGGAAACCACAAACCATTCCTACATCCATAGCACTTTCTCAACCAATTTTTCCTAGTTCTCCTCGTTTACCTTTGCATAGTGGAAAGGAGTATGATCTTGTGGAACAAATTTGCAACACTCCTGCTAAGAATTATTTATGGGATCTCATTCAAGAATCACCTAATTATCATAGCATGCTTAAAAATACTTTGCAACAAGTTGTGGTCCCTCCTAGTGTGCAATTGAATGATGTAGCAACCCTAATTAAAGTTATGAACTCAATCAATATAGATATTATTTTTCATCAAGATGAGTTACCTCCATTGGAAATACAAAAATAAAATGATACTTTGATGATAGTGGCTAGTATTAAGAATGGTAGTAACAAGTTTGGAATTAAGCGTACTCTCATTGATAATGGTTTGACACTCAATGTTGGTAGTGTAAAATTTTTGGATAAACTTGGAGTGGACAAGACTAAAATTCAATCAGATTCTTTATCTATCTGTGGTTTTGATAATGTGCAAAATAAATTGCTTGGTGTGATAATATTACCTATAAAAGTTAGTAGGGTTACATTGCAAACTACTATCCATGTCATACCCCAATAAATCTCATATAATCTCCTCTTGGGTAGGCCATGGATTCATGAAATGAATGGAGCCCCTTCAACGCTTCATCATCTAATGGAATACAGTTATAAAAATAAGGTATACACAATTAAAGTAGACTTACAATCAGAAAGTTGTTTGCAAACTGAAACAGGAATGAAAAGTCCTTTGAGAACATTGATACCAAATTCAAAAGTGGAACCAATGTAAGGAGAGAAAGATAATAATTTCTTAATGATCAAAAAAATATTGGATGATGATTAGGGTTCATTAGATTTCACATCTACATTCATGGGAGAATACAAAATCACAACAAAAGAATTAGGAAAGGAAAAAGAAATAGTGGTAGTATCAACACAACATGATGTAAAATCATCACAAGCATCTAAGAAAACAACTTATAATAATGAAGAAGAAACAACTTACATAAACAATTATGATAAGATTTATCGTGAGAAGCCACCATCATCATAAGAAGTGGAAGCTCTTTATGGATGAGGATATCAACTCTTGAAAGAACTTGGCTATAATGGAAAAGGATGTGGAGTGAAAAAACAAGACATTAGAGTTCCTATAGAGCATTATATACAAAAAAAAGAAGAGGTCTTGGATATTATCCTTCACAAATAACAAAAGCATGAAAAAATACTTCACTTAATATCAACACTATAACAAAGGATTCTTCTAAGACAACTCTCACATTGATGTGTCCTAACTTAATAGATACCACAAGTGATGATATGCCTATGGATTAATTTAAAAATGATGAAGCTCTAGAATTTTTTTTGGGAGAATATGATAATTTACCAACTCACCACCACAATCGAAGATTCGATTATTGTTTAAATACTAAGGGATACATTGGAGATAAAGCTAAAATAAGTATTATGGATGAAGATCAACAAATCCTTGCGATTCCAAATCGAAGTGAATTACTTGTGGGGGATACAATAAACATACCAATGGATACATCTAATGATGAGAAGGTAATTAAAATAGGAAAATTTCATCATGATGATGAACAAGACTTACCATGCAATGCTATTACATGACTTTCTTGAAATATTTTCTTGGACTTATTCAGATATACTGGGTATTGATGCTAAGATAGTAGCACAAGATATTGTTCTTGAGAAATATGCTAAACCCGTGAGAAAAAAGATATGTAAGACGAATCCTATGATAGATTTGTTGGTTAAAGTTGAAATTGAGAAGCTCTTAGATGTTGGTTTTATTCATCCTATTAATTATTCTCCTTGGATATCAAACATTGTAGCAGTGGTGAAACCTAATAATCGTATTAGGATGTATAATTTTTTTTGTGATCTAAACAAGGTATCTTTAAAAGATGATTTTCCCCTTCCTAATATTGAAATGATAGTAGATTCCACTACATGACATGCCTTGTTATCCTTCATGGATGGTTTTTTAGGATACAATCAAATATTTATTTATCCTCAAGATTGATACAAGACAACTTTCACTACACCTTGGGGCACATTTTGTTGGGTTGTCATGCATTTTGGATTGAAAAATGTTGGAGAAACGTATTAAAGAGCTATGAAATTAATATTTCATGATTTTATGCACAAAATTTTGGAAGATTAGGTTGATGATATTTTGTCTAAATATATAACTCATCAAGATCATGTCACAATCCTTTGTAAAATCTTTGAAAGAATCCATAAATACAACATGAGGTTGAACCAAAAGAAATGTGTTTTTGGTGTGGATAGTGGAAAACTGTTGGGTTTTAGAGTGTCACATAGAGGCATTGAGGTGGATACACAGAATATTGATGTTGTAATAAACATTCCATCTCCTAAGAAAATTTCTCAATTGTGTAGTTTACAAGGCAAGATTTAATCTATCTATCATTTTGTTGCATCATTAGTGGATCAAAATCTTACTTTTACCCAATTGCTTAAGAAAGAATCAAAATTTAAATGGAGTGAGGATTGTCAAAAGGATTTTGAAATTTTGAAAGAATATTTATCTAATCCTCCCATTTTTCAATCCATTATTCAAGGAAAGCTATTCATCCTTTATATATCCACATCAACTCATGCTCTAGCTATGCTACTAGCTCAACAAGATGAAAATGGAAAAGAACATCCTATTTATTATATTAGTTGGACATTGATTGATTATGAAACTTGATATACACCAATAGAAAATAAATGTTTGGCTCTTGTATTTTCTACTAATAAATTGAGAAATTATTTACTAAATGTAGAAGTGCATGTTGTCATGAAATTTGATCCTTTAAAACACCTTTTTGCTAAAACTGATTTGTTAGGATGTTTAGCTAAGCAGGTTATGTTAACTAAGTTTTATCTTAAATTCATTCCACAAAAGTTGATCAAAGGATAAGCCTTGACCGACCATTTAGCTGATGCTCCTTT
>VDFB02072274.1:104749259-104823982 GCA_007258455.2 Sequoia sempervirens | reverse complement strand
TGTAGTGGCTGCCCTTGGTTTTGACTATTTTGATTGTTGTGACTATTTTGAATTGAATTATTAGTAGGTGTTGGTGCAATCATTGGTGTGTTTTGTGGTTGATATCCTTTAAGAGTGAGTACCAGACCCATTGTGTTTATCGGGCCTTAGCGTCAACAACACCATCATTGGTAATGTGTTTATTCTTGACCTAGTATTTATTTTTGTTCACAGGTGGGTTTGTTTTCGTGTTCTTAGGGCCATATTTTAGTTCACCTTTAGCAATAAGGGCCTTCTCAATTTGGACACCCTTTTTGACTAAGTCTGTGAAGGTTGTGCAATAGTGGACTTGCAAGCCGTATTTCAATGGGCCTAGGAGGGTTTGGAAAAACATGTCGACTTTTTCTTTCTTAGGTATGTCAATATGGCAACAACTTGCTAAACTTCTCCATCTTTGAAAGAATGGAATGAAAGTCTCACCAACTTCTTCTTGTGTAAGTGTGCATAGGTTGGTAATGGAGACATCTGTGTCAATGTTATAGGCATAGTTTTGTACAAATTTTTCTACAAGTTCATCCCATGATTTTATTCCCTTTTGTAAAGTGGAAAACCATTCAAGTGTGGGGCCTACAAGACTCTTAGGGAAGAGTATCATCAAATAAGTATGTTCATAGGCAATATCCATGCAATTGGTTGTGAATTAGCGAATGTGTTCAAGGGGGTTTGTCTTACCTTTGTATTTAGTGAAGTTTGGCGCCATGTATCCAGGAGGGAATGGTGGCATGTATAGACTTGTGTCGAAATGGTATGGAAATAGGTCATATGATGTGTGCATCTTTTTATGTTGCATTTTCATACTCCCCACTTGTTTTTGTAAGGTCGTGATTTGCGATATAAGTGCATCAATTATGGGATTGTTCATTGCATCTCACATTCTAGTGATAGGTACTCCATGAGTCCCCATTTGTTGTGAAGAAGCATTTTGATATTGTTGTGGAATGTGTTGCTATGAGATGCATGCCATGTTTTTATTTGAATGTTGTTGATATTGCAAGTTTTTATTAGGGATGTGTTGATGAGTGTGGATGTGTGATGCATATGTGGGAATGTGTCCTCCAACCATATTAGTCGATATTTACGGGATGTGTTGACCTTGAATATTTTGGTGTCCAAATGAAGTCATATGTTGTGTAGTTTGATTGCCTTGTCCAAATTGGTAGAATTGTCCATGGGGAATGTTGGTGTTTTTACTTTGAGGGATGTGGGTATTGGTGTTAAGTTGTGATGACATGTTGACGTTTGGTTGTGGTCCTGGAATAGAAATACATCATTTATTTCCCCCAAAGGGGTTGAATGAATTTGTTTCGAAAGCATTGTTTAAAGCACCAATAAAATGATTTGATGATGACATTCCCATGACACTAGATGAAGCTCCAAATATGGGGTTTGAAGAGATTTCCCCCATTGTTGAGGATCCAAAGGTAGCTCCAATTGACTGTGAGGACATTGTTTACATTGTAGGCATTGATTGTGATATGGCTTGTGACATAGTTGGTGTCCCTCCAATGGATGTTTCGTTGATGATGTTGGAGGTGTTTTGATTAGATGTGTCATTAGTGGTAGCATTGATAGTGCTTGTGGAAATTTGTGAGGTGGAACCAACAAAAGTATTGTTTGCATTGATTTGGGGTTGACTAGTGTAAGAAGCATTTTTGCATTGTTGTTGTTGGCATTGTGATCAGGTGACGCTTCCTTTAGAGTGTTAATGTCAAAGCCACATGGAAATTTAGCCCCTTGGTCCAAGAGCATGGCTAGATATATTTTTGGGTCGTGTAAGACTAAATCTTCCATGAAGGAGGATTTTGTGTGGCGACATCTAAATCTTCCACAAATACATTTCCATTTTTATCTCTATGTATGAATGATTCAAAGGGGTTATGTGAAGAAGATGGCATATTTATGTCACTAAAAGGATTGATAAAGGATGTGTCTTGGTTCATGTTTTGATTCATGTCATTGGAAAAGATATAAGTGTTGGTGTCTTGTCCAAAATTAGCCATTTGTCTTCTTTTTCATTGAAGCCTAGTCTCAACCATATAAGGAGTTGCCCAAATTAGAAAGAAGGATAAAAATGATAACTTTGTTTTTGGATTTTTTTTTTTTGAATAAGGGATGCTAATGCAACTATGTTTTTGGGTTTTTGACAATAAGAGATGCAATATGATAATGTTGTTTAAAGGAAATGACAAATGTTAAGGGACAATTAGGAATTTTTTTTTCTTTGGATTTTTAGGAATAAGGTATGCAAAATGAGGACTAAGATGACTTGAATGTTCTAAGGTATGCAAATGAAAAGGTATAAGTAATGATGGAATTTTAGAAAAGGTTTAATTGACCACTCAAAGCTTGATCTATGTCTCAATTTGGATCATCAAAGGACTTACTAATGTGACTAAAGGACAAGATGACAAGATGACAAAGTGAGGTTTCCTAACTAGAATTTTGAGTTGGAAAGTATCACAAAAGGACAATGAATAAGGGAAATAATGTTGATTAAGTCCAATGATAACCTACTCTTGAAGGCAATGATTTTTCAAAGTATGGTAAGTTTCCCTATTCCAAAATCTACAAATGAAATGAGGACCTAAAGACTAGTTTATGGCTGAAAATGATGATGAAGGACTCTAAGGATGCAACTAAAAATTTGCAAGGATGGACCTATGGGAGAATGCAAGCTAAAGAATGAAAATAATGAAGGATTTGAGCAATTCTTGGTCTAGTTTTAACTGAGGCTACTGGAAAAATATGTTTGATAGAAAATTGGAAAAGTTTGATCTCGGGTTTTGGACTATGATAGTGTTTTTGTTTTTGTTAGGCGATTGCATTGTTTAAGGTCATAGATGCATTGCAATTTGTCAGATGCATCATAGTTTCAGCGAATGTGGTGCTACACATAATAGATGTGGCTTAAGAAAGTAATTGTGGTGTTTTGTAAATCAAATGCAGTGTAGTATTGTAAAATGTGGCTTGGCAGAGTGAATGTGTTACAAAAGGTGTCAAATGTGGTGCAAAATAGTGAATGCATTGCACAAAAAAGAAAATGCGTTGTAGGAAAAATAAGTCTAGTTTGTTTGTAAATTTGGCAAAAATTCTGAATTGTTTCAAGTTGAATGACTATTTCCAGGTCTATGAAATGGTTTTTTTTTGTTTAATGTCTTAGAAAACACTTGACAAACACAATATTTTGTTTGAAAACATGCACAATGAAGACAAGTACAAGCCTAGATTAGGAAAGGACTATATTTTCTAGATTCCATGTGGGTTTACCCAACCACACTTATTCTTAGTGGGTGAATCCAAAAGCTTGGCCACACAGGCTCCCCCTTACATTGCACTCACTTCTCAGGTCAACCAAGCTTCAAGTCTCCATAAATTTCCCATGGAAAACTTATCACCTCTACTAAGAATTGCGAGAATGTGGATGCCTTTGCAACGACTGTTGTTGCACTAACAAATAGATGGGTTTTTGGTCACTAATCAAAAGGGTTCTAGTAAATACTTAGGGACACGACACTTCGCGAGTGTATAGCAAGCCACTTAAGGCTTAAATAAATCTACTAGGGGATCTTATACCTTTAAAAGAAAATGTAGGTACCTATTTTCTAATGAAACTACATGGCTAAAGCCTACATACCATGAGGGATTGATGATTTAGATTCATCCTTTTATATAACGGCCCAAGCGAAAAATTGGTTGGAGTCATTCCCTCTTTTGAGGTAGGCCCCTCTAAGGTTCAAAACATAAAATAGATGGGTCTGACTTTCTGATCACTTAGTTTGCACAAGGTGAGAGCATAATCACCTACCATCTTCAAGCACAATCAAGCAATGTTCTTTAACCTCCTAATTAAATCTAAATGAGAAAAACAAATGTTCTTTTTAAAGCACCAATGGAAGTGTTTTCTAATCTAAAGTAAACACAAGTGGTTTCAAAATAAAATCCTTGGACATTCAAACCTACAAAACCACTTGTTAGTAGTCTCAAAAGATACCTTGGACCCACAAAAATTTGAAGCCACACACTGCCACAACAGATTAGTAACCAGAGAAACCTCTAAGCTACTAAATGGAAGAGGAAAAAAAAACTGAAAAAACTTGCAAAAACCCAAAAGAAATTTTTTACTAGGAAATTGCGTCATTCTGGGTGTTAGATGCATCGTAGGGAAGAATTTGGAAATTGATAGTCAAATGTGTTGTTTTGCATAGAAAATGTGTCATAGGGCCAAAGGTTAAAATTTCTAGACAAATGCGTCGACCTACAAAATGAATGCATCACAGAATGGTGAATGCATCTTTCTACAAAGCATATGTGTTGCAGCATATCAGATGTGTTGTTTTGTCAGTTAAATGTGTCACAGTAAGTTGACTGCATCACAGGAAACAACAAATGCATTGTGTTGTACCTGTACCTACAAAAACAGAAAAAACCTATACAAAAATAAAGAAAATGCGTGATTTTGGCGTCGGGTTCACCAATGTAACTATGAGAAATATTTAGGTTAGAAAATTAGTGCATAAATAAACAAAACAAAAAGTAAGCAATGAAGTACAAAGGAGGAAATAACATGAAAACAAAGAAAGATATTACCCAGTGTCTTCAACCTCCATGATTGACCTCCATTGCACCTTCTCTATTTGTTGCAATATGTAGTTTTCCCTCAAATTTTGTGTGAGAAAACTATGACTATGCCAATGCCCTAGGAAAATGTTGAAGGATTCTGTCACCAATGCTACACTATGCAACTATGCAACTAGTAAGCAACTATGAAATAAGCCTAAACTATGCCAATGCCAAGATGTCAATATTCCAAGAGATGAAGTATGCCTAAGGAAAGATTGCATGAGATGTAGATGAATTCAAGAGCATGAGAGATGTCAAAATGAGACCAAAATTTCCGTTTAATAGAAAATGCAATTTTGGATGAATGGCCAAGATTGAAGATTGATAAATGCCCTACGATCAATGGTTAAAATTGAATGTGACAACCCACAATTATGGTTAGGGAAATATTTGGGTGAATTTGAAATGAGTGGACGAGATTTGATTTTAGAAAATCAAATCAAGGGACAAGATTACTTGTGACAAGAAGATAAGAATGGCATAGAAAAAGAGAGCTGGAAAATCAAATAATATTAGAAATTATTTGATTTATTAGAAGAAAGTTGTCAATTTGAATTAAAATTTTAATTTAATTCAAAAGGTGGGATCATGTAACTGTAAATAATTAACTTGAATTATTTACTAAGAGAGGGAAAATTAGAAAGTGGGGCCATTTTAAATAAATGATATTTAAAATTGGGAAAATGCCAAGGTGGACAATAATTAAATAAATTAATGAATTTATTTAATTATGAGAAAACATTAGAAATTAATGATGTATTTAAATAAATAAATAAAATTTATTTTTTTAAATAATCATGAGGAAATAATGGACAAAAGATAATTAAATAAATTAATGAAGTTATTTAATCATAAAGAGACATTAGACAATTAGTGATGCATTTAAATAATTTATTTATTTAAATAATCAAGAGGAATACAAGACATGAATTAATTAAATAATTAAAAATTATTTAATTAATAGTTGAAAGTGGACAATAAAACATAATTAAATATTTTAATTATGCTAGGAGGAATGTAGTGAAAATAGAGCTTGCAGGCCTAGGTCATTTTTATGTGTCTACATCAAGTATGGAGTTGACAAGGAAATTTTGATTTAATATAGGACTACATCTAATTAGGCTAACCTAATTAATGTATGCAGATGTATTGGATATATATGTAAGAATTTTTTGAAGTTTTAGGAGAGATATGACATGTGATATGATGTGAATATACAAATTTTGTATGTACATGATCAAAATTATTACTGATATATAGTGAATATTGAGTGATTGTAAGGAAAAATAGTGTTTTGTATTTAGAGCTTCAAAGGAATTGAATTCAACACAAGGAAGGTTTATTTTGTATCAATTCACATCTTGGTTGTTTGGCCATTTCTGTTTTGTATCTATCTTTTGTGGCTGTGAGCCCTATTGGATAGTGTGTCTTGGTAGTGAGCCTTTGTAATATCTTATAACTAGTTATAATATATTGTGAGGTAATCCTCACTGTGGTTTTTCCCTTTTTGGTTTTTCCACATAAAAATACTAGTGTTCATGTGTTATGTGATTTGGTGATTGTTTCATGCTTTCATTCATTACTATTGTTAGATGTGTTTTATTTATTGTATGGATTATGATCAAATGGTTTAAGGGATATTGATTCACCCCACCTAGTATTCTAGGTATTCAAGAGTTTTGAAGAGGAAGAAAGCAAGCAAGGAGATAAAATTCAAGCAACAAAAGTTGAAGTCTTGGAGCAACATTGTTTGTAATTGCAGGTCTTTAATTCCATTTGTAGATTTTGATCAAGTTTGTGTCATATGATTGAAGGTTGATGCTAATAGGACATGATGGATTCTAGGTGTGGAAGATGCATTTGGCCATTTCCTTTAACACGATGATTTGTTTCCTAATATTCTCATCCTCAAGCTTCATTCTACTAGCAACATACAACAAGGAATAATTGTAATTGAGATTTATTTGGCATGTTTTGACCTCTCCATAAGTGAATCTTATAATTGTCATATATGAATCACACTCTAACCCACTTGAGTAGGGTTTCTTTGCATGTTAGCTCATAACAACCTTAGATGCACTTAAGGTTAGGGATCACATACTATAATGAATCAAATCATTTTTATTTATCAAGGTTTAATTACCAAACTTGGGGTTTGACTGAGGAAAACCCCCATACAAACAAACAAACATTTTTTGTTTGCAAATTTATTGTAGGTCAAGATATGAAAACAAAGATTTATAGGTATAGGAGTAGAGTGCAGATAGAGGGCTACAAGTTTAATATTTATATTTTTGGAAATAAATACTAGGACCCATTTTCCCTAGGGAGAACCTATCCTTCAGCAGATCTAATAACCTACTTTTGGTGACTAGTACATATGTCCTTACCTTTCTCATATCTGCTTGCAAAATCTAGTTTTAGTTTCTATAATTTTTTGAATTTTTATTTCATGTTCTAAGTCTTATAATTCATTTAGTTTTGGCATTGCATATCATTTCAATTTAGTCTCAGATCTATCCCATTGTCTTAAAGACTGAGATCTTAGTCTGATTGACTCACCATTGAGGTTGAAAGTCAATATTTACACCTTGTGATCTTTTTCCTAATTAAATTCCTTAGGTAAATGTACAAATAGATAGAATACCAGCTTATTTCTTAAGGGACCCCTTTCCCTTACATTTCATTTTGGTGAACCTAACTTTCTTACATTATACCTTTTTTGTTTTGGAGATCTTTGAAACCCTAGATCTAGGTTTTGCATCATCTTATTTTACATTGCATTTAGGGTTACATATTACATGCTTGCATCATCTAAAATCATAAAAATCTAAAAATATTGCATACATTTTTCATAATAGCTTGCATTTAAGTTTGTTTAAGTCATTTAGATAAGAATTTTATTCAAAATTGCATTAAAAAATGTTGTCATTTTGTTCATACGTTTTCATAAAATTGCATTTACATTTCATCAAAATTTTGGAAAATACTTTCATTATAGTAACACTTAACAACTAGAAACAATAAACATAAATAGTAGCACAAACATTCATCTTTTCATTTTTTAGAACCCCGAGTAAGGACTCATTCACCCAAGGGTGAATCTATGCTGGTACAAGTGTCCTAATAAAATTTTGCATGCATTTATTTAACTATGTTTTCTTTTTGTTTCTGTTGGTAACTCTGTGTTCTGAAATTCTAGAATAGTGTTTCTACATATTAAAGAAATTTGACCTTTTACTTGTATTTTGGAAAAAAATGAATTTTTTTTATTACTTTTCAACATTTAATAGACACTTTTTTTCATTTTAATTACGTAGTCTCAATATATTAAGCTTTTCATTTTTCCAAATAGTTGAAAC
Organism: Sequoia sempervirens; assembly: GCA_007258455.2. Taxonomy (NCBI): domain Eukaryota; kingdom Viridiplantae; phylum Streptophyta; class Pinopsida; order Cupressales; family Cupressaceae; genus Sequoia; species Sequoia sempervirens. The sequence continues at coordinate 104,815,961 of VDFB02072274.1, read as the reverse complement.
GATAGACCATCCTAAAACATTTAACTACAAGTGAACATTAAATGATTAACCTTGGAGAAAGCATAGTCATCTGACCATGTCAGATCTCTTTCTATAAGTGCACCTAACTCTCAAGCCCTTTAGTAGTGATGAATTTGACATGTTAGATGAGGCCCTTGAGGATTTCATCTCACCAAGATCATCCACTAAGGCTTGTAATACCTAAACACAACAAAGAGAATTCAATTCAATTACACCACAATTTATCCTCTACCCACCTTCACAACAACCACAAAACCAAACCAAACCTGTGCTTATCATAGGACCACCTCAAAACAAACCAAAACCTCCAGGACATGTCTTAAATTTCACAAGGCAACTCACTAGTAACAACGTTTCATAGCAACCAAGTTATCATACTGTTTCTCATACATATAACACAAGGAATAATAGGAAACCACAAACCATTCCTACATCCATAGCACTTTCTCAACCAATTTTTCCTAGTTCTCCTCGTTTACCTTTGCATAGTGGAAAGGAGTATGATCTTGTGGAACAAATTTGCAACACTCCTGCTAAGAATTATTTATGGGATCTCATTCAAGAATCACCTAATTATCATAGCATGCTTAAAAATACTTTGCAACAAGTTGTGGTCCCTCCTAGTGTGCAATTGAATGATGTAGCAACCCTAATTAAAGTTATGAACTCAATCAATATAGATATTATTTTTCATCAAGATGAGTTACCTCCATTGGAAATACAAAAATAAAATGATACTTTGATGATAGTGGCTAGTATTAAGAATGGTAGTAACAAGTTTGGAATTAAGCGTACTCTCATTGATAATGGTTTGACACTCAATGTTGGTAGTGTAAAATTTTTGGATAAACTTGGAGTGGACAAGACTAAAATTCAATCAGATTCTTTATCTATCTGTGGTTTTGATAATGTGCAAAATAAATTGCTTGGTGTGATAATATTACCTATAAAAGTTAGTAGGGTTACATTGCAAACTACTATCCATGTCATACCCCAATAAATCTCATATAATCTCCTCTTGGGTAGGCCATGGATTCATGAAATGAATGGAGCCCCTTCAACGCTTCATCATCTAATGGAATACAGTTATAAAAATAAGGTATACACAATTAAAGTAGACTTACAATCAGAAAGTTGTTTGCAAACTGAAACAGGAATGAAAAGTCCTTTGAGAACATTGATACCAAATTCAAAAGTGGAACCAATGTAAGGAGAGAAAGATAATAATTTCTTAATGATCAAAAAAATATTGGATGATGATTAGGGTTCATTAGATTTCACATCTACATTCATGGGAGAATACAAAATCACAACAAAAGAATTAGGAAAGGAAAAAGAAATAGTGGTAGTATCAACACAACATGATGTAAAATCATCACAAGCATCTAAGAAAACAACTTATAATAATGAAGAAGAAACAACTTACATAAACAATTATGATAAGATTTATCGTGAGAAGCCACCATCATCATAAGAAGTGGAAGCTCTTTATGGATGAGGATATCAACTCTTGAAAGAACTTGGCTATAATGGAAAAGGATGTGGAGTGAAAAAACAAGACATTAGAGTTCCTATAGAGCATTATATACAAAAAAAAGAAGAGGTCTTGGATATTATCCTTCACAAATAACAAAAGCATGAAAAAATACTTCACTTAATATCAACACTATAACAAAGGATTCTTCTAAGACAACTCTCACATTGATGTGTCCTAACTTAATAGATACCACAAGTGATGATATGCCTATGGATTAATTTAAAAATGATGAAGCTCTAGAATTTTTTTTGGGAGAATATGATAATTTACCAACTCACCACCACAATCGAAGATTCGATTATTGTTTAAATACTAAGGGATACATTGGAGATAAAGCTAAAATAAGTATTATGGATGAAGATCAACAAATCCTTGCGATTCCAAATCGAAGTGAATTACTTGTGGGGGATACAATAAACATACCAATGGATACATCTAATGATGAGAAGGTAATTAAAATAGGAAAATTTCATCATGATGATGAACAAGACTTACCATGCAATGCTATTACATGACTTTCTTGAAATATTTTCTTGGACTTATTCAGATATACTGGGTATTGATGATAAGATAGTAACACAAGATATTGTTCTTGAGAAAGATGCTAAACCCGTGAGACAAAAGATACGTAAGATGAATCCTAAGATAGATTTGTTGGTTAAAGTTGAAATTGAGAAGCTCTTAGATGTTGGTTTTATTCATCCTATTAATTATTCTTCTTGGATATCAAACATTGTAGCAGTGGTGAAACCTAATAATCGTATTAGGATGTATACAGAATTTTGTGATCTAAACAAGGCATCTTTAAAAGATGATTTTCCCCTTCCTAATATTGAAATGATAGTAGATTCCACTACATGACATGCCTTGTTATCCTTCATGGATGGTTTTTTAGGATACAATCAAATATTTATTTATCCTCAAGATTGATACAAGACAACTTTCACTACACCTTGGGGCACATTTTGTTGGGTTGTCATGCATTTTGGATTGAAAAATGTTGGAGAAACGTATTAAAGAGCTATGAAATTAATATTTCATGATTTTATGCACAAAATTTTGGAAGATTAGGTTGATGATATTTTGTCTAAATATATAACTCATCAAGATCATGTCACAATCCTTTGTAAAATCTTTGAAAGAATCCATAAATACAACATGAGGTTGAACCAAAAGAAATGTGTTTTTGGTGTGGATAGTGGAAAACTGTTGGGTTTTAGAGTGTCACATAGAGGCATTGAGGTGGATACACAGAATATTGATGTTGTAATAAACATTCCATCTCCTAAGAAAATTTCTCAATTGTGTAGTTTACAAGGCAAGATTTAATCTATCTATCATTTTGTTGCATCATTAGTGGATCAAAATCTTACTTTTACCCAATTGCTTAAGAAAGAATCAAAATTTAAATGGAGTGAGGATTGTCAAAAGGATTTTGAAATTTTGAAAGAATATTTATCTAATCCTCCCATTTTTCAATCCATTATTCAAGGAAAGCTATTCATCCTTTATATATCCACATCAACTCATGCTCTAGCTATGCTACTAGCTCAACAAGATGAAAATGGAAAAGAACATCCTATTTATTATATTAGTTGGACATTGATTGATTATGAAACTTGATATACACCAATAGAAAATAAATGTTTGGCTCTTGTATTTTCTACTAATAAATTGAGAAATTATTTACTAAATGTAGAAGTGCATGTTGTCATGAAATTTGATCCTTTAAAACACCTTTTTGCTAAAACTGATTTGTTAGGATGTTTAGCTAAGCAGGTTATGTTAACTAAGTTTTATCTTAAATTCATTCCACAAAAGTTGATCAAAGGATAAGCCTTGACCGACCATTTAGCTGATGCTCCTTTGCCATTAGCATTACCCACTCATGACTCATTCCTTGATGAAAATGTGTTGACAATAGAAGATGAAACATGAGAATTTTATTTTGATGGTTCTAAGTGTCGAACTTGATCTGGAGTGGGGGTGAAATTATTACCATTGTTAGGAAAGCCTATTCCCTTATCCCGCCATTTAAACTTCCTATGTACAAACAACATTGCAGAGTATGAAGTCCTAATTGCTAGGTATGTGTAGTTCTATCCTTGGGTGTTCAACACATTCATACATTTGGTGATTCTCAATTAGTCATTAAACAAATCAATGGATCATATCAAACAAAACATGATAAGTTATCTCAATTGAAAAACCTTACGATGGAATTTCTAGAACATTTTGAATCTTGTACTATTGACAATATTCCATGAAAGGATAATCAACATGTAGATGTAATGGAAAATGTTGCTTCCTTTGTTTCTCTCAAATATCCTTCCATGGAATTTACATTCATAGTTCACATAATCATAAAACCTTCAATAGATGAAAGATGAAAGAAGCATTAGTTGACAATATTGAAGTATCTAGTGAATGGTACTCACTGCTATTCAATTATTTAAAAGAAGGTACCTTTCTTGAACCAACTACTAAAAACACTAGAGCTCATATTTGAAAACTTGCAACTAAGTATATAATCCTAGTAGATGTCTTATATAGAAAATCCTTTAATGGACTGTTGCTTCAATGCCTTAAACAATTGGAAATTCCTATAGCTCTTGAGGAAACTCATGTCGGTGCTTGTAGGGGGAATTTTGGTTCCAGAAGATACTTAGTTCAAAAGTTAATTCATATAGGATATTATTGGTGAAATATGGAACAAGATTATTTTGATTATGTCAAGAAGTGTCACAAATGTTAAGAGCATAACAATTTTATTCATTCTCCCGCCTCTGAAATTTGCACCCCAAGCTCCTATTTTTCCATTTTCAATTTTGGGTTTGGATGTCATTGGAAAAATTTCCCCTCCTTCCTCTTTTGGACATATGTTTATAATTATTACAACAAATTACTTCACAAAGTGGGTAGAGGTAATTCCTCTTCATACCACGACTATTGATGCAATCTGTCATTTCATCTTGGAGAACATGATTGCTCGATTTGGTCTTCCTTCCACATTAGTTTGAAATAATGGAACACCATTTAAGAAAAATGATGTAACAAAATTCTTGGAAACATTTCATATTCAACATTTTTTTCAACACCATACTACCCACAATCTAATGGTCAAGCATAAGCAACAAACAAAACTCTTAAGAAAATCATGTGCAAATATGTAAGTAAACATAACAAGGATTGGCACACTCAATTGACTTATGCATTGTGGGCTTATCACATCACTATCTTAACATCAACAAGAAATACACCTTATAACCTTAGAGTTAGAAATTTATTCATTGCAAATTTATTTTAGGGGCCTTATTGATGATAACACCTATAAAGAGAAACAATTACAATAGCTTGAAATGCTTAATGAACAGTGTATAAATACTCTCAAGCATATCCAAGCTTATTCTAAAAGAATGCAATGAAGTTACAATGATAATGTCATTCCTCACTCATTTAACAAAGGGGATTTCATATTATATGAAAATCAATGTATTGTTAATGCTGCTTTGGGTGAAAAAGGGAAAGTTTAGTCTAAATTGGTTAGGCCCTTACATAATCAACAAGATCTATTAGTCTGGAATGTATACATTAATGGAAATGGATGGTACACGTCTCAAAGAACCTATCAATGCTGAACATTTGTGGATATATTACACTTAACATCCCTTTTGAATAGTATGTATATTAAAGCATGTTGTTAGATTAAGTAGATAGTTTTCTATTTTATCTCACATTGCTTCATTTTTGGCAAACATTCTTAGTGTTTCTTAGATTATATAGAGTAATTGTTCATTAATTTGAATTGTTACTTTATTTTACATGCTATTCAATCATCTATGTGTTATGATAAATTAGATCATTACATGCATTCAATTTCTAAATTATATCACAAGAGCATCTAGTTTTATATATCACACTTAGTAAGATAACAATTAGATCATGAAGACATTTGTTAAATAATCTTACCAATATTTTTTAATCTAGATCACATTGACATCTAATCAAAATCAATAACTCATGAAAATAAAACATGCTCATATATATAAGATCATAAAGATTATATACATTATCACCACGGTAAAAAATGTGATGTGATATAGCATAGTACACCTAGTGAGGCCTATGGCTACTAGAATCCTCAGGCCTTGGTGTCAATGCTCATCAAGAGATAGTGGAGCAAGAGTAGATTATAGAGATCATCCAATCTCAAAGGCCTCGTACCTCACCTCTAGCCATATACTCATGTACGAGTGCTGCAATATGCTCCTGTTCTATCCAATTCCTATGCGCGAGTAAATTCTAGTAACCTTTTCCTTTAACTTGTTGATTTTTGACTACATGAAAGCCTGTGTGTCACTCTCAGAAGGAACCTAGGTGGCCTAAAGCTCCTTGTATGTATTCCTAAGCCCCTAGTAAGAAACTCTAAGCTCCTCATGTGTGCCTCTCGACTCCTCCTCTATAGAATTGAACTCCTCAATCATCGTCATGAAATTTTCTCCATCTCACTAAGGGATCAAATAGGTTAGCATGGTTCCCCACACAGGGTGGTGGCCTATGCTCCACTTGTATCACCTAGTGTGGGGGAATAGGTGGTGTCATATCTATAGTGATTTGACTGAAGAAGTCTAGCCACTTGTGTGTCCCCATTGTAAGAAAGAAAACACAAGTTAGAACACTATTAATGCATACTTAAAAAATTTAAAGAGATAAATCAAATATCATTACCTAGATCACCAGTTTTTTAGTTAGGATCTTGATAGGATACAATAGGAACCCTATCGAGACTTCTTGCATGAGTAGGAAGAGTGGTAGGCGAAACATGGCTGCACTCTCCATGCTCATGAGATGATATGCTTGTTGCAACCACTGTCTATGCTAAGGTAATGTTAGGATGAGATGTTGGTATCTCTTGGGGGAATCCATGGCCTATATTGGCTTCTCTCTCATCAATTTCTAGTCCTCCTCTATATCCTCTATCATGAAATCATCATGTTGTAGTGTCACCATCCATGACTCCATCCTCTCTCTCATCTTTGTGACTTGGAAGAGGTTCAATGTCACTTGCAAGATGATCATTAGGGAAGACGTGTGGAAGTCATGCCCTCATCCACCATCTCTCATAACATATAGTGCTACCCACATCATCCAAGTTAGATGTTGGATATACATTCCGGTCCTCATTGTCTGAGTCACTAAAATTGATTTGTCGATGGTAAGATGACAAATATCTTATAGCCTGACACCACTATGTGAAACTCTTAAGTATGTAGGTCATGACCTAGGTGCTACCTGAACCTGTCCAAAATGATGCATGTTGTGATCAATAATAAAATGGCATAACAATATAGTCATGTTGTCCAACCAATAATCTATCCTTTTGCATCGTGGTCAACTTTCATGTATGATTTGACCATTGTGGTATAGTATTGTATGGCCTCTATGCTATATCATCCTCCTCTAAGAGATCAAACTAGACTCTCCAGTATAAAAGATCTTCACACTACTATGCTTGTCTCATTGTATAGCTACAAGCTCTTGGACAACCAAGGTTCGCTATGGTAGGGAAGCCTGTTGGTCTAGTGCATGTGATATGCTTAAAGGACCACACCTAAAGAAGTGCACAATGCACTATAATATGAAGCTCTAAATAAAAAAAGTGACCAAGGTCATAATAAAGATGAACAAGCATACTGCGACCCCATGCATATACAGTTTGATGTTGTTCCATATCATGAATGGTATGAACAAGGCTTCCCTTGAGGTGTGTGACTCATCTATCATGTACAAGTGCTAATGCAATGGTAACACAAAATATGTCAAAGAAATAGAGATAAAGCATATGGAAGCCATTGGAGATTGATGCAAGCCCCAATATCCTTAAGAGCAACAAGGTGGCTGATATAGTATTGAATATGACACCTCATCTGTCGACATGTGCAATCCTTCTCTAAGTGGACAATCTCACCCTAGATGGGTACCCTAAGAATTCAATGTACATCCTCCAAAGTCACTATCATCTCCCCTGTTGGGAGACAAAAGGTGCAAGTATCTAGGTTCCATATCTCTACCAACCCCATCAACATCGCATCATGATACTTCATGGGTGGCATGAGGTATATCCAAAATAGACCAGTATCACAAAGTGTCTCCTCCTCCTCATCAATCAGCCAGGTAACCTACTCATAGAGGAAAGAGAATAGGTCTCCTCCTAATCTTTGGTGGGTGCATGGTGGAATCTAAAAGAAGCAAAGGAAATTATTATTAAAATCACAAAAATAATCAACTAAATAGTTAACAACAAACTAAAACTACCCTTGGATATTTTTCCCAAAATGGGACAGGTTCTCCATTTATAGATGGGGGTTTAGGATAGGGTCACCATTTTGGGATAGGATCCTCATGATGTTTGAAAAAAAATCATAAACAATACAAAATGTATAGGAAATTCACAGGGAGAAGGTACAATGAACTCATCTCTAGCAGGATGTGGCCATCTGCAATTCTGGATCATAGAACCTCTAATCTTGGGGGCTCATAAGGTCATCATCTTGGCATCTTCACTCCTCTAAAACAAGGTAATCTTCAAATGTTAAATGTCAAAATGATAGTCAAAATGTGATTTTTCACTAACATATAGTAAAGTTTCTTAATAGTACATTTCACTCAAATCACTATAATGGGGGCTAGAGAACTCTATTTTTGATGTCGTTTGTTGCATTGGATTCATCGTTCCAATATTGATCTCATTAAATGTAAATTTATAGATAGTGTTGTGATATTATAACCCTATCGTAAGAATTTCCATCAATAAAAACTCTAGAAATTCGATGAGGTTAAATTTCTACCTTGATTCCACCTCCATAAAGCAAGTGCAATCAGGGGGGCATACATCTACCCTTGAATTTTATTCTCCATAGAATTTTGACATGTTTTAAGATGATTTTGAATAGCTAATGAATTGGTTTCATAGGATGTGGTTCCTAACATTGTGATTTTATAGATAACTATAGTGGGGGCTTCATTTTCCCTATTCACAAATGAATTACAATGTCCACATGAGTATCCCTTTTATGAATCATGATTTAATTTCAAATACTTTAGCTTGCATATACATGTAGCATCATATGGATGCTAAAGTGGGGGCTAAATTTAACATAGAAAATTATACTCCCTTGTAGATAGTACAATTTTTTGCTTAGTTTGGACCTATTTTAGTGACCTTAGATTTATGCATTTTCACCTTTTCTAAATAGGCCCTAATTCCCTTTATTATGCATCCCAAGGCCAATTTTTATTATTTTCTGACAATGAAACACTCATGAATAAATGCATTCAAACATAAATCTACCTTGGATCATGTGTATCTTGGAATTTTATGCCAGGATCCATTCGCCCAAGGGTGAATGGGTCCCCTTTAAGTGCCAAGACCCATTTTTTAATATTTTTTGGATAGTATTTTATTGATTCAAATTAAACTTGCAAATATTGGCTATCAGGATCTAATATTCAGGAAATTAGAGAAGAAGCCTATAAAACCTAGTCTTTTCACCATTTTAAACTAGATGTTAAGAAGAGCAAGAAGGAAAGCAAGGAGATAACATTCAAGTATGAGAATTTGAAGTCTTGGAGCAACATTTTTTGTAATTACATGTCTTCAAGTCCATTTGCATATTTTGATAAAGTTTGTGTCATATAATTTAAGGTTGATTCCAATAGGACATGATGGATTCTAGGTGTGTGAGATGCATTTGGCCATTTCCTTTAACCTAATGACTTGTTTCCTAGTGTTCTCATCCTCAAGCTTCATTCTAATAGTAACCTACAACAAGTTATCATTGTACTTCAGATTTATTTGGGGTGTTTTGACCTCTCCCAAAGTGAATCTTATCATTTTAATATAGGAATCATACTCTAACACACTTGAGTAGGATTTCTTTACATTCTAGCTCATAACAACTAAAACATAGAAAAAGAGCATAGGTTCACCAAAACATATGGTTTTATACTAACTTTGGAATGTTTCACCAAACTTACAATAAATAGAAAGGGAAAAATGGTGTGGAATGAACCTACCTATTTTATATTTCATTTAGGAAATGAGATCCTCCAAGATAGAATTAACTTTCAGACCTTAGGTGAGTCAATTTCATGGAAGATCTAGCAATTTCATTTATGTGTGTGTGGAAGGGGGTACAATTCAAACAAAAATTTTGGGAGATGAAAATAAAATAGAAAATGACCTCAAATCTATAACCTAAGACCTAATTCATGTAGATAAAACCTAGATCTAACATAAAAAGTCAATTTTGTATTTTTGGATAAGTGGAAAACACTTAAAACTTTCCTCAAAAATCAATTGGTAAGTGTCCAAAAATGGAGAATGGGTTGTGAGATAAATTTTTGAATTGAATTTTTGGGAGCCTTTGAAGACAATCTGAGATACAATTTCCCATTGGTTTCACTCAAAAATTATGAAAAATAAATTTGAGATCTAAGTTTTCGTGATCTTGACAACTTTTCTTGCAACTTTGACAACTTTTGCAACTTTTGCAATTTTACACTTTCTCCAATTTTCAATTTTCCTTCAACCTAAGATTTGTCAATCACACAAGAGGGAAAAATATTTATTTTTGGTGAATGGGGGTTTGCCTTGGTCAAACCCCATTTTGGTAATTGAACCTTGAATTGAAATAATGAAGCATGAAAGGATTGATGAATGAATGATACAACGTTGAAACTCACCAAACCCTTGAAAAACCTTTGGAAATCTGAAATATTGATCTTGATCTTGCATGAAATGGATTCCATAGATGTGGATCTTGATGCTTTAATACTTTGACCTGATCTTTGAAACCTACATCACAATGTTAGCTCCAAAAACATGCATGATTGCAATAGACTTTGACATGATGCTTGAGATCTTGATTGCTGCAACAAATTCTTCATAAATATGCTCTTGAATTCTCTTTACAATAATATTTTCTCTTGTTAAGTTCACCTCTTGCTAGATTACTTGAATTGATAAAATAACCTTGCTTTTATAGATGATTTTCTAATTTCTTGAAAATTAAACATTACAAGCCAACATTGAAATTTGAATGTGGGATTATAAAAATACCACCAAAAACATGTTTTAAAAATGGGTTCAAAGGATTAAGGAGGACCTATTCAACCATCAGAAAATGGGTCCCAGGTCTCTATTCCTAGAACACACATTCCTCAAGGTAAAGTGCTATGTGTCAAGGAATTAATTATTGTCGACTTTCCCCTTCAAAAAATGTAATTTATTAGGCTTATATATATAAAATAAGGCTTATTAAGGAATAATTAAGTCCATTTTAATTGAGGGGGGCCAAAAAAAGTGTGAAAATGTAAAGGAGTACATTTTTGTACACTACATTTAGCCCCCACTTTAGTGAGAGGATGAGCGCAAGCACAAAATCATGACTAAAGTAGAAAAATATGTGTCAAGAGGGGTCCAAGTATATAAATGTTTATGTAATAGGATGACAAATATCAAGGAGGTTGTGCAAGCCCTAGGATCTAAGATCCAATGGAAAAGCAACATAAGCACAAAGGGACACACACAAGATACACAAACATACAATGTCAAAGAATAAAGAATGAAAGAAAAAGAAAAAGGGGGTGGATCAAGCCTCGATTGTTTATCCAAATTGATGTGGATAAAAGCCTTAGTTATTTGTCTAAAAAAATATTTACAAGCGAAACTTGTTGTCCACTATGTAAACAATAATGCATGCTCACACGGGCTAGTGAAATCCATTGTCCACTAGGTGAGCCCCCAGAGGTGGCTAAGTGAGATTCAAGTCATGCCATGTCTATAGGCTCTCACTGTACAATGAGAAATTCATGCCAGGTCTATAGGATCCTATTGTACTAACCATACCAAAGTTATACCTCCTGATAACTTTGATTAGGCACCACACAATATGAACTTTGAGCTTCATAATACTAGCATGTTGCATTATGCTAAGCAGTTACAAAAAAAATGAAAATAGGATATTCAAAGGGGTTTTTCTTAGTTCATGTAAGTTCTCCTCTTATGGAACATTGTGGCTAATGTCTCCAAGAGAGGACAAGTTGATTATAAAATATTCACAACTTAGGGAATACAATCCGTAGCATTACCGCTAAGAGGAATGTCATGCTCAAAAAGGTCACAATCTTGAAGGATATAAAACCAAATGTCACCAAGAAGAAGACACATCACATGAATTGTGAAGACCACACTTTGAATAAAAATTTCACATATTCTAGGAGATGTATGCTATCATAACTAAGAAGGGAACATGCAAACAATGAATGAGGGACCATATGCCCCCCACTTAAAATGTTAACATACTTGTTATGTTGGTATGCTAAGTAGAAAGAGAGGAAGACATGATCCTTGGAAATAATGCATGACAAAAAACTAGTTATTCTTGCCCCCAATCATAGAGACAAAGACAACCACCAAGAACTATCATATTGTTGCCAAGATATGGTTGCACCTAACATTGTACCACCATAAATGGCAATGAGTAGGAAACATAACGCTACTAATGCCACATAGTGATGAGAAACATGACAGGATGAAAATCAATATCAATTAGAGGAAATAGGTGCATCAACACAAGGAGGAGCACCACAATCCTTAAGATGTTGAATTTTATCACTCAAAGCCTTACATTCATTAGTAGAATGAACATGAACTCAATGATAGGCACAAAATGATCTTTTATTGTAAAATTTCTTTCATATTCTTGGAGGGAGAGATATCAAGCGAGCTTGGAGAAGCTTTGACGAGGTACTCTCTTGATCAATGGTAGAAGATGTTTATTTTTTTGTGACAAATGTATCTCTTTCTTAGTACAAGGTGTCATACATACAAAATACTCTTAGATATTGATATTTTGTACTCTCCATTAAAGGAGGGTGTAAAATCTAATGAACCCCAATCATTACTAAGACATGTGTTTGAAGATTTCCTAGGAGCGTTTTGCATGATGAAATTGATATTAAGCGAATATGTCTTTTATTCTTTCATTTCTTTTGAGGGACAATAACCAAGACCACTAGTGGTTTCTACTAGTTCAGGATGCATTGAGGTTAAAGTTGGCTTAGAATAATCTTTTGTAATAGTATTGGTATTGAGTGAAGGATTTTTTGATGCTTTGTTTCTCTTGGGAGACAATAACCAAGACCACTAGTGGTTTCTTGTGTGTTAGGATCTATAGGGACATAAATACCTTCTTCTCTAGCACCACATCCTTTTCCACTATAACCAAGTTGTTTCAAAAGTTTGTAACCTCTTCCACAAAGATTTTCCATTTCTTTCAAATTGGGTGACCTTGTTCATAATCAACTTCATCAAATTTTTTTGTGTATGTTGTCTCTTATTCTAAAGTGGTTGAAGTGGATGATTTCAAAGGTTCAAATCCAAATTTTATGATGATATTACCGCTAGTTCTTTTCCCTTTTCAGACTCTTTTGTTAAGATATTGTATTCTCCCATGAATGTAGGTGAGAAATATAAGGAATCCAAATCATCCTACAATAGCTTTGTAACTCTTTCAATATTATTCTCTTTTTGTTCCTCTTGCACGAGTTCTAATTTTGAAGTTGGTATCAATGTTTTCAAAGGACTTTCCTCACCTTTCTTAGTGTACAAACTTTCTGGTTCAGGGTTAGCTTTGATTGTATAAACTTTGTTGTTGTATACATACTTCATTATATGATGAAGAGTTGGAAGCACTAGATGCATTTCATGAATCCATGGTCTTCCTAAAAGAAGATTGTATGAAATATTTTGGGGAATAACATGGACAAGAATTTGCAATGTGGCCTTTCCAACTATAATAGGTAATGTGATCACACCAAGTGGTTGTTTTCCCATGTTATCAAATCCATAGATAGATAAAGAGTCTTGTTGTATTTGGATTTTATCTATTCCAAGTCCATCCAAAAGGTTTATGCTACACATGTTAAGGGCTAAGCCATTTTCAACAAGGGTTCACTTTATCCCACACTTATTAATAATAGCCACTATCATGAAAGCTTCATGTTGTTTTTGCACTTCCAAAGGAGGTGGCTCACTTTGGTGAAAAAAAATGTCTATATTAACTAAATTTATTCATTGAATTAGGGCTACTACATCATTTGGATTTGAACTAGGAGGAACCACAACTTGTTGCAAGGAATTTTGAAGCATGTTATGATAATTAGGTGATGCTTGAATAAGATCCCATAATGATATCTTAGTAGGAGTATTTTTAAGTTGTTCAACAAGATCATACTCTTTTACACTATTTAAAGGAAAATAAGGAGCACTAGGCAAGATAGGTTGAGGCAATGGTAATGAATGTAGGGAAAAAATAGGTCATCTTAGAACAAAATATTTTAGAACTACAATGCCTTTGGTGATTTTAATTCCATTAAATTTCCTCAAAGACACATACTACTATGCCATAAAGCGGAAACTGGCATAGTTGTTTTCTGTCATTAATTCTTTTGAGAAAAGCACATGCAAAACTTAACCAGATTCAACACTTATGCACTGATTCAAATTACAAAACCAACCAACATGAAAGAAAAACAAATGAACACACATATTTACGTGGGGAAAACCCTTTCGGGTAAAAAACCCCACCCTCCAAAACACTCAGCTCAATTGTATTAATCAACAACAACAATAGTTACAATACAATCTCAGAGCTATGCTCTTCAGGAGTTTACATCTTGTTCATCTAGAGAATACAGACAACAACATTTTTCAGAATCCTCACATTGTTACAATGTCCTCACACAACACATAGTGCAGATTCATTTCATTTCACTAGCCCACTCATTCTGCTAGGCTTTCGGCCAGCACAGCCTCATGACTTCTCAGGTCCACCCCCAAATTCTCCATGTTACAATGTTGTGTACAACATACAGTTTGAACACTCACAAATCATTCAACCATCTAACCATTGAACCATAACAATTACAGTATGTTGCAAATGATCAATCCACTCTCTGTACAATCGATTAAGTTTAACTTCCTTCACCAAGCAACTGTCGAAATTCCTAGGAATGCAAATGGCCTCCTCCAAGTTAGCTAACTTCTCCACATAACGGATCACAACACTGCAAACCAACAAGCCCGTGCTTTTCACCTTTATACCATGCTACTGCTACGCATTCCAAAGGCTCCTATGGGGTGTTGGTTTACCTCGCTACTGCTGGACAAGTCGATAGCTCCCGAGGTATAGCAGTAACTGTACTACTACTAGATAGTTTTCATACCTCTATGGTATGGCGGTAACACACTGCACTACCGCACCCCATAGTAAAGTCACCTACAGTATGGTGGTATCCACCACACTATCGCTCAACATCCAGCAAGCTCCTACGGTATGGCGGTAACTGCGTTACCGCAACCAAAAGAAAGGATACTTGTGGTATAGTGGTATCCACCACACTACCGCTGCACATCTGAGATGTTCCCACAGTATGGTGGTAACCACGCTACCACTGAACATCTAGAGGGACCCCACGGTATGGTGGTATACACCACACTACCGTACCTCACTTACAAACATCCAGCTATACAATAGTTCAAGTAGAATCCATCACTTTTAGAGGTCTAAGCAACAAGACTAGGGTTTCACCAGTGAGTTTGAGACACACATTCTCAACAATCTCCCACTTGACAAAGAACTGACTAAACCCCTTTCCAACCTTTAGAACCACTGTACGATAGCCATACATGTAATAATAAGAATCTCGAACAATGCTCTCCTACTCCAGCCAAGACACCTGCACCAACACCCAAGATGTCTACCAACTTAGGCAACAATTTCATCCATCCATTTCATGACAAGAAACGAACCAAGGCGTATATGCACCAGTCTACAGAACGCAAGAATCAGATCCAATAGATAGCAAATACTATAACATGCTACCACCACTTCACTGTGCTCACACGCTATACAAAAGCAATATCAACTTCAAAGCATCAAATAGAACACAACCATGAAGTCATTCTCCAGAAACAAGATAGAACATCAACTAGAATAGCAACAAGTAAAATGACTACTCCCATCCAACTGAATAACCCACACGACTAAAAATAGCAGCCACAACTCATGCTATTCCATCTAATCTCACATACCTCAGGGGTATCAAACATTAGTAAACTTATGCCACTCCATAACCAACCCATCAACAAAAAATACAATCTCCATGATCCAACTAGTCAAAGAAGACAAAGCATATCCAAGAACTCCCACTACATGGGTAATGAATCTGAAAAGATCAAGACATACCAAGTCTACCAATAACAACACATAGACAATGTAACCATGTAGTTCCAAGAAATTATCCACAATGATATGCACAACCTGCAAGAACAACTCTCACCACAAGTCTTCACAACTATCCCAAGTTCTTCACACCCAACATAGGAAAGAGATAAAAAACCTTCAAGTTATCACCCAAGAACTTGAGTGAAAAATTCCAGCTCTGACAAAACCTCAAACCAATGTGATATGAAAACTATTTTTTAGGAAGATATCCAAGACCAAAGAGAGTACCTCTGCACATCATATACCTGTAGAACATCCTATTACATACACCTCTAAAAGCCAACTGTGTCAAGTATGATCTCCTTCAAAACCCCAAGAGAAAAGACTTAACAACATCCAACCATTTAATCTCCAAGATCAAACACAACATATGAATGTAAGCCTCTCAAAGAAGATCAAACGAATTCATTTTGCATATCAAGAAATCAACCCATAAAGCATCTCCTACCAATTCTCATCAGAAGAAGATATAACATAAAAGCTTAGGGAGATTAACCATGTTGTACATCTTCCATTATGAATCTCCCAGAACCATTTAAACAGGAATTCAAGATCCATATCATGAAAAAAACATAAAACACATCTGAAAGATACAATGGGAAAAATACCTCTCGAATTAGACTTCACTACTGAGCAAAACATGAGTTGGGAAAGAGAATGCTCATCCAGGATAACCAACACATCATGACTTCTCCAAGAGAAATCTCCTCATTGGTCTCTGTTGAACTCATGTCCAACCAAGGTGAAGGATACTCAAACTTTCAACTGAAAACTCATCAAGAGTAACCATCAACAGTTTACTCCTCTCAAGAAAAATACAATCTCACCTTATTTTTCATGTATCCATGAGCTTTGATAACTGATCATCTCATGCTAAACCCTAATTTTCATTATTGCACTTAACATGAAGTTCTAAAGCATATGACCAATGCACCCAAAACATAAAGAATTACCAGACTGCCGTCAAAGCTCCAATCATTTGAATCAAGAACTTATCATGACATCATGATCTTACCATCCCCCTCAGCAGATACCATGGTATCAAGTGCAGTGCACAATGTCAAAAATCTAGTGCATAAGCAAGAGTATACCATGACATAAAGCAAACAAACTCAAAACCAACATCACCTGTCAAGCACCACCAACACCTCAACCCAAAGACTCCAAGAACCCTCCATGGTTCCAAGATGCTACACATCTTCAAATAGTGTCCATGCAAATGCAAAAGAACCCTTTTACAACAACATGATCTAAGAGTCCCTCCTAGTAACATATGCAACACTAAAGAAGATCATTCGCCACAAAGTGATGAACCCATAGTCACTACTAAAGGTCCCTCTAAAATGTGACATCCAAGATTTCCAAGAATCATGACCAAACATCTTCTAATCTGAAAATCCTTCAGGTTCACACATCAACATGTCCATCAAGTGGCACCAAGATCTCCAAAACAAGAAAAGATTACCATCATTGTCAAAAGCTTACACAAAGAAGTGTATCCAAGCTATCCATGACATCGTGATATACGTGCTATAGGTCCCCATAACTGACTATTCAGGCACTAAACACCATCCATCCTCGCATATCAAAGCAACCGCACCAATGCACAAGTGACCACAAACAAGGCCAACTAACAAGTCTGCACAAACACTGCATCAACTTCATGGATATAGACAGTCCACTTCTGAGTTATCTCATTGCAGTCAATGGGTAGCTAATCCACCAACCGCATAACTCGAAGATCAATTACAAAAAAAGTGCAAAACCATCATCACAATGAAAAAAACAACACTGAGATCTCAAAGAGAATAACCATGTAGACAACATGACTCAAACACTAGATGAAAGTCCAAATCTGATTTGCCAAACATGTCCACAATGAGCACCATAGTCTAGGAATCCAACAAGCAAAACCACAGGAAATGCTGAGTGACTAATCATGTACCAACACTTCCATACAGAGAAGGCATCACATCTCCTCATACCAAGCATAAATAATTCATGTAAAACTACAACTATCTCATCCAACAATGCCCCAAAAGCCAAGGTGTAGAAAATAGTTTTTACCAACAGCTCCACAAAAAACACAAGTTTTTCTTGACCATGTAAAACCTGCAAAATCACCATTTTTATAAAACACCCATGCACACCCATATCCACTGCACATTTGGACAAATCAAGAGTCTATACACAACCATCACAATTAACCAAGAAATGGAATAGCATGAATATGCATAACCATAGATTCTTTAAACGGAAAATCTATAAAACCCTCAGAACCAGAGAACATGAATCTAATCCATGCAAGTACAAGGCATCCTTAAAAAGAATAAGTAGTATAGGAACTCTAGGCCCATCCTAGACCAATTCTGTAACCATCAACATGCACATGCATTCGAGAGAGCCAAGCTATTCAGAAGTTTTTAGACCACCCAGAGATGAACTTCATAGCCTTTATGCAATTAGGGTAATAGAGAACTATGCCTTCAATGCCAAGTCAAAGCACCCAACACAAGCACAATAATCCATGGCTGAAAAATAACCCAAGCATTTCCATACCATCAGGGAGCCCCTCACACAAACACCCAATATGAACCACGCTCTGCTACAACACAACCATAAGCATAAAATCACACCCCTTGCATCAGGATCATTCGCTGCCAACTAGGAGCCTCAGACCACATTATTAAAATATGATCAACTCCAGTTTCTCCATCTTCAATGTCTTTCATGCTACGTATTATCTCAAAAGAGAAAGAACTTTTACTCACCAAAGAGTCAATTATTAGCCGATTCCTCCAAATTTCTCCAAGCTTGCCAGGCTAAGAAATCTTCATAGGAGAAGTACCCAGAACCAACAACTAGAAGGATCTAATACCACTTGTAGGGAAAAAATGGGTCATCTTAGAATGAAATATCTAAGAACTGTAGTGCCTTTGGTGATTTTAATTCCATTAATTTTCCTCAAAGACACATACTACTATGCCATAAAGCAGAAACTAGAACAATTGATTTCCCTCATTAACTCTTTTGAGAAAAGCACATGCAAAACTTAACCAGATTCAACACTTATGCACCGATTCAAATTACAGAACCAACCAACATGAAAGACAAACAAATGAACATACAAATTTACGTGGGAAAAACCCTTTCAGGTAAAAAACCCCACCCTCCAAAACACTCAGCTCAATTGTATTAATCAACAACAATAATAGTTATAGTACAATCTCAGAGCTATGCTCTTCAGAAGTTTACATCTTGTTTATCTGGAGAATATAGGAAACAACATTGTTTAGAATCCTCACATTGTTACAATGTCCTCACACAACGCATAGTGTAGATTCATTTCATTTCATTGGCCCACTCATTCTGCCAACCTTTCGGCCAACACAACCTCATGACTTCTCAGGTTCACCCCAACATAGTCCTTGTTACAATGTTGTGTACAACATATAGTTCGAACACTCATAGATCATTTGACCATCGAACCATCCAACCATAACAGTTACAGTATGTTGCAAATGATCAATCCACTCTCTTTAATATCGATTCAATTTAACTTCCTTCACCAAGCAACCATCGAGCTTCCCAGGAATGCAAATGGCCTCCTCCATGTTAGCTAACTTCTCCATGTAACAACTCACAACATTGCAAACCAACAAGCTCGTGCTTTTCACCTTCATACCGCGATACCGCTGCGCATTCCATAGGATCTTGTGGGGTGGTGGTTCACCTCGCTACCGCCAGATAGGTCGATAACTCTCGAGGTATAGTAGTAACCGTACTACCATTGGATAGTTTGCATACCTATGAGGTATGGCGGTAACACATCACACTACCACACCCTAGAGTAAAGTCACCTGCGGTATGGTGGTATCCACCGCACTAGCACTCAACATCTAGTGAGCTCCTGCAGTATGGCGGTAACCAGGCTACCGCAGCCAAAAGAAAGGACACTCGTGGTATAGTGGTATCCACCGCACTACCGCTGCACATCTGAGAGGTGCCCGTGGTATTGTGGTAACCGTGCTACCACTGAACATCCAGAGGGACCCCACGGTATGGTGGTATACACCTTACTACTGTACCTCACTTACAAACAACCAACAATACAATGGTACAAGTAGAATCCATCACTTTCAAAGGTCTGAGCAACAAGACCAGGGTTTCACCAATGAGTTTGAGACACACATTCTTAACAATGAAGCTGGGGTAGTTTGTGGTTGCCTATTTTTCCTTGTGTTATATGTGTGGGCAATGGTATTATAACTCTGTTGTTGCGAAACATTGTTACTATCAAGTTGCATTTTAAATTTCAAGATATCTTCTAGGGATAATGGATTCTTTTTAGGTGGTCCTATGATAAGCACAAGTTTGTTTTGAACTTGAGGTTGATGTGAGGGTGGGTAAATGGTAAGAAGTGGCTCAAGAGATGACTTAGGAGGTCCAATAATTATAGGACTTAAAGGAGGACTCAAGGGATATATAATGTTCATAAAATCAAAGGACTTATCCTTATTTTGATGATCTTTTAGTGAAGGAGAGTCTAATGTCACCTCATCATATTCATCTAATAAAGCCACATTACTATCGTTTGAAGGATATGTATAAATTCCATCATTTTCTTGTACCACATGATATCTTCCCTAATAGGAAAGCTTTTAGGAGAGGAGAAAAAAAGATGTTGATCACATTCCATGATTAGATTTTGTAAGATTTAACTCCATCACAAGTAGGGGAGGCATCAAGAGAAGAATAACCATGATTTTCTTGCTTACCAATGATTGCATCCTTTTTTTCAACAAGATTTTCCCAAGTGAGAGAAGCATTAGGAGAGGGAGAAATGAGATTCTAATTACTCTTAATGAGTGGGTTTTCTAACACCATATTATCTTCACAAATAGGAGAGATATTAGGAGAAGAACAAATATTATTATCATGGTTATCTATGATTACATCCCCTTGTCCAATAATTTATTCCCAAATAGGAGAGGCAAGGGAAGAGAAAAAAATAGGATTGTCATGGCTCTCAATCATTGGATCTCCAAACACTAAAATGTCCTCTTCATAAATAGGAGAGATTTTGGTAGAAAAACAAATGTGATTGTCATGATTGTCCATGATTGCATCCTCTTTCACTAAAGAATTCTCACAAGTAGGAGAGATGTTGGGAGATGAATAGATACTAGGTAAAGTGATGTTAAGAAATGTATCAATGATCTAATTCTCTTGTGCCATAATATCTATTCAAGTAGGAGAAGGAGAGGGACAAACAAGACTTTCATGATTCTCAATGATTGCATCTTCTTTCACCAAAATACCTTCGCCACAAGTAGGATAGGTATTGGGAGAAGACCAACTATGATTATCATGAGTGTCTATGCTTACATCCTATTTCACTAGAACATTCTCACAAAGAGGAGAGAGCGTAGTAATGGAAAAAGTATCCCTTTTTCCTTAATTTGGGAATGAATAATTAATATTAAAATGAGCCTAGTGTTGCCTTAATTTAGTGTTGTAATGTGTTACACATTCACATTAAATTTAGGGCCCTTCTAAACTAAATGGACTTAATTGTTCCTTATTTAGGGTGTTGTAAAGTGTATCTTTACACTTTCACACTAATCTAGCGCTTTATTAATTAATTGAGGTTAATGTGCCTTAATTAGCCAATTTAATTCAAATCCAAGCATAATTAATTACAAATTTCAAGGGATAATGCCTGACATTCATAAATTCCATTACACAACACTTAAATTTAAAAGGTGTGTGTGTCCTAGGACCCATTCGCCACATGGCGAATGGGTCCTTACTAGGTCTTAGGATCCTATTTTCACATGATATTTCACATTGTCCGAAGTGTGTCCTAGGTAAGTGGCCTAGGAATCATTCACCACATGGTGAATGGGCATTCACTTAGACCTAAGACCCCACCTTGGGATATGTTTTTGGCTGTATTTTAATGATTTCAAATGTATAATTCAATGTCAGTTTGTGATATTTGAATTTCAAGAATTAATGTTAAGTTATGTATAAATAAGAAACTATTTCACTATGTTTCACCTAAGATTTTCAAGAGAGCACCTAAAGCATTCAATTGAGCATTGATAGAGCATTCAAGAGAATTCTCTAAGGCATTCAAAGGAAGATTTATAGAATAATATTGCAGAAATCAAGATCCATTTCATCATGTCAAATATTTAGTGCATCATGCATATTGTTGAGCTAATATGTTGATGTAGTGTTCAAGATCAATCAAATATCTCAAAGGAATTGTTCTAATCAAGTTTCATGATCAAGATATGCATTCATTGAGGCCACTTCATGCTAGTTTGTAGATCTATAATCCAAGGTTTCAATTAAGGTGTGGTGTGTTGTGACATTGCATTTGTTCATTCATCTTTCCTTTCATGTTTCATTTCATTTCAAGGTTTAATTACCAAAATAGGGTTTGACCAAGGAAAACCCCTATTCCTTAACAAAACAATTTTTTTCTCCTTTTTGATGTGTGATTGCAGGTTGAAGATCAATTGAAGAGAAAAATTGAAGAAAATTGCAAAGTTGTCAAAGATGCAAGAAATGTTGTCAAATCACATAAATTTATCTATAGGTTTTATTTCTGACTTTTCAACAGTGCCTGATTAGAATTTGGGAGTGTAGACTGAGAGGAATAGAACCCAGAAATTGATTTTCCATAGCCCTAGCCAAGACCCATTTTCCATAAGGCGAATGAGTCCACACCAAGGTTTGAAAAAGGAATTTTGGTGAAAGGTACATAATATTTGAACCTTTTCAGACCTACCTTTTGATTGTTATTTTAGTCATGTTTAATTTTTGTTACTCATTTATACATTATATCACACATCTTGAATGAAACTAAGAGAATTAGGTTCATCATCTTGTTTCATTTGGTGAACCTAATGTGAAGAGCATTGTTATTTTCTGATTTTGGAGTCATTTTAATCCTAGATTTAGATCTTTAATTCATTTGCATCTCTTTGCATTGAATTAGGTGTCATTTAGGGTGTCTAATTTGCATTCAACTTTGCATTGAATATAGGGTTTTAGGATTGCATTGTTTGCATTCTTTAAATCTAAAAAACAAAAAAAATTAGTCATCTTGAATATCATTTACATCATATTAACTTGCAATTAAAAATTGAAACAAAAATTATTGCATATCAAACTAGGTCTTCTAGGTTATTATTTTGTCACATTTTGCAATTTCATTTCATATTGAATCTA
The DNA here is from genome assembly GCA_007258455.2 of Sequoia sempervirens. Lineage (NCBI taxonomy): Eukaryota > Viridiplantae > Streptophyta > Pinopsida > Cupressales > Cupressaceae > Sequoia > Sequoia sempervirens. Next base: position 104,792,807 of record VDFB02072274.1, on the reverse strand, counting down.
TAGAAAAATGAATCTGAAACCTACTATAACAAAATTGAATCTAAAAACCACTGGAAAAAACTTAAAAATCTATAAAAATCAGTCTCAAAGCCCTAATCTAGGACCCATTCACCATAGGGTGAATGAGTCCATGATAATGTCATAATCTAAATTTCTGGGCATAAAAATCTTCATTTCTGCACCTTTGTTTGCTGCTTTAATATTTTTGTTATTGTTTGCTAAGTTTTTGTTTCATCAATTTGATCATATTTAGCTTAATTTGGTACATTTAGTGCATTGTGTGATTTCAAAATTGCATTTACAAGACTTCATTTTCAAATTTTGACATAGTGTAATCATCAAATTACCTTGTTTAGAAACTCAAAATTGCATTTACGCATTACATTCTAAGTCACTGCAGTGCACTTTACCCTCTTTCCATTTTGGGTGTGTACACTTTAAAGTTTGTGAAATCTTGGATGAGCTTTAAAACTTGGTGTCTTATTAGCAATACTATTAAATGAGATGTCGTTCGAGACCCATGTCATCCAATGATACACCATTTTCCATGGATCTTGGGTTTTCTAACTCTCTTTCTAATAGTGTTAATAATAAACTCGCTATGGAACATAACATGCATACTTCATTTCCCATGGCTTCCTTATCGACAACCAATGTGCATGATGTTAAAAACACTATTCATACCATGACTAGTTGTACTCAAGCTTTGGGGTATACTGAAAGCCAAGGTGGAACTTCAATTCCTCCTACAATTCCCATTTCCATTCCTACATACAGTAGTACTGAAGTTACCACAACAATCCAACCTACTAGCAATGTCAACACTTCCTTAGGTATTTCCACAGGGAATCCTTCTAGCTTTGTGCATTCAAATACTATATCTCCTCAACCATCCTCCCTCACAAATTTATAATTGACTTTCCCTTCGCATACGTACACCACTCCACCTTATTCTTCTCCACCTTACGATAATAACAATGATGTCATTATTAACACACTTTTGCAAAACATGTCAACCATTCAACATAAAATTTCCACCATAAATCAAAACAACAATTGTCAACCTTCACAATACATCAAAACCAACCTGTTATCCTTAGAGATATTGAGAACACAAATTCCACAAGATATAGAGGTTCCTAGATTGGAGAAATATGGTGGGAAAGGAGATTCTGTTAGCCATGTTTTTGCTTACACAATCCTATGTAGTGATTTCATATTCGAAGATAAGCTCTTGGATAAACTATTTCCCAGGTCGTTGAAGGATATTTCTTTAGAGTGGTTTTTCTCTTTACCAAAAAATTCAATAAACTCATTCAATGAGCTTATTGATGCCTTTTACAACCACTTCCACATTCAAATGGGTCCCAAGATGACCCTAGCTGATTTAATGACATGCAAGAAAAAGGATGATGCGGAAGTGACTAAATTCATAGCAAGATATCAAATGCTTTATCACAAATAAATATTAATATTATTGATGCCGAACTTCAATGAATGTTTATTGCCAATTTTCAAAGTAAAATCCAAACCAAACTCGAGATTTTGAAATTCCCATCCTTCATACAGTTATGTACTACCCTTTGTGATTATTAGAATTCAACTTATGGTCATGATATAAAAAATCCTCCTAGCCATCCCGAAAAGTTTGAATCTACACCTCAAAATAGTTACCAACCTTTCAAGAAACAAAATAGGGGATTTTTACAACTTAATTCCCCTCAACCAAATCAACAAGTTGATAACCAAGTGTTTGCTATAAATATGACAAATCCATTTTACTTTGGGGATAGGAATAGAAAATTTACCCCTCTACCAGATACCCTTCATAATATCATGCTGTAGCTCGTGGAAAAGAATATGATTTCCTTACCTCCTATCAGAGCTCCTGATCCTAATAAACCATTACCCTCAAACTATAGACCAAATTCTTATTGCCATTATCACCGACAAAATAAACATGATACAAAATATTGTAAGCATCTTAAACATCCTGTGCAAGACCTCATTGATTCTAATCATCTTCTAATTGGAGGTGTGAATGATGAAGGTAATAAGTTTGTAGCTCCTTCTAACCAAAATTTACAAATATTTACAAATCCATGCCAAAACATACTATTTCATTTGTCAAAGCTAGCGAAACAAAGAATGATGTGATGAATGTTGACATGAATGATGAAAATATAAAATATGAAAATATAGATGAAGCAGTTAAAGTGGTTTCGTTTATTAATGCTAAACCTCGTAAGTGCTCAACCAAAATGCCTCTTGATATTGCTTTCTCACAAAATGACAATCAAATATGCACTTGATGGTCCTCTTGATATAGCTGGAAGAATCAATGACAACCTACTAATGGGATATTAATTGATCTTGTATATGTAGAGAATGTGATTACTAAAGAATTCCTATTTGTGCATGAACTCTATCAAGATACATATGATAGACCAAAAGAATGGATCAAAATTCATAATGTTTTACTTTCCTTGCGATTTGCTTGATAAATCTCCCTTTAAAAGTTAGACCGAAAAAATTAAATTTCTCATTTACCATCATCCCATCATCAAACCAATTTCATGTGAATTTAGGGTATCCATGGCTTTGCTTCATGAATGTTGTCCCATCAACTGTGCATAAATGTTTAAAATTTCCCTTTGGTAATGAAATATTTACTGTACTTCACAGTGGCTTTAATCTCATGTCTTCCCATGGGAACTTTTCATTGGATTTCTTTTGGCTCGAGCCTATTGAACCTATTAGACCTTGTGAGGACTACTTTTTCAAAGCATATCAAAAGTTTAAGGTGAAGTGCATAGCATAATTATCCCTTAGAAATATGCCTCAACCTGTGATTGAAAAACCTATAGTTGATGAAGCAATGATTGAACCAAAAGCCCTTCCAAGTATCCAAGAAAACGCATGATAAATCCTCCTACCATGTCCTATAAGAGGCCACAAGACTACCAAAACAATCCTGTTGTGCCTCCTAAAGTCAAACAAGTTTACAAAGCCAAGGAGAAAGCAGTTGAACAACCTCCCATGGTTCCTTCCATTCCTCCCTTAAGAGAAGAAAAGAAACCTATGGTTGACAAACCTACTTCTACACAGACACAAATTGACAACAGATTAAAATGAAATCGAAATGCTAGAGAGTGTAGGAGTAGGCGTCATGCTATTGCTTGTATGTTACAAACTAAAGAAGAAAAGAGCAACATCTAAAATCTTGAAATCCTAACTTTCCTGACGCAATGCATGATGACTCTATACCCTCGCCACAATGTAAACAAGAAAGTTCTAGAGACATTGTAATTCAACCTCCTATTGTGATTAATTTATATGATGACATTGATATTGCAAAGATTGACATGAAAAAGTACATAATGAGTTTAATTCATTGTTCTCCTCTTCTACGAGCTTAAAAGATTATTCTCCTAAAAAGAGTGTTGAACATGGTATATGTCCTAGTTCAACACTTTCTATTGTCCCTTTGGCTAGTTGTCCACCTTTTGTATATAGAGTTCAAGATTGGGATGCAGATGACTTGCTATAGGTTGACTCACATGTGCCTCACTAGTCTTTTACATTGTTTTCTTTTTCATGTTTCTTTATGTGATTGCATGTGCATAATGTGATCCCCCGTGCTATTTAGTTTGATGTATCTCTCTCTATTTGTTTGCATTCCTCTCTATGTACCTACAGTCTTCTCTATGTCGTAAACATTTTATCCTTTTTCATTTGTCTTGTGTTTTCCTTTTGGGGATGATGTAAGACATTGAGACATTTAGGTCTCTTCGATGTTGAATCGAAAGGATTTTTTTTTTTTTTTCACTCTCTTTGTGGACATCATTCTTCCAGTTCTATGAGTATTTGGGGAATGATGACATTTTCGAGCTCTATAAAACATTGTAGCAAAGATATACTAAGCCCAAATCCATAGATACCTTATATATTTTTGGGGGAAACCCCTCCTTCCTTTTTCATGACGTAGCTTTATTTTGGAAACATATGACTTGGAATAGGGATTTTTAAATAATCTCTCATGTCTTAGGAGTAAACATTGGCTACTTTAAAGAAATTTCTCACAACAATGGTGTTAGCAACTACTTTAAAGTGGGGGCATACATCGATAATATCTTTTGACATTTTTTATGTTTCATCGTGTGATTTCCTTTTTTCTTGCAATGCATCCTTTTCTTGGTGGTGTCATTGGGTTTGATGTCCTCCAAGAGTGTGAGATTTCTTAGCGTATGAATTTCCTCTTAGTGGCACTAATGCGACACACTACATTCCCTAAGTTGTGAAACTTTTACTCTTGATTTTCCTCTCTTAGAGACATCAGGCATGATGATCCCTAAGAAGAAGACCTTACACAAACAAAGCAAGATCCCTTCGAAAAAAAACATATATAATGTTCATAAGTGTTTGGCATAACGCAACTTGCTAACCTTGTGAAGCTCGAATCCTAATAATGGCCACCAAGCATAACACACCTTGCTTTCCTATGGAGCCTTCCCCATGTTCACAGGTGTTTGGCATAACATAGCTTGTTAAGCCCTATGGAGCCCAAAACCCTAATTCAAGGTCACCTTATTGGAAGAATCACCTAGTTGAAAGTCTAGAGTTTTTCTAACTTAGAGTGAGTGCAAAATGATAGCTTAAAGATGTGTTCCACATCGTGTTGGAAAGTCTATGCTTGATCTTCTTGGTCATTGATAGTGTATGATTGTGTATTTTTGTCATTGCTGCATACATAAGTGTCTTGAATGTCTAATTTAGTGTGAGTTTGACAGGCGGTCATACTCTCACTAAAGTGGGGGAAAAATGTAGTAACGGAAAAAGTATCCCTTTTTACTTAATTTGGGAATGCATAATTAATATTAAAATGAGCCTAATGTTGTAATGTGTTTTACACATTCACATTAAGTTTAGGGCCCTTCTAAACTAAATGGACTTAATTGTGCCTTATTTAGGGTGTTATAAAGTGTATATTTACACTTTCACACTAATCTAGGGCTTTATTAATTAATTGAAGTTAGTGTGCCTTAATTTTCCCCTTTAATTCAAATCCAAGCCTAATTGATTGCAAATTCTTAGGGATAAAGCTTGAAATTCATAAATTCCATTACACAACACTTAATTTTATAAGGTTTGTGTCCTAGGTTAGTGACCTAGGACCGATTCGCCACATGGTGAATGGGTCCTCACTAGGTCCTAGGACCCTATTTTCACATGACATTTCACATTGTTAAAAGTGTGTCCTAGGACTCATTCACTACATGGTGAATGGGTCCTCACTTAGACCTAGGACCCCCCTTATGATATGTTTTTGGCAATATTTTAACAATTTCAAATGTATAATTAAATGTCATCTTGTGATGTTTGAATTTTGGGAATTAATGTTAAGTTATGTATTAATATGAGACTATTTCACTATGTTTCACCTAATATTTTCAAGAGAGCACCTAAAGCATTCAAGAGAATTCTCTAAGGAATTCATGGGTAGATTTATAGAAGAATATTGAAGCAATCGAGATCCATTTCATCATGTCAAAGATTTATTGCATCATGCATGTTGCTGAGCTAATGTGTTGATGTAGTGTTGAAGATCAATCAAGTATGTCAAAGGAATTGTTCTAATCAAGTTTCATGATCAAGATCTACATTCATTGAGGCCACTTCCAAGGTTTCAATCAAGGTGTGGTGAGTTGTGATATTGCATTTGTTAATTCATCTTTCCTTTCATGTTTCATTTCCCAAAGTGTGTCCTAGCTAAGTGAGCTAGGACACATTCACCACATGGAAAATGGTTCCTCACTTAGACATAGGACCCCTCCTTGAAATATGTTTTTGGTGGTATTTTAATGATTCAAATCCTAGACGTGATGTCGGCTTGTGATATTTTAATTTTGGGATTTAATGTTAAGATTTGTACAAATATAAGGCTATTTCACTATATTTCATCTAAGAACTTTTATGCAAGCATTATAGCAAATTTATGAGAAATTTTGATCAAGAGGATTCAAGAGCATTTATAAGGAATTCAAGGGTATATTATTGAAGTAATATTGCAACAATCAAGATCCATTTCATCATGTCAAAGGCATAATGCGTCATGCATGTTGTTGAGCTAATGTGTTCATGTAGCATTGAAGATCAATCAAGCATATTCAAGGACATTGTTTCACATCAAAGTTCATGATCTAGGTATACATTCATTGAGGCCACTTTATGCTAGTTTGCATATCTACAATCCAAGGTTTTAATTGAGGATTGGTGAGTTGTGACATTGCATTTTTTCATTCATCTTTCCTTTATGCATTTTTCATTCAAAGGTTTAATTACCAAAACAGGGTTTGACCAAGGAAAACCCCTATTCCATAACAAAACAACATTTTTCTCCTATTTGATGTGTGATTGGAGGTTGAAGATCAATTGAAGAGAAAAATTGGAGAAAATTGCAAAGTTGTCAAACATGCAAGAAATGTTATCAAATCATGGAAACTGAGCTACAGGTTTGATTTTTGACTTTTCAACATTGCCCAACTAGAATTTGGGAGTGTAGACTGAGAGGAATAGAACCTAGAAACTCATTTTCCAAATCCCTAGCCAGGACCCATTCACCGTTATAGGGAAAATGAGTCCTTAGTGAGGTTTGAAAAAGCACTTTTGGTGAAAGCTACACGACATTTGAGCCTTTTTTAGACCTGCCTTTTGATTGTTATTTCTGTTAGGTTTAATTTCCATTACTCATTTATACTATAGCACACATATTGAATGAAACTAAGAGAATTAGGTTCATCATCTTGTTTCATTTTGGTGAACCTATTTTCCTTGATTTCAAAGATATTAGGGGATGTGGAATTATGGATTGTGTCAAAATTTTCACTCTCTTCTACTACGAGACTATCATAACTAGGAAAAATATTGGAAGAATTACTAACATGCTTGTTAATGAGATTTTTCTTGGCATAATTAGAAAAAAAAGATGCTAACATTTTAAAATTGTGCCAAAAATGAAAGATGGTCTATCTAACTTATGTAATGCTTCAAAATGTAAACAATTTCCCTATAGGTTTGATGATTTTGAATATTGAAATGCAATATATTTTTTATGATTTTCAACAAATTAGATAAGATAACACCTTTTCTTGCACATAGACTAACTATTTTTCAAAATTTCAAAATGTAGTTTGAAGAGCAAAAATATGAAGCTAAAAAAGAGATTTAAATGCACTTAGAAATTGGTCAAAATGTCTGTACAGGGACTCATTCACCCACGGGTGAATGGGTCCTTGCTCAGGGTTTAAAAAATGAAAAATAAAATTTTTAAGTTGTTGTATGTGTATTTTATTCCAGGTTTCAGACTCTAACTTCTATGACAAAATTTTCAAGAATTTGATGACCTAATGCAAGTAGAATTAATGAAAAATGATGAACTATATGACACTTTTAAATTGAAATGCAATTGTGACTCAATTTTTGAATGTGAATGATTGAACATACACTAATATGCAAGTACTATCAAAATTAAAGTAATATGCATGCAAATTTTTTAAATTTTTTAGATTTAAACAATGAAAAAATGAAAATTTAAAACCCTATATGTAATGCAAACTAATGCAATTTTTTACAACCCTAAATGAGATACAAAATAAACTCATGCAAATCCTAGATCTAGTGTTTGGATGATCTCCAAATTAGAAATATAAATGTTCAAAATGTTAGGTTCACCATAATGAAACATAGAAAAAGAGCATAGGTTCACCAAAACATATGGTTTTATACTAAATTTAGAATGTTTCACCAAAATTACTATAAATAGAAAGGGAAAAATGGGGTGTATAAACCTACCTATTTTCTATTTCATTCAGGAATTAAGACCCTCTAAGATAGAATTAACTTTCAGCCCTTAGGCACGAGTCAATTCCATAGAAGATCTAGCAATTTCCTTAATGTGTGTGGACGGGGGTACAATTCAAACAACACTTTTGGGAGATGAAAATAAAATAGAAAATGATCTCAAATTTATAACCTGAGACTTGATTCATGTAGATGAAACCTAGATCTAATAGAAACAATCAATTTTTTATTTTTTGGATAAGTGGAAGACACTTAAAACTTTCCTCAAAAACCGGTTGCTAAGTGTCTAGAAATGGAAAATGGGTCCAAAGACAACTTTTTCAACTGAATTTTTGGGAGCCTCTAAAGACAGATATGAGATGCAATTTTCCACTAGTTTCACTCAGAAATGATGGAAAATAAATTTAAGATCCGAGTTTTCGTGATCTTGACAATTTTTCTTGCAACTTTTGCAATTTTTCACTTTAGATATCTCCAATATTCAATTTTCCTTCAACCTAAGATTTACAAAACACACAAGAGGGAACCCTTTTTTTTTTTTGGTGAATGGGGGTTTACCTTGGTCAAACCCCGTTTTGGTAATTAAACCTTGAATTAAAATAATGAAGCATGAAATGATTGATGAATAAACAATACAATGTTGCAACTCACCAAACCCTTGAATAAACCTTTGGAAAATTGAAATCTTGACCTTGATAGATTACATGAAATGGCTTCAATAGATGTGGATCTTGATGCTTGAATTGATACTTGAATACTTTGACTTGATCTTTGAAACCAACATCACAATGTTAGCTCCAAAAACATGCATGATTGCAAAATACTTTGACATGATGCTTGAGATCTTGATTGCTACAAAAAATGCTTGATAAATATACTCTTGAATGCTCTTGACAATAATATTTTCTCTTGCTAAGTTCACCTCTTGCTAGATTACTTGAATTGATAAAATAACCTTTATTTTAATAGATGATTTTCTAATTTCTTGAAAATTAAACATTACAAGATGACATTGAAATTTGAATTTGGGATTGTAAAAATAGTACCAAAAAAATGTTTTAAAAATGGGTTCAAAGGCTTAGGGAGGACCCATCCAACCATGGGTGAATGGGTCCCAGTTCCCTATTCCTAGAACACACATTGCTCAAGGTAAAGTGTTATGTGTTGGCATTAATTATTGTTGGGTTTTCCCTTCAAAAAATGTAATTTATTAGGCTTGTAGATGTAAAATAGGGATTATTAAGGCATAATTAAGTCCATTTTAATTGAGGGGTCCCAAACAAAGTGTGAAAATGTAAATGAGTACATTTTTCTACACTACAACAACCTTAGATACACTTAAGGTCAGGGATCACATACTCTCGTTTATCAGATCATTGTCATTTATCAAGGTTTAATTACCTTGAACTTGGGGCTCGACTAAGGAAAACCCCCATACTGTAAACAAACAATTTTTTTTTGTTTGTAGATTTATTGCAGCTCCAGATTCAGAAACAAAGATTTGTAGGTATAGGAGTAGAGTGCAAACAAAGGGCTACAACTTGAATTTTTATAGTTTTGGAAAGGACCACTAGGACCCATTTAGCCTAGGGCGAACTTGTCCTTCAATAGATCTCAAAACCTAATTTTGGTGATTGGTACATGTGTCCTTACCCTTTTCAGATCTACCTACAAATTGTGGTTTTAGTTTCTATACTTTTAGGAATTTACATTTCATGTTCTAGGTCTTATAATTCATTTAGTTTGTGCATTGCATATCATTTAAATTTGGTTTTAGATCTATCCTATTGTTTTAAGGACTCAGATCCCAGTCTAATTGACTCACCTTTGAGGTTGAAAGTCAATCTTTATACCTTGTGATCTCATTCCTAATGAAATGCCTTAGGGAAAGGTACAAATAGAGAGAATACCTCCTTATTGATTAAGGGACTCCTTTCCTTTACATTTCAAGAATTCTAGAGAGCCAAATTCTTTTTCTCTTTCTCTCTCTCTCCTTACTTTGATTAAGGCTTAAAGTTAAGGGTTTATGATTGATGATGGATAACTAAGGTTTTACCTTTCACTCCCTTTCTGCCTCCTTCTCTCTCTACTGATACTTCTCTTTCTCTCTCCCTCTCTTATCTCTCACCTCTCTCTCCCTCTCTAGGACTCTCCCACCCTCTCTCCCTCTCTACCTTGCCTTCCCTCATTATCCCCATCAATCCAAGACATGTTGGATAAAAAATATTTAAAGTTAATGGACTATAGGAGGTGATGTATAGAATTTGCACATGTATAATTTATTAATTTCAAGTGTTTTCTCCTATTTGTTTAAATCAGTTAGATATTTGTACTACTTTATGTTGATAGTTTTTTGTGATACAAATCAAGAATTTTTTTTAATGCGATTTCATTGTTTTATCCAAATTAGAAATTGAATTCATTACCAAATATATTCATTATTTATTTTATTTTCTATAAACATCATAATTTTAATATTTTGTTTAACATTTGATTAGATTAGGATTAATTTAAGAATAAAAATGTGAACATGTCATTCAATTGATTATATTCATGGATTGCAAGTAATAATATTACTACGAATAAATGACACATGTGATGACACCTAAAAACAATATCTCTTTTGATTGGTTGATTTAAATTTGTCAAATCTAGAGTGTTGAATATCTTGTGTGGATTAATAAATTGTTTCTATAAAATAAATATATCTAGGGTAACTACAAACATATATATTAATAGAAATGAAGTATAAAACAAACATTAAAGGAAAAATGTGTTTTGATCAATCTATTAATATAAAGTTACATAAAGAATGTTGATTATTTATAAAACTAATTTCTTATTTGGTTGATAAATTTATCTTGAACTAAATGAATTACAATATGTATATGCTATGAACCTATTCAAATGGAACAAATACAGACATATATCATTAAGTCATGTATTGCAACACAATGACCTAGTAACATATTTAAGCTAGATGAATAAATCTATTTATAGGAAGTTACTTTCCTTTCAAGAGAGATGAAGTGATCTTTTAACTTTACTTGAGTTGTTGAGTGTGTCAAAAAACCCTTCCAATTAATTTTTAAAGGTTTGAAATTATTGAAATTTAATACTTTATAACAATTTATACTAAATTTTGAGTGTTTAAACTTTATCTAGAAAAATAAAAATGGGAGGGGGGAGATGATTATAATTTTTAGTAATTTTCTATTATTATCCTTCATATTGCATATAATAACACTTTTGTAGAACAATATATCATGTGGTGTTATTTAATCTTAGATTAATTCTTTCTTTTAATTCTATATTAAATACAATTGTGTATATTATATAACTCTAATAAATTGTAAGATGTTGGACCTATTGAATAAAATTGTTCAATTAGCAATATGATACAACAATTTATGTATCACTATAGAAAGAAAAAAATTCCCCAAATTACTACTATTTTGTAGTTGTTATCCTACCTCAACACTACCAGATTTATTTGACAAGACTTTTTCATTTTCTCTATTTTGATATGTAAACAATCACAAAATTAGGTACAAGTACTATGAAATATTCTCCTATGATGCAATATTTTGAAATATTTTATGTGCTTGTGGCACTAACTAGGCGATTTCTAAAACTTTGAGCATGAGGTGAGAGAAACACTAATTGTTTGGTTAATAGTTGTAGTGTAGAAAAATGTATCCCCTTACATTTTCACACTTGTTTGGGCCCTTGTACAAACTAAAATGGACTTAATTGTGCCTTATTTAGGGTGTTGTAAAGTGTTTTCTTACACTTTCACACTAATCTAGGGTTTTGTTAATTAATTGGGCTTCTTTATGCTTTGGCCTTATTTTGCATCCACAAGCCTTAATTAATGCATCATTCCAAGATTTATCTTGACATTTACCAACATCAATCATGATTCATGTGTTTTTGGATTGTATGGCCCAAATTTAGTGATCTAGGACTCATACACCACCTTGGGAGTATGGGTCCCACCTATGTTTTGAGGCCCCGATTTGGATTTCACATTAAACTAGAAGAATTTCTTAAAAAATGTGTCCCAAGCTTAGCCTAATGGAACTCATACGCCACAATTGGCATACGAGTCCTGCTTAGTTTAGACCTAAATTAAATTCAAATTCTTGGCATGATTTTATTCTCCTAGATCTGATGTCAGCTTGTAGTGTTGTAATTTGGAGGAATTTGGCATGAACAAGTATAAATACAAGGTTATTTGACTCATTTTTCTCCTATCAACTTAAGTATTCATGCATATAGCGAATTTGAGTTCACAAAAGCATTCAATAATTCACAAGAGAATTCAATAGTCTTCAAGAGCTAATTATCAAGTGTTTTAGAGCATTATTCAAGTATCAAGCATCGTGTGAAAGTCATCATACATCATGTTTATTTTTGAGCTAACATTTGTGATGTAGGGTTTTATGATTCAAGCAAGCATTCAAATCAAGATCCAAATCATTCAAGCAAGAGTCAAGATCCATATTCATGCTATCCATTGCATACATGTTTGCAACTTCCTATTTTGTGTGTGATTTGTAGATCTAGGTTAAAGATACACTGAAGAGTAAGATTGGAAAGAAGTTGTCAAGGTTTTGTCAAAGTTGTCACCTTGTTTAGAAGATCACTAAAAGACAATTATAGAGAAGAATTTAACATTTCAGATTCAAAAATCAAGATTGGAAGGAAGAGTAGAAATAGGAGAGTAGATTCAGATCTTAACCTTTCAAAAGAGCAAGGCAGGACTAATATGCCACAACTGGCATATGAGTCCCAATACATGGCTTTTTCCAGTTTTCAAGAGTTCTAGACTTGTCACTGCCAGATTTCTATTCCTACCCAAAAACCCTAATATAGGACTAAATTTCCTAGCCTAGAGTATGAGTCCCAATTTTTATTAAATTCAACATTTTTAGCATTTTAGACTTCATTCCGAGCTTCTACAGGTTTCCAGGTGCACCTCTATACTTTTCCAGTTTACTGTTTTGATTTGCATTCATTTCTAGGTCATTCATTTGAGTTTTGCAAAGTATTAGGTTTTGTCATTAGATCTTGCATGTTTTTTTGTCTTTCTAAGCCCTAGCTTGGTGGTGAACCCCTCTTTAGTCTTTAATTACACCCCTAGGACAACCTTTAGTAGATCTCTTTCCATCATTCCATCTTTGGATTGAGATGTCTAGGGTTTCCTTGAGTGAAACTAAGTGAAATAGGTCCTAAACCCTAGTGTTCCATCTCCTAAAAGATAGAGAACAAACCTGTTTCCGTTGTTTCAATAGTATAAAAAATACTAATTTTAAAAATTCCTAAATTGTGTACGTATCCACATAAATGGAAAAGGGATAGATGACAGATATAGCCTATACTACATATATGTAAGGAAATGTTATAGGTCCTGACTTCCATGTCACTTAATCAATGATCAATGTATGCAAGATACAAAAAATTGGTCGATCAAAATAACAAAAAATATTTATTTGAAATGAAAGAATGCTTAACTAATAGGTTAGAGACAGAGCACTCCACAAATATATAAATTATATTGTCTTTGATTTTGGTCCTAGCTACTTTATCTAAATGATCATTGTAGGAGGTAAACTAGAAGTCACAAATTTTGAAATATGGATTGAGAGAGGCATCAAGGATATATGAAATTCTATTCTCAATTCAAATACAAGTAAAATTTAGAGTCAATGACATGATATTAGAGATAATATGCTAGCAATGATCAATAATACATGCATATACTAAATCTAAAGACCTATGTTTAAGGATCAATATTGTACACAATGGGTCGGATTGATGGACCTAATGCAATGCCACTTTAGTTGATTGCTATTTCATGTATCTAACTAAATGTAAACTTCTACTTATTGAGTTTTTTTGACATATTGATAATACATCTCACAATATTAAAGTAAAAGAATCATCAATTGTGTCAAAGTAGCATTGTTTAATCTCTACACAATCTTCTCAGTTATCTTTAAAAGATGTTGGAATGATTATTTAAGCAAAAGGAGTTTGCTTGAATAACTCAATTCCAACACATGTAATATGTAGATTAATTTTGAGAAGTGTGGAGTGCATTCTAGATAGCTTTTAGTTCATGCACACCATCTTATACAAAAGGACTAGTGATAAGAAACTTAAGATTTTTGATAGTTCTACTATAAATAGTAAGGAGGTTCTAGTTGACCTTTAGTTGTTTAAACTCTTGAGTTTAACCAAGTTTCAAAGCTATTTTTTATAGAAATCCTTATATCAATATGAAGTATTTGATCATAGGATGTTGATGTGGTGGTTGGAGAATATTCCCTATTTTAGTAAGTTTGTTGGTGGTGACAATAGGTATTTGTTCATGTGTAGCCAATGGGTTTTTCATGGTGGTCAAGAAATGGTCTAGTAGTGGCTAGTTAATGTAAAAGTGGTTGTGGTGCTATATGTCATCTAGTTTAGGACTTTGAAACCCACAAAACTACAAAACCTGCAACTTTGATATCTTGGGCTTTGGATGTTTGTTTAACTTTGTTAGTTGCTCTAGATGTAATGGTGATATTGTGACTAAACAAGCATTAGATGTAACATTTTAAGAAATGATTGTAGAATATATTTCTCATTACATGTATGAGAATAAAGAAGATTACTTTTTATGATAAGAAATTTAAAACTTGTCCAAAGCATATATTTTTGTCTCTCCAATATTCTATATCAGATGAAAACATTATCAAAATAAACATATAAACTTTAATAAGTTCTTGATGAAAAAAAATCCTAAAAATTTAATACATTAAACAATGATATATACTTTAATATAAGATGATTATTATTGAAATAGAAAAGAAATCTTCTCACATCTTTTCAATTTGGTAAACACAACAGCAGAAAACCGATTTTAATGTAGTATTTTTCAATTTTTAAATATAACAACTATTGAATAATAAAAATGATAGAAGACATACTTGAAAACTTAAGCGACCTTTTTATTAGTATTTACACTGAAATATGGGAGATAGTTTCCAAGATCAAATGCTACTAAAGCAGAAATTTAGCCAAAGCATATGGCGTAGTGATGTCGATCGTATGCACTCTGTAGACCTCTGCCCATACTACGCAAATACGTTTCTTTTCTACTTGAGGGAGGCTCTTAACCACCTTACCCACTGCTTTGTCAAGCGGCCCAAATTTATCTCTAAGTGAGCTATGCTCTGTGAATTTTCCCATGATGGGAAGCCAAGTTGTGAGAAAAGAAACTCGAGAAGCTCTTGAAATTACTATCTTTCCGTCTCCTGTGGCCTTCATAAACCACATTATAATGTCGAATACAACTTCAGCAAAACCCAGGTGAGATATCTGCTTTACACACTTGATAAACTCTGCATCTTTACAAAATGCCTTGAGTGCAGCTTCCAGTATTGCTCCATTGCAGTGCTGAATAAGCTTGAAAAACCATAGCAGAGTTGTGAAATTAGGAGAATCGATGGCTGCTTTGAACTCTTGCAAAAGCACACGCCCGCATACGTCCACGACATCTCTACGTCTACTTCCATCTAACATCCCTGCTAAATCTTTCTCCACGGTTTCTCGACTTTTGGATAAACCGCTGCTGTTGCTTTTAAGAAGAGACACCATTTCTTGGATAATCTTCTCCACAAAGGTTATATGGTCATCGTCATCCTGATGAAGCCTGGCAGCTAAATCTGGTGAAACTTTCAGCCCTCACGAGAGAGCACGTTTCGAATTTGGGACTCCTCCTTCGCACTCCAAGGAACTGCTTCCAAATATTGCATGCATTTGTTGATGCAGTCATCAGCCAACATTTCAGAAGCAACTGACAGAATCCCCAGGCATTCTTCAATATTGAGGAAATCCACATGCTCACCATACATGATTTCAATACATTTTAAATAGTGATCAAAGTTGTGAGAAGTAGTTACCCATATTTCGGTTGATTTATCCGATGACCACCGCTTGGAAAAGCTGCCTTCAAAACACTTCAATCTTTTGAGGATCTGAGAATGGAGATAATAAATTAAAACTGGATTTTTTCCGTGCTTTTTGTCAGCTGGGCCTGTCAAGAACAATTTTACATCAGCGGAGTTTTGAGTTCCGAATCGAAGCCGAGCTTCTGCCATTGCATAAATGGATACAGATGACGCCTTTCTATCAAAACCAACTCTAGATTTATAGAGTGGGATTGAATACCGCTGCAATTCAATCTTACATGTCTCAAAATTTAGAACATGAGGCGGCTTCTGGTGCAATTTAATGGTAAAGTTATGCAATAATACTTAAATTTCAATGGAGTCTACATCAATCACAGGTCATTGCCGACTTCTTTAAAGCGGATTCCCTTCGCTTTAATAAAATAAAGCTTATTAAGTGCTATAAAAAATAAAGTAATTTTTTAGATGCTTTGGCTTAATAAACATTTCTCCATTACTGTTGGAGGAATGGACATTTTAATACGTAGTTAACTTTATCTTGTTCCACTTAAACTTTCAATATAAAATAAAATTAGTAATTCATAAATAAATTTTTGTCTTATTATTAATTTAAAAGTAAAATATTTTAATTTATTTTTAAATATATTATAATAGCATGGAGAAGTTTCATATTATGTATATAAAAACTAATTAGCTTAAATAATAAATGTAAATTATAAAAAAGTAATATATAAATATATAATATTTTCTTATTTATGAAAATCTTATTGATCATCCTCTTAAAAATGAAAGGAAAGAAATCAAATGGATGATTCCTTTTGTGGGTCGGAGCAAGCTAAAGTTTGATGGGACAATCAAGACATATTTTGCGCTAGTTGCATAATGAGAGACCATGATGGACATTTGATAGGTGCTACTTTGAAAAATTTGGGATAAGCAACAAAGAACGAACTAGAAGCCATGGTGCTTCTTTTAGGCCTACAAAGTTGTTAACACCTAAGTATTAAGAAGGTGTAGATTGAAGGTGACTCATATTATTATAAATGTAATAAAGGAAAAAGGGGCTCCAAACTAGAAAATTAACAAGATTATAAATCTAATTTGACCCTTTCTCAACAAACTAGAGGCCTTTACACTCAAACACATTTATAGAGAAGGGAATTATTATGTTTATGTGCTGACCAACTTTAGTATCAATCATGAAACATGATTGTTATTTGGAGATAGCATAAGACTATGAATGCAACAATCCCCCTCTTTATTTTAGGATGACCCATTAACTCAAAGAAAGCTAATAAATCTTTGTGACAATGTAACATGATTGCTTTAAAAATAATTTTATTTTTTCCAATCCCTATAAGGACACATAAATTGTAAATATGAATTATGGTTTGGAAAGCTACACTAGTTTATAAAGGGCTATAATTGTAGAATATCTTAACCAATAATAAATGGATTAAAAGTAAGGCTATACACTAATAATCAACATATTTCTTTCTTAGGAGAGATATCTAACCAGATTAAGACAATAGTCAATGTTAAAGTGGTGACAATGGTTCAAACAATACACATAGTTTTAACTTTTGGGTGACTTGTTCCTCCCTACCACTCATATATATTTAGTCACACAAAAATTACATAAATGTTTTTTGGAATTCTTCTTGAGATTGGTTAATCCATTGAAACAACAAGGTTGGTATTAATTGTGTTGATTTAGATACGTTGGCATATAGGTCTCAATTCTATTCTTGACAAGGTTGTTCCTAATATGGGTTTCCAAATTGACAATGGACTATGACCCACTTTCTACAACATAATTGTTGTTTCAACTTGGGTCCAATTTATTATTTTAGTTGTAAACTTCAACAATTGTCCATAAAAAACATAAAAAGGGGGTATTTCCTTCATGAAATTTTACATGGAAGTCTTTCCTCCAAATAGAGTCATTTGTACATTTTTAGTGGAAGTGGATTCATTGGACAATGATGGTGATGGGCTTTGACAAACTAAGATTATATGGGTAAATCTCATACTAATACCAAAATAGTTTCATAATAATTATTTAATTAAAAAATGAATGTAATTAAAATAATGACATATAGTCATTGATGGTAAAACACAAAATGTATACAACAAACTTTGGAGTTTTTGAAATTATTTCTTAAGAATTTTGGTTTTTGGCCCTCTATTCTTAGAGAAACATTAATATATATTTTTTATAGGTTAATATATGGGTACATATCCCCAAGGCCAATTTTATCTAGTAAAAAAGTTATAAATATATAATAATCATTACAATTTTTAAAGTAAATAAAATAAAAAGTTAAATAATTACTACTTTCAAAAATAGAATTAAAATTTGCATACAATATATTAATAACTTTCCCAATAAAAGTAAAGTAATGAAAGTATTAAATAAAATATTCTTAAGTAAAAATAGAATTTATGTGTATTAAATAATTTTAAAATAAATAAAATAACTCTTAAGAAAAAAAAAAAACTCCCATATCTTTAAAGATTTTAAATATAAAAGTACTTATGATATTATGAATTTTAAATTTACTTATTATTAATAGAAAATATTAAATTTATTATATTATCAAATTTATAAACAACATGGAATTGAGTGGAGTGATTTAGGAATGGCCACCAATGGTTTGCTTTTGGTGGATGTAGCTAGGGTTTTACCCAAGCTGAGCCTCTAGGGAAAGGCTACTTAGGGAAGCTTTGGGGCTTCTTTTCCAGACAGAGATTGCACCAACTATGTGGTAGAATGGGACAACCACAAGGAGCTTGCAAGGCAGGTGTCAAAGCAACGTGGTGGAGTTTTTTCTCTTGAAAATGAAAGCCAGTTGCAACTTCATTAGGGTGACGTTTCTGGTGGAGATGGAGTTGTTAAGAACTTTAGGAAGTTGAGAAAGAGGAAAGCATCTTTGGGAACATTAGGGCAGATAGATCTGCTGGGGGGAATGGAGGGGACCCTGCTTCTGATTCAATCACCTTGGAATTAGATGGAGAGCTGGTGAACGAAGTGGCTTTCAATGAAAAAGTCTTCTCTGGGTTGGGCCTGATTGGGAGATTCAGGGGTTTCTAGCCATTCTTTCCTGATCTGCATCAGTGGATCTCCAACTACTTGAGGCCCTTGCTAGAAGGGTATGTTCAAATTTATCCAATGGCCAGAGATTTTTTTATTATTGTTTTTGAAAAAGAACAGGATAGAAATAAGATACTCTGTGATTATCACTGGGATTGGGAAGAGAAACATGTATTGATGCTAAATCCATGGAATCCGGATTTCAACCTAGCCACAAAAGTGTTTGAGAGGGTCCCCCAATGGGTGAGACTTCCTAACCTCCCCCTGTAGTTCTGGTTTGATTCATGCTTAGAGGCTATAGGGAACTCTTTGGGAACCTTTGTAATGGTGGATGAGGGTTCTTCAAATATTCTACACTTGACTTATGCCCGTATTTTGGTTGAAATGAATGTGTCCAAGGTGCCCTCGAAGGAGATTCGACTAAAATATCCAAAGGGTT
Source organism: Sequoia sempervirens (assembly GCA_007258455.2). Classification (NCBI taxonomy): domain Eukaryota; kingdom Viridiplantae; phylum Streptophyta; class Pinopsida; order Cupressales; family Cupressaceae; genus Sequoia; species Sequoia sempervirens. Next base: position 104,773,453 of record VDFB02072274.1, on the reverse strand, counting down.
GTTGGGTGTAGCCCCTAGACTATGAAGGGGTGCCTTTTAGGTGTAGAATATGCCATCAAACAGGGCACTTGGTAGCTAAGTGTGCTAAACACAAAACTAACAAATTTGCTTCTTAGTGGAAAGATGCATCCACCTATCACTATACAATGGAAAAAAAAGAGGTGAAGCAAGGGAGCTCTCAGCTAAAAGGCACTGAGGAGGAGAATCGAGCTTCAAAGGAGCCAAATTTGGTAGAGAAGTCGCTGTTGCAGGAGGCTGGAAGTAAGGAGCAACAACAAATTAAGGCAGCCCCAACTTAGGAAGGGAGTCCAACTGAAAATAGTGTTAAAGTTTCTCTCAGTGGAAGTGTTAAGGAGATGAAACTAAAAATTGGCACTGCTACACTAGAGTGTTGGGAAAAGAAAGGTGGAGTGAAACCTTAGATGAAAGAAGCTAGAAAATGGAAGGTTGATGATCAACATCAATAAGTTAGTATTGGGAATGGAGCTTGGAGGAGTCCTTGGGATTTACCTTTGGACTAGCAACAGGAGGCTGCAAGGTTTGAGGACGGGTGGCAAATGGTCATGGGGAAGAAAGCAAAGAAGGAGAAGAAGAAAGCTTTTGCTATGGTCCTACGATCTCAGAGTAAAGGATGATCAAAGAAAGCTTCAAACTTTTGACTTGTTAATAGGTGCTATAGGGGTTTGGAATTTAAGCTTGGTTGTTAGCCGTATTTAAGTCTTTAATCTTTGTGTGGGATGGATTAAGCTGGAATTAGGGGTAGCTCTTTAGTTTATAATTTCGGTTTTGATGGGGTGTGGTAGGGACTACAATGGATGTTATTTTTGAATTAGCTTTGTAATCTTTTTATTTCAATTCTCAATAAAATAAACTTGTTACCGACCAAAAAAAATTATAAACAACATTATATTATTGATTAGGAAAAAGGGGTTATTGAGAAAGCCCCAACCATTCTATAAAGCTACTAAAACATTAAACAAACAACACTCAGAATTTGTAAAGTATAGCTAAAGATAATTTGTCTTCACAAATAGTGATGTAGACACTAAAAAATGTCCCGAGCCTACAAGCAACCTTTTATCACTAATTTTCCTTCTTCATAGCATAATCAAATACTGTTAATTATTTAGTTATTTTCTAATGTCAAAATTCCTCTATTAATTAAATAATTCCTAATTATTTAATTAATTCATTTTAGGTCTTATTTTTCCTTTGATTAATTTAAATAAAAATCAATTTTATTTAAATTACGTCACTAATTTATTCTTTTCTATCTATAATTAAATAAATTTTATTTATTTAATTATTATTATTTTTGGATAAAAGGAACTTAGGCCTGAAATATATTAATATTGTATAAGTATGAGTTACATATTTTACCCACATATAGGTGGGTGACAGATTGATATTTTGCAAAAAGAGGCCCCCACATACAATTTTTTGTGCCATGCAAGGCTGGGCTATGGAAATTATAGTTACAAAATTACCCCTGGAATATGGAAAAAACCAACATTTACCAAGCTTTGGGTCAACTACACTGAGTAACTAGAATACATGATTATCTGATCGAAGGAATTGACAAAACATAAAAACATGGTTTACCCACTTTTGTGATGAGGCCTGGGAAGATTTTGGTGACAAAGGGTGATCCTAGGGGTGGGTCTCATGTGAGAGGACAATTATCACTCGATATACTTCTAGGACCTGATTGCAAAAGTTTGCACCCACTTCATCCCTGTGCACACAAAAGGATTTGTCTAACTCTGCTTCAGGGCCACAAATATGCAGAGGTACCTTGAGTGTTTGTGTAGCTATTTGTGTGAGAACAACCCCCCTACCAGAGCCGAGCCATTGTAGAAATCATAACCTTTGATGGTAGAATTGAGTGCTTGGCCAACCAATTTTTTTTTCCTACACATAGTCAATTGCCAGGTACACAACCAAGCCATAGTGCTATATCAAATCCATAGCATTAGAGAGAAAAATGAAGCAACCTAAGATGGGTAAATGACAAGATCATCATTTCTAACCTTTGATAGTCTATCTTGAAAATCTTGCGTAGCATGTCGACAAAGAATTCATCTAACTTCGGGTATTCCCATTTCAGAATTGGAAGGCTTATCTGCTTGTGGATGGGCTCAATTTCAATTGATTCCATTAGGATATTGTGACTAGAAACCCCCCGCGAGAGAGACTTTGTAGCCAAAAAGAAGGATATTAAAACCTCGTAGCATTGAATGAGTTGCAAAGCTATTTCCTCTTCTGAATGCAAGTGCCGAGAATATGAGGTGACTTCTGGTATATTTAAATACCATCAGGAGGTATTGTCTATACTTCCCTAAGATGAAATGATCTCGATGTCGCCACCTTTCAATGAAATGATTTCCATATGCAATTGGCACCGAAGAAACTGATGACTGTATCAATGAGATTTTCTAGTGCCACTAATATATCTAATACATGCTTGAATATGGTGATCTATGCATAGATACGTATTGGATTTCATACTAAAAATGTTGATTTTTGTAGCTTGAAAGGTGGGATGTGGAATTGTTTTAAAGCAACTTGAGTTGGATATGCTTTAAAGCACTTTAAAGCAACTCGAGTTGGATATGCTTTATAATAATTCGAGTTGGATTTTCAACAACAGTAGGATTTTTATTCTTTAGTAGAATGTTTTTGAGTTTGTGAGGATAGGATAAATCCAAGAGTGATTTTATGTGTGATTTAAAGCCAAAGAATGCAAGGAAAGATTCTTTTCTTGCACACTAAGTAAAGCAGTTGGGCTCTATATATGTAAGATTGTTGTAGCAAACTCATATTGTATTTTTGAAAGAAAATTTTGCTGTTAGGCTGAATAGAAGATCCAACATTTGCAGGTTTTTCCCCATTCTGGGGTTTCCTAGGTATATCCGTGTTATTATCTTTTTGTGATTGGCTTCTTGTTATTTTTTCTTCCACTGTTATTAGTTGTTAATTAACCTAGTGTGCTAATTGTTATAAATAAGATATTTAATTATATTCTGTGAATTTATTGTGCAATTAATCTGTAGCTGGGTTATAAGAAACTAACATGGTATCAGATCTCTAAACTCTGAATATGAAGCCAAGATTTGTGACGCAAATTTCAAGAATTTTTTTCTTCATATTTTCATCTCTAGTTTTTTTTTTTGTGGCTATGGCAACCAGTGTTCGATATGAGTATAGGCTTGAGGGTGCGTCTAACTTCTTGCAGTGGAAGGTTCAGATTACATCTATTCTCAAGGAGAACAGGCTGTGGATCTATACTATTACAAAAGTGACACCAGCAATAAATGATCCTATTGTCTTAGATTCACATGAAGTCAAAGAGGAAAAAGCTTAGAGGATTATCCTGGATGGATTAAGAGATCATTTAATTCCTCATTTATCAAGGAAAGACACCACCAAGGAGATGTGGGATACAGTCACAAAACTTTATTAGAGTGACTATCAGAGTCATAAGATGATGCTCAAGGACAAATTGCATAATACCAAGATGTCCAAAGGTGAGAGTGTGACCTCTTGTCCAAGCTAACACAGGTCAGGGATGAGCTTGTTACTGTTGGAGAGATGATTGATGAAGATGACTTGGTGCATATAGCCTTGAATGGTTTTTTGAAGCACTAGGAAGTGTTTGTCAAGTGTGTTGTCAGAAGAGATTAGCTACCTAATTGGGCAAGACTTTGGGATGATTTTGTTCAGGAGGAGATCCATGAAGGTGCTCATCAAGGAGATCAGATGAAGAAGGGTCAAGATGAAGAAAATATTGCTCTTGCAAGTAAGGGTAAGAAGAAGTCCAATAAAGAGAAAACATAAGGTTCTTCTTCCAAGAGTGGGAAGAAGAAAGATCTGAGCAAGATAAATTTTTTTTGCTGCCATTAGATGGGTCACTATGCTAGTCAATGCCCGAATAAGAAAAATAAGGATGTAAGCAGAAGAAGCAAGTTGTTGCTACAGTAGAGGTGGACGAGTTTGCATCACAATTTGAGAATGAGTTTTCCCTCATTGCCTGTCTCTCAAGTTCAATTGCCAACAGGGTATGGTATATTGACAGTGGGGCTTCTTTCCACATGACGAGAGTTAGAGAATGTTTCACCAAGTTGGAGGAGAAAAGGCTGGATTTCTATATTGAGCTCGAAGATAATGCCAAGTACCATTCAACTGGTATTGGCACCGTCAACTTTCAGAGGGAGTTTGACAAACCTTTGCTAGTGGAGGATGTGTTGTATGTCCCTGACATGACAAGAATTTAATCTTAATTTCTACTTTGGAAGACAAGGGTTACATTGTGACCTTTGAGAGGGGACAAGTCTATATTCGTCCTAAAGATTCTAAGGTTGCAAAAGTGATTGGAGTCAGGCATGGTAGCTTGTTTCAGTTACAATTCGAGCCAACACATGCATTGGTTAGTAGTTGTAAAGGGATTGGAGAATTGTGGCACAGGAGGATGGCTCACCTTCACCATGGAGCACTTAATATTCTTAAGGAAATAGTGATAGGGCTACCTGAGATGAAGACAAAAAAGCATGAGGTGTGCAAGGGCTGTGTTCTTGGGAAATATGCCAAGAAATTTTTTCCAAGCAGCGACACTAGATCTAAATGGATTTTGGATCTTGTACACTCAGATGTGTGCATATCTATGTCAACAACATCCTTGAATGGATATGAGTATTATGTTACCTTCATTGATGATTTCTCCAAGAAGATGTGGATATATTTCATGAAGAATAAGGATGAGGTCTTCAGTAGGTTCAAAGAGTTTAAGGCTCTTGTGGAGAACCAAACAAGGAGGAAGACCAAGATACTAAGGTTTGATAATGGAGGAGAGTATACCTTGAATGCCTTCAAAGATTTTTGTACTTAGGAAGGTATCATGAAAGAGTTGACAGTTTCGTACAACCCTCAACAAAATGGGATTGCTGAATAGAAAAATAGGGTGATAGTTGGAGCAGCCAAGGCCATGCTTCATGATTAGGATCTGCCTTGGTTCTTATGGGTAGAAGCTTGCAATATAGTTGTGTATTTGTAGAATAGGATCCCTCACAAAGTGTTGGGAAAGTTGACTCCATAAGAGGTGTTCACTGGTAAGAAACCAGATTTGGTGCACATTCACATCTTTGGATTCCTTGAGTATTGTCACATTCCTATTGAGAAGATAACCAAGTTGGAACCTACTGCAGAGAAGGGTATCCTTGTTGGGTACAACAAAACTTCTAAGGCTTATCAGGTTTACATTCCTACTCTCAGGGAAACAATGGTTCATAGAGATGTGATGTTTGAGGAAGAGAGGGCTCTTCAGAAGTCTAGCAACTTGATGAATGAGGAGGAGCAGTCACCCATGGTTGAGGCAGCAAAAATTCCTCAAACTTCAATCACACAAGCTGGAGAGTAGAGCAACTAGGCCAAGTAGGTTGATCACAAGGAGGAACAAATAATTCCTCAACCTCAGATTCCTATTACCAAGAAGAAGAGAAAAAGGGAAGCTGAGCAAACATTGAGAGAGGCTCAAGAATATGTTGGTGATCCTCAAGATTTAGTCAGATAGAGAAGGGCTCCCAGGCGTTATTCTAAGTATGTGGCACTTATGAGTGAATTAATTGAAGTAGAGCCTTCCAGCTTTCAGGAGGCATCCAAGCACCAAGTATGGAGGGATGCCATGGTGGAAGAGCATTCTTCCATCATGAAGAATAGTGTGTGGGAGGTAGTACCGTGACTAGAAGATAAGTCTATGGTGGGCTCAAGATGGTTGTATAAGATTAAGCATGCTGTAGATGGTAGTGTGGCAAAGTTCAAAGCCCAATTTGTGGCTAAGGGGTTTACTCAGAAGGCAAGAGTTGACTATGACGAGACTTTCACTGAAGTAGCCAGGTACTCATCCATAAGAGCTATCATTTATGTAGCAGCACATATGGGTTGGAGGACTCACCAGATGGATGGAAAGACAAATTTCCTCAACAGAGTGATTGAGGAAGAGATTTACATAGAGTAGCCAAAAGGATTTAAAGCACATGAGAGGGATTCTCATGTATGGAGGTTGAAAAGAGCATTGTATGGACTCAAGCAGGCTCCCAGGGCGTGGTATTCACATATTGACAGTTACTTGTAGAGTGTGGGCTTCATCAAGAGTGAGGAGGATCCGAACCTGTACTATGTTGAAGGTGAAGGATGAACTTCTCATATTGGTAATATATGTTGATGATCTATTTCTCACAGGGTTAGAGGAGCTCATAGCACACTGTAAGTGGGATCTTGCAGGAGAGTTTGAGATGAAGGAATTAGGGTTGATGCACTACTTTCATGGATTGGAGTTGTGGCAGAAAGAGGGAGAAATATTTCTTGGACAAGAGAAGTACTTGATATCTTGAAGTGATTCAAGATGGAGAACTATAAGCCTATGTCAACGCCACTTGTGACCAATTGGAAGAAGATTTATCCCTCTAGATTAGAGGAAGTGGACCCAACCTTATACAGACAGTTGATAGGATATCTTATGTATCTGGTCAACACGAGGCCAAACATTTTTTTTGCAGTGAACTCAATCAGTCAATTTATGGTGGAATTTAAATGTGTGCACTAGATAGTTGCAAAGCATGTTTTGAGATATCTTTGAGGCACAATTGATTATGGGTTGAAGTATGTTCAGTAGGATGGAGTGAAGCTTGAAGTGTTTATCGATGCAGATTGGGCAGGCAGTACAACTGATCGTAAGAGCACTTCAGGATGCAATTTTAGTTTGGGATCAGGAGTCTCTTGGTACAACAGGAAATAGAATTAAGTTGAGCTAAGTTCTACAGAGGCCGAGTATATGGTAGCTAGTATGGCTACATGTGAGGCATCTAGTTTCAGAAACTTCTAGCTAGGCTCTTTGATCAAGAGCTAGATCCTACAATCATTTACTATGATAATTAGAGTTGTATCAAACTCTTTGAGAATCCAGTGTTTCATGACAAGTCAAAGAACATTGCGATCAAGTACCACTTCATTAGAGATTGTGTGGAGATGGGGACAATGAAGCTCTAGTACATTCCTACGGATGAACAGATAGTAGATATCCTGATGAAGGCCTTGATGAAGAGTAAGTTTGAATACTTTAGGGACAAGTTGGGTGTTGTTCAAAATACCTTCCTCACTAAGAGGGAGTGTTGATTTTTGTAGCTCAAAAGGTGGGATGTGGAGTTGTTTTAAAGAAACTTGAGTTGGATATTATTTAAAGCATTTTAAAGCAACTCAAGTTGGATATGCTTTAAAATAATTCGAGTTGGATTTTCAGTAATAGCAGGATTTTTATTCTTTAATAGAATGTTTTTGAGTTTGTGAGGATAGGATAAATCCAAGAGTGATTTTATGTGTGATTTAAAGCTAAAGAATGAAAGGAAAGATTCTATTCTTGCACGCTAAGTAAAGTAGCTGGGCTCTATATATGTAAGATTGTTGTAGCAAACTCATATTGTATTTTTGAAAGAAAAGTTTGCTGTTAGGCTGAATAGGAGATCCAACATTTGTAGGTTTTTCCCCATTCTGGGGTTTCCTGGGTATATCTGTGTTATTATCTTTTTGTGATTGGCTTCTTGTTATTTTTACTTTCGCTGTTATTAGCTGTTAATTAACCTAGAGTGTTAATTGTTATAAACTAGATATTTAATTATATTTTGTGAATTTATTGTGCAATTAATCTGTAGCTGGGTTACAAGAAACTAACAGAAAATTCCATAATAAATGGGGGTCGTATTTAACGTTAGCCTCATAAAATGTCTTTATTAGGCTGCTCCATTGATGGAAAAAAGCCCCTTTACACGTGTGACAACCAATGAGATTTGTAGCCACCAGACACAGACAAAAGTTTAATTATCCCATTTAGTGGGATTGTACATCTTATTTGGCAGTGTTGTTGAGCTGGGGGTGGTGGTTGATTTCAATCTCATGTAAAATCACATAGGGCGAATTATGTACACATGTCATGTTGACAAGAGAATTTGCTAATTTATTTCCTTTGTGGTAGCAATGTGTAAAGCAAAAGTTTTTCGGATGAATTTAGGAGACCAATAACTTGTTGCATTATGTAATTTAATTGCCAAGCTGAAGCTTCACGTTTTTCATATGCATTTATAATGTTTGGGGAGTCTCACTTGATCCACAACTTGCTGATATTTTCCTTTTTGCCATTATTAATCCTAACAGCAAGGCCTAAGCCTCAACTTGATTAACTGATCTCACTAGCAGTTTTAAAGCGAGCATTGAATGGATTGTGCCTTACTAGTCTTTGATTACACAACCTTCTCTAAAGATACCTGGATTACCCTTAAAGATGCACCATCAAAATTCAATTTCCAAGTGTTCTGTTGTAGAGGATGCCATTGAATTTTTTGCCTAATTGTTTGATTGAGTCTCGTGGTAGGGATTGCACTTGGAGTTGGAAGGGTAACATTATTCCATTTATCCAGCATCCTAAAATCCCATGAAGAGAAAGGTCAACTATTTCCAACTGATTGGAGTTTAAGGACTCTTTCCATCACTATTTTTGATATGGACATTTCCATTTTTTGCAACACTTGTAGAAGTGGATTTAATGCTTTATGGAAGATCCTTATGTTTTTTTCCCACAAAATATTCCAAATGACCAGTGATAGGGAGACAATCCAAAGAGCTGATAGGAGGGAAGAGGTATGCAGGGAGGGCCAACTGTTGAATACTTGGACCAGTGTGTTACCCAAGGGAGCTTACCAATTCAGTTGGTTTTGGAGCCATTTCCAACATGCTTGAGAAAAAACACATTGGATGAGGAGGTGGTCAAGTGTTTCCTCGTGGCTACCACATAGGATGCATAAGGAGTTTGCAATGCCTAGTTTCTACAGGTGCTCACTTGTTAGGATTTGACAATTTAATTATTTATTTCCTCTTTCCTGTATAATTAAATAATTATTTTTAATTATTTAACTATTTTTCATTTGTCCTCTTCCCTTATTAAATAATTATTTTAAATTTTTAACATTTTAGCATTCCACGTCTTCTTCTATAATTAAATAATTATAGAAGAAGACGTGGAATGCTAAAATGTTAAATAATTAAAATTAATTATTTAATAGGGGAAGAGGAAAAATGACAAATAATTAAATTATTAAAATAATTATTTAATTATGAGGATAAGAATGTAATAAATGGGCATGTGCAGGATCATGGTATGCCAAACAGGCCCTTAAGTGGCAAAAAATTTAGAAAAATCAGTGTTAGGCAACTTGACGTAAATATTTGAATAAGTTATCTATATTATTTCAAAAATATGTAAGAATAGAATTTGTATAAAATTGAATGTAGTTTCTAAAATACTAGGTTTATTTAAAAATAAATAAAATCTATTTGGTGAAAATTTGAAATTTCAATGCAAGACTTAAATTTCAGGGAAAAAGAAGTAGGTGTCTGTCGACCACCCTAACCATAATAAAATGATAATATTTTTTGTAAGATTTTATATATAAGTAGAGGCATGTCCGATGTGATGCATATTTTTTTGTAATTTTTTTCCAAGTAAATAATTAATTATGAATTTTTATTACAACTTTTAGAAAATATAAAACTCATCCTGCCCCACCTTAACTTGGTCAAAAATTCATGAAATTTAATTTTTCTTTTTAATCCGATAGTATGTAAAGCATAGAATGACACATGTTTTGGATTCAAAAATATGATACCGTTCAAAGTTATAGATGTTTTTCAATCAGCCTATCGATCGACTTTAGTCATAATTCTAATAGAAAATGAATAATAATTATTTATTAAATTCAAATTAAATCATAATTTATATTTTTGGAAAGCTGAGAATATCCTCTAAAAACCCTTTTCGTTTCATTAATTTTGGGTGAAAAAAAAGTCATCAGCCACATACCCTACAAATATTGCCACTTTTTGGCATACCATGATCCTGCACATACCCAAATGTGAATGATAATCTTCACCTAGCTAAAAATGAACAAAACAAACAAGGTTAGTGACATTAGTAAGCCAAAAACCATCACTCCCTATGAAATTCTTGATCATACCAAGAGATGAAAACATGAAACAAAAGTATAAAACACAAGCAAATGAAAGCATGCAAACCTATTTAAGTAGATCAAATCTCCATCCCATAGGGGGATTGGTGTCACTTTGATGTGAAAAGTGGCCCTTTACCAATCCCTTGTGCTAAGCTTCAAGATCCTTGATGAACAATGGTGATTTTTGATGCAAAAATATGATGAACTCAAGCCAAAATGATGGTGAAAGTCTATAGCTATGTGATGAATTTGAATAGAGTAACAATGCATAAAGTTGTGGATCAAAATGGATTTGATAAATGTCGATTTACCTCAAAGATAATGATAGCAATTGGATGATTGATGGATGAAAATGAGTATAATGACTTTGTATGAGATGATGGATCATGATAAATGCCAATTTCCCTCAAAGATAATGATAGAAATTGGATGATTGATGGATTAAAATGAGTATAATTCCATTGCTCTCATGGAAAAGTGGATCCATTCTTCATAGAGAAGCCCTTTATTTATAGGACTCAAGGGTTGGAAGAAGTGAAATTGGGCAATGTGGGACTAAGATGGGAATCAATAGCTTTGTGAAACTTGTCACAAGGCTATGAAAGCCATGGGGATATGTGTATGAGCACATTTTGAAAGAAGTGATGAATTAAGGCATGTAGGTGAGAATGTATGAGAATTTAAAGAATGCGGGTGAGGGTATAAGGGAATGTTGGTTGGGATGTAAGAGAGCTAAACACCCTTGTAAGAGACAAGATGGTATGTAAGAAGAATTGAATTCCCTTGTACTTCAGGCATTAAAGAAATTTGTAAGAGGCTTTTAAAACCTTTGAAGGGAAAGTTAATAAATGGGTATTCTCAAACAATATGCCTTTGTGAGGATAAATAGCTTATTTATCAATTAAAAGAAATGAATTTCATGTGCAACTTGGTTAATAAACCATGGGTTTATTTGACCAAGGTTAACTTTAAAAGCTAGAGAAATGGGTAATGGAGACTAGGAGGTAGCTTAAAGTTAATTAATTTAGAATTAATTAACTTAGGCAAGTTGGGGGATTTATGACATTTGTTTAAATAATTAGATTTATTTAATCAAATGAGAGGACATTGGGGTTTTAATTAAATAGTTTGATTTATTCAATTAAAGTGGATGAACATTAGTGAGAAGAGGATGAATTAATATGATAAATTTAATTATGTGATTAATAGTAGAAATTGATCAATTTAACTAAACAATATATATATTATTTAATTAATGGTTAGAGCAAAGGTGATTTAGGAAGAACGATGTTAGAAATCAGATTCAGAAGTGTAATATTGATCAAGACTATTTAAGTGTCTACTTTGTTTCCCTCTTTGAAGTGGGGTACCTATTATGTTGGTACAAAGACTAACGCATTTCAAAATCTACTCTACTACTAAGATATAAATTCAAAATTTTCTTGATATTTTTAGATGCCCCACTACTACCCCAGTAGAAGAAATTATGTTGCTACACTACCCCCTCGAGAGATCAGGTGAAAATTTCAATTTTTGGGTCAAGCTCGCGATAAAGATTTAAGATCAGTTCAACTCAAAGAGGACTCTAAAGCTCATATATTTGATGTAGACAAATTTAATGATGTATAGATAGCTATCGACCATGGGTAGCCTCATGTATATTTTTATATATCACACATATTCGACACTTGGATAGAACTGTTAGTAAAGATAGAAGAAATGAGGTAACCCTTGATGGTGAGAAGATTTAGAAGTCCAACAAGTCTATGAGTCATCAAGACTTTATTAGATATGGTGATGAGTGATGATGATTTGCTTATCCACATATTGAGACAAGAATGTCACACTATTCCTTATGTTTGATAAAACACATAGATATGATGTATCAAGGTATGGAGAACTAGGATGACATTGTATCTAGTGCGATGGACTTTGAATCGAAAAACATATAGGAGTATTCTTATTCACACCCGACAAACGAAAACCTTACAAGGATGTATCTTAGAATTTTCAAATATCTTGGACCAAAACACGGAAAGGCATAACCTATCAATGTAATAGTCAACAAGCTATCCAAAACACCTTCCATTAACACCTAACAAAGCAAGTATTCACCAAGGTTATATTACAAGAATATTCAACAAGCACAACAATCAAAAGATAATGATCAATGCCCCATTCCGTTCTCTCTAAATCATTTTGATAGACATCTTCGAGAGGTCATTGGAATGAGACCAATAAGATAAATCCCAAGAAAAGATCAAGTAAACAAGCAAGCCAATGTTCTTCATACCTCTAGCCAAAGGGATGTGTTTTGTTTAGGATAAGTATCCAAAGTGATTGCCAAACATAATTCCTATTATAGGAAGGATGCATCCTAGGACATGTCAGTGGATAGTGGCAAGTTGATAGGTCGTTTGAAAGGTCGTTGATATAAGGTTGATTGATATGTTTGCTAAAAAGATCAAGAGTGTGATTTTGAATTTAAAAGTTTTTTGTTTTGATTTTGATTTTGTGTTTGAAGTTTGCTTTTGGTGATTGTTGTGGTTGCTTCTGTTTGTTTTGCCAATGAATGAAGGTGATGATTGATTTATTATGGATGATTGATTATTGTGGATGAAGTGAAATGAGATGGATGGATTTTTTTTAAATATTTGGATTTTTTGATGTTTTTGATATGTTTTGAGGCTTTTTTTTTGTATTTTTTGGGGTGTTTTACAAATGTTTTTATTTTCAAGTCTTCACATATTTTTGTGTTTTCTGAGATTTCTGAATGTTTTTTGTGTTTTTTGACATTTATGAATGTTTTTGGTGTTTTTTTGTCACAGGGGCTCATCAATGATGGCCTTGCCTATGTTTAAGCTCAGAGACGATGTAGTTCGACAACCATGTTTTTGAATTTTTCTAACTTTTTGACTTGTTTTGGGATTTTGATATGATTTGAATGTTTTTGGGTTTTTTGCATGATTTTGATGATTTGGATATGGAGATGTATAATAATATCAGTGATCTATTTTAGGATTTTGTTGAAAACCAAGCTAGGATTGATTGATCTAGTTGATGGATTGATGATGATAACATTGTTGAGGATACACAACAATAAAAGGATAGTGTTAAGCAACATGAGGATTGGGAAGGATATCTCAAGGTAATGATGGATTGATTGGATAAGATTGCTCAATGTTTTTGAAGCTAGGCTTGGATAGAAGTTGTTTTGAATGATTTGATGTGATTTTGAAGTGCACATTAGATGCAATTGATATTGATTGTTTGGATCAATGTTTGATGAAAGATAATGCTTGATAAGGAAAATATTCTCGTCAAAATATGCCATGGGCTAGTGATTTAGATTTTGGTTCACAAATGCTTTGACCAATTTGATTTCATGTTTTCCAATGTTCGGATCATCACATAAGTTGGAAGATATAGATCAAGATTTATTCCCAAAGCAAGATGTAAATATCTGCCCCCAATGTCTAGCAATGTATGGAATGCCATGGGTGGATGCTTGGATAGATGCATGGATGGATGGATATGGTAAGCATGAAAAAGATGCCAAGGATTATCTTGTGATAAGATAAGGTGTTTGAATAGAGGATGCTCATTTGGTAATGCTTCATGTCTCAGATAAGGTTGGGTAGGATAGGATCAATGATAATGATCCATATCAAGATGTTTACCATAAGCAAATGTAAAGTGTACACCAAAATTTTATCAAGGTCAAGATAATTTAGAAGATGGGGGTGATCCCACAATAGTGGTTTACAATTTTTGGCCAAATTGGACACTGAAATAATTTTCTTAACTAAATCTTCACTTTCGGGCACCTATAGCGACTAAACCGTGAGGAATTTGAAGATGATGCAAACTAGAGTTTCATGATATTTTGTCTGTAGATTCTAAATATATTTTTTTCAAAATTTTTGTAATTATATTGCACTTCTTCTTCCATCTCCCTCGAAAAATAGTTTTTTACAGAAAACAACATTTTTAAAAAGTGACGCTCACCGTATAACGCATAACATTTTTTCCATGAAGGATAAAATTAGAATTCTTTCAAATTTAGATTTTTAACTCTGATATCTAGTGCTTCCACTTGGTTAGATATTTTTTTATTGAATATTTTTTCTTTAATCAAGTTTCAAAGTCAAACCAATTACAATTCAAACATAGCACAACCGTATAACACGTAACTTTTTTTGTATGTATCGAAATTCAATTTTATTTTTTTGTTGGATCAAGGATTTCAATATCTAGTGCACTCATATTTTTCAAATTTTTTTTTGACAATCTTCTATTTTTCCACATATGCAGAACAAAGAGTTTGATTTTTCAGTGAAAAACCTACATTCACAAGAAATAAAAAATAAATGTAATTTAATAAAATTAAATTTATTTAAATTTATACTTTTTGGGAAGCTTATAATAAGGACTACATACTTACAAAAAATAAATTTTAAATGAATTCATTTGATCCCCCAAAAGGTAAATCAAAAGTTGTTTTTTATTAGCATTTTGATAGGTGTAAAAAGGGACTCTGTTATAGGTATGGTTTAAAACTAGTGGGTTTCTATCCAAAGGGGTTTGATCTAAGGTAGTTTGATCAAACCCTCTTCAATTGGAATGATTTAAATGAAAATTTTAAAGGCTTAAATCATTATATTTTCTAATAATATGTGATTTTAGCAAAAATCTGAATCTCCCAGAAATCGTAAACCAGCTTTGTGGGATCACCCATGGATGTAGATGGATGAAAATGGATTTGATAAATGGTTCATGGATGAATAGATTTATTATGGATAAGATGGATGGAATGTTGTATTTATTATGGATGAGATAAGATGCTTCCACCTGAACTAGTGCACACAAATGCTCGATTCTACACATGAAGCCTGTTTTCTAGGTTTTCATCATGGTACTTGCCCAAAGCACCACAGTAGTGGTTTTCACTGGAGGACAATTTTTATTTTTACTATTTTATTTTATTTTTTTTAGTTTTTTGTGAAATATTTTAAGCTTATGTTGAACCACTTGGTGGTGTCGATGTAGACGCTTCTATCATAATGTGCCACCGATATCCTTCTTGAAGAAGCTGCTTTGCTAAGATATGTGCACTTGAATGCAACTTTTGAGATTCCTGATCTACTTGGTTGATACCAGAGTTAACTTTGTCTTTGTGTACACATCATGATAAAATGCCTTTTAAATCCTTATGATGAAGGGTGGCTACCAATACATGATCAATGTAAGAATTGGATATCATGCATGGTAAAAAGGATGATGGAGTGTTTAGGAATAGAAGATGGATTGGTTGATAGTTTGGAACCTTTAACTCTCCAAACTTGGGAAGATGAGGAATGATGGGTGGATATGAAAGTGCTTGTGGAATTAGGATCAATTGCTTGATATACTTTGTACATTGCTTGAGAAGCCTGCTTTTGCATATTTGGACATCTTTGATGGATACATTTCCCTTTTTTTTTGCACCATAATTTCTTTGACTAATGGAGTTTGATAGGGATGATTTATCTTTGTATTTTTTGGTATCCATATGTATTTGATTTGTCCATTATGCTTCCCAACCTTATTTTATTTTATAATGTTCTTCTTGTTTTGATTTATATCTTTCTTTTGATGTTGGTCCCAATTTGTGGATGGGGTGATGGGTGGATGAAGATTTGTGATGTGGCTAGTTGTGGTATTGGCATTGGTTTCATCATAAGGATTCTTTATGCTTCCTATGTTGAAATTTGCTTAAGATGAAGTTTCCCCCAACATTATGGAAGTAGTACCTTCATGCTTTGATTTTTCCTATTTTGAGATGTCTTATTTAGAAAGCATTCTTTGATAAATGACCATTGTAGATGATGTTATTTCAGTTTGTTGCTTTTCTAACTCTAGAATATCTTGTTTGATTTGATTTGTTTCCTTGAGTAGATAATGCTACATATCTTTATGCATGATGTCCTCAATCTGAACTTGGGATATATTTGATCCCAATGTTTAAAACTTAGCCTGACTGTAGGAATCAATAACCTCATATTCTTGTGTAATAATATCAAGAGTAAAGGAATCTTGTTCTAAATGAAGATAATCTATATGTCCATCCAAAGAAGGTATATCATGGGTAGATGGAGGAGTATTTGCTATATGGACATGATCATCATTTGTGACATCTTGTATAGATTGGAGAATTCCCATTAGATCATTATAACATCTTGGAGATATGGATTCTTCATCTTGATTAACTTTGCAATTGATTTCGATGTGCTTTGGATCAAGTTCTTGACATGGGTCAATTTCAAAGGATAGATTGCTTAAACAAAGGGCTCTTGGCTATCTTCATTAGGCATGGGAAGTAGCTCAATATCCTCTTGATCTTTGAGTAGATTTGGATCAAGTTTCAAGTTGAGGATTCCTTCAATATCTGTAACGATGAGGTCAAAGGATGTCAATATGTTTTGGAAAGGACCATTGCTAGACTTTGGTGAAAGATGTTGATCATACTTTGGAATAAATTGTTGAGATATTTCCCCTAACTTATTAGGTGATGCAGAGACATGGTCCACATGATCATTGGTGAATGGATTATGTCCTCAACAAATGTAGTGGAGATAATGTCAATGTTTTCAACCTTCAGATCAAATGATGTTAACACTCCTTGAAATGGATCATTGTTGGATATTGTTGAGGGGTTTTGATCATGATTAAAAAAATGACTCTTGATGTATGTTGATTTGATCGTTGGATGAGGTAGAAACATCTTCAAGGTGCTCATTGATAGATGGATCTTGGTCATTTTCCTCAATAGTTATTTTTCCTTTATTAATAAGGTCTTGGATGAGATTTTTGAGTTGAATACAATTTTTTTTTATGAATATTTTCTCTATTATACTCACAATAAGCTCTACCCTTATTCCAAGGGAGGTTTATGATAGAGTTGAATGCACTTAATTTTGGAAGAGTGATGAGTTTTTCTTTAACTAGCTTGTGTAATGTTGATTCAATTGGCTCTCCCAAAGGATTGTATTCATGTTTGTTTCTTGTGAGGTTTGTACTTGTTGAGATTGACCTTGTGGTGATTTATCTTGGAGATGCAGTGATTGGGATAATTGTTGATCTTGATATCCAACCTCTTGATATTGGAGATATTGTTCTTGATGAGGTTGTGGACACAACTCAATGTTTGGATGACATGGTTTAACCAATGGGGGAGTGTGTTGGTTTTGGGATGGAGATGTTCCTTGGTGCAATGAATCAACTATTTTGGTAAGTGACGTAATTGGATGTTGTAATTTAATGTGATTTTGATTTTGATTTTGACACCCTTGATATAGTTGATTTGGTTGTTGGTCAAGCATATCTGGAATATACACTTGTGGTATTCAGATGGGATCATGTACAAATTGATTTTGGATAATGTTCTGATTTGGGATGATGTTTGGATTTTGCATTATAGGTTGACATTGAACATTGTTTTGGTTTTGAAATACATTGCTTTGATTTGGGTAACTTTGATTTTGCATAAGATTACCTTGATTTGGATTAATACATTGAGTTGTTAACATATTGTTTGGACTTTGAACAACATTGGTATGATTTGTAAACATATCTATCCCATAACTCACCAAGTTTTGATTTGATATTTTCATGTTTGGTAAGTTTATATTTGGTGTATTCATATTTGGCATGTATTGATTTAATGGAATAATGTTGTTTTGTTGAAAACTCATGTATTGATCATTTGCTTGATAGATTGACAAGTTTTGAATTTAATTTAAATCTACCATAGGGAAAGGTGATTCAAAATTTAGATTGGGCCTACTCACATTTTTTGTATCATTGAGGTTGGTAAGATATAATGATCCCTTGTGTGAATTGTATAAATGTGAGTTTTGATAATCAATTGGTATTGTAAGGCTTTGATAGTCTGGTTGATTTAGATCACTCATGATGTATGAATCAAGTTTATATTCCATTTTTTTCTTTCATTTTGAACTTTTTGACCTCTAAGGAATTTAGGACCAATGATGAGATGAAAGAGGAAAGGGTGAGTGATATGGGTGTTTGAAATTTTAGGAACTTTGGTCAATACTAGACTTAGGGTTTTATTTTGATGTTTGGATTTTGGATAATAAACTTATAAACCCTAAGATGGACATATGATCTTTGGATAAACTTGTTCAAAGGGGTGATAATTAAACTAGAAGCATGAGAAAGGATAAATTATCACACATCTAGTCAAACAAAATGATTTTGATTTGATTTGAGGATTAATCCAAGTCTAGAATATTGATTTTTTCCAAAGCTCTAAAAGTTATTTGTGGGATGAATTTTGATAGATGTTTGAGATGGATGGAATTTTTAGTTTTATCCTAAGTGAACCTAGAAGTCCACTTTTTTTACAAAGCCAAGATATTTAAGAACATGCTTTACCCTACGAGTAACTAAAACCAAAGACCAATGTTTGTAGGGAAGATCATAAGACAAAGAAAAACAAGCACACGTGTGGGGTTCAATTTGATTTAATCTTGATTAATGAATTGATTTTATGACATCCACTTGTATTGCTTAAGTTTCAAACTAAATTTCTATGTCTAAGAAACCTTTCATTCCACAAGGTCCATTATGTGAAAATCAAGAATCCAAGGCCATAGTTTCCATATGTTGACATTGGAATGGTGTGAATTTAGATATAAGTCAAAAGATTTAGAAGCCTCTAAAACTAAAATATTTAGGGACAAGTAGTAATATTTGAATTGACATTTCAAAGGTATTCACATCAAAATCTAAAGGGTTTGAAATTTCAATGATTTTTTCAATGTTTGTCTCTTATTTTGGAACCAAGCAATGTGTTAAAACTAACTCACAAGCAACACAATCCTAGATCAATGGTACATTCTTCTTAGTGGGATTTCCTCATGCCCTTCATAGTAGAAGATATGATTTTACATGCAATTAAGGGAAGAGTGTAGAGGTGTGTTAAGAATGAAACTCTTAACCTATACACTTTAACCAAAATCGGACATGGCAAGTAACTTCTTGGAAGTAAATTCCAATGCACCACTTTAAAGAAATATTTGGATGGACGAGTTGGCCACTACAAACAAAGGCTTTTAATGACCATATTTTGGGATAAAGTAGTGTCTATACATGCAATGATTCACTTAATTAAGAGGCCTCCCAACCCTTGTGGGTTTTTATGTATCACACAAATACTAGGGGAGACATTAATTAGTATAGAGCATCTGCACCAGTTTGTTAATAACTTTTGTCACACCAATTTTTTTATATAGTGAGCTGAAATGAAAGCGCCGCTTGGTTCATTCCCTCTCACAAGTTAGGAGGCAGGGTCTCTAAAGGTGACTCAACATAAAAGATAAAAAGGTACACATTTGAGTGTTTCTTTTCTCCCAAGATCACACAAAGCGCAAGGGGAGAGGATGCAGACTTAAAGTGTGTCAAAGACAATATCACTCACTCAAAAAACTTGTTCATATTATCCTTCAAAGAAATAGTGAATTTGTTTTAAGCACCAAATCTGAGTGTGAGTTTGTTTGGTTCAATTTTAGCCCAAAATAGCAATGAATAGTGAGTTTGTAGGTTCAATTTTAACCAACTTGAAATATTTCAAATCAATTGTTAATTTTAAGCCCAAAATGAAACTAGTTGGTCCTAAAACAAGAAATGAAAACGAGCAATAGATGTCCTAAGCTATTATAATGAGAATTTTTTTTTTTTTAATTTCACTTCAATGATCCATGCTCCTCTTTAAACCTACAATCCATGCTCCAAATGTTAGATGGAATCAAGAAAACAAGAAGATATGAGGGCTAGATAAATCATTAAGCATTAAAACCCTACAAACTAGACCAAGTTGCAATGTGATTTGAATTTAGGTGCAAATTTAAAAAACTTAACTCTATGAAAATTCAGAAACACCTACACCATTACATAGCTCATGAAATTCTACCTCATTTAAAAAAAAATCTCTAAAAAAGACTAAAATATGATCAAGATATGGCCATTTGAAGATGAAGTGCGAAAGCAAGAAAACAAAGACAACTTTATTTTGCAATAGTGACGCTATTTTTCAATAGCGACTCTATATCACTACAATAGTGATGATATTTAGAAAAATTGATGCTTTGGTGAAAAAAAAAATAGCGATGCTTTACACTAAACCAAGGATCTCAATAGCGACTTTATGATGATAAAAGCAACTTTGTTTGTAAAAGTGATTCTATATTTGCAAAAGTGACACTTTGGTAATGTCAATAGCGATGTCGTTTTCTAGAACCTACAAAAATGTGATTTTCAAGAAAAAAATATCAAATTCAAGTGGTTAAGCCCTCCTTCTAGCTCCAAAATGTGAATGATCATATTCACATAGCTAAACATGAACAAAAAAAACAAGGTTAGTCACATTAGTAAGCCAAAAACCATCATTCCATATGAAATTCTTGATCATACCAAGAGATGAAAACATGAAACAAAAGTATAAAGGACAAGCAAATGAAAGCATGCAAACTTATGCAAGTAGATCAAACCTCCATGCCATAGGGGGATTGGTGTCACTTTGATGTGGAAAGTGGCCCTTTCCCAATCCCTTGTGATAAGCTTCAAGTTCTTGGATTAACAATGGTGATTTTTTATGCAAAAATATGATGAACTCAAGCCAATATGATTATGAAAGTCTATAGCGATTTGATGAATTTGAGTAGAGTAACAATGCTTGAAGTTGTGGATCAAAATGAATTTGATAAATATCTATTTCCCTCAAAGATAATGATGGAAATTGGATGATTGATGGATGAAAATGAGTATAATGACGTTGTATGAGATGATGGATAATGATAAATGCCAATTTCCCTCAAAGATAATGATATAAGTTGGATGATTGATGAATGAAAATGAGTATAATTATATTTATATCACGGATAAGTGGATCCATTATTCATAGAGAAGCCCTCTATTTGTAGGACTCAAGGGTTGGAAGAAGTGAAATTGGGCAATGTGGGACTAAGATGGGAATCAATAGCTTTGTGACACTTGTCACAAGGCTAATGAAAGCCATGGGGATATGTGTATGGGCACATTTTGAAAGATGTGAAGAGTTGAGGCATGTAGGTGAGAATGCAAGGGAATGTAAGAGAATTTAAAGAATGTGGTTGAGGATGTAAGGAAATATTGGTGGGGATGTAAGAGAGGTAAATGCTCTTGGAAAAGACAAGATGGAATGTAAGAAGAATTGAATGCCCTTGTAAGAGGCATTAAAGGAATTTGTAAGAGTCTTTTAAATCCTTTGGAGGGAAAGTTAATAAATGGGTAGTCGAGGGAATATTCTCAAAGAATATTCCTTTGTGAGGATAAATAGTTTATTTATCAATTAAAAGAAATGAATTTCATGTGCAACTTGGTTAATAAACCATGGGTTTATTTGACCAAGGTGAATTAAAAGCTAGAGAAATGGGTAATGGAGATTAGGAGGTAGCTTAACATTAGTTAATTCATAATTAATTAACTTAGGCAAGTTGGAGGATTTATGAAATTTGTTTAAATAATTAGATTTATTTAATCAAATGAGAGGACATTGAGGTTTTAATTAAATAGTTTGATTTATTCAATTAAATGTGATGAACATTAGTGAGAAGAGGATGAATTAATATGATAAATTTAATTATGTGATTAATAATATAAACTGATGAATTTAACTAAACAATATATATTATTTAATTAAATGGTTAGAGCAGAGGTGATTTAGGAAGAATGATGTTAGAAATCAGATTCAGATGCGTAATACTAATCAAGACTATTTAAGTGTCTACAATAAAAAATGAAATAAATAAATTTTATTTAATTATGGCAAGAAAAGGCTAATGAATAATTAAATCATTAAAAATAATTATTTAATTATAGAGGAAAGTGGAAATAAATAATTAAATAAATAAAATTTATTTAATTATAGATAGAAAAGGATAAGTTAGTAACGTAATTTAAATAAAATTGATATTTATTCAAACTAATCAATGGCAGAATAAGGTAAAATGAATTAATTAAATAATTAGAAATTATTTAATTAGTAGAGGAATTATGACATTAGAAAATAACTAAGTAATTAACATTATTTAATTATGCTAGGAAGAAGTCAAATCAACGATAAAATGTTGCTTGTAGGCTCGAGACATTTTTTAGTGTCTACATTTTGCCCCTCTTTGACATAATCTAATTCTGAGTGTTGTGTAAAAGAATAACCAAGCAAATTCATATGCCCTAGCGAACGCAGGTTAGGATTATGCCCCCTCAAGAAAATTGACAAATTTTCAAAAAAATATTTAAGAATTTGCAAATTTACTGATAAGCTAATTTGATAGGCACGAATGCATTGGTGACAAAAAAATAGGCTTAAAAGTCAATATTTGGCTTGATGTGTGAGTTCAAAGGAAAAAGTTGATGCAGCTAGTTATGAAGGTAGGGGCCCATTAGGTCAAATTAGGTTATAACTATACCCTAGGGGGGTGAAAATAAGTCATTTCTACACTTTTACTATTGGTGATTAGGAGCTCTAGTTTAGGATCTATTGTGAAGCTGTTGCTAGAATGTCATCTATACTAGTTGCTGCACACTACATGTACCGAGTACACACACATGGATGTGAAGAGGACTCATGCACAATGATATGTATCCAACCCTTTCATTTTGATATTGTCATTTTAGCATAGAATTTAGGGCTCAAAGAAGGGAAAATGGATGCAGTATACTTTTTGCACTACAACTATTATTGCATTCACCACAACTGAAGGGTGGATCACCATAATCGTTGTAGCACGAGACAATTGTTTAGGACAAGCAATGGGTAAAAAATGATTCACAACTATAAACTGCATCGTAATTGTTGTGGTGTGACACAAGTGAAGTTGAGAATGACGCATTGCAATTGTGTGACACAATTGCATGATAGAATGATGCATTTGAAAAATGGAAATGCAATTATAAGTGTGATGCATATGAAGAAAAAAATAATGCATTTGACAAAAAAAATAATTTAGGCAATTTTTAACCAAATTTTGAATATGCATTAGATCACATAGGCTAATTGAGATGCTACAACAATCATGAAACACTTTCTAATGGATGCAAGTGAGATTAGACCCAATATAAATGCATGAGAGTCGAATGAAATCCTTTGCTTTGAGAGATCATTTGGTCATGGAGGAGCAAGACACATTGACTACATTAGGACTTTATCATGTGACTTCTATGCCTGTGGTACAGGCAAACATGGGCCTTCTGACAACACTTGTGAAGTGATGGCACTCTTAGATGAGCTCCTTTCATTTTTCAACTAGGGAGGCTATTATGACCTTGAATGACATATGGAGGCTCTTGAGATTTCCATCCATGGAGAGAGGGTAGTCTATGAAACTAGGCAAGGATTGGAAGCCATTTGATGAGTCTTTGAGACTGACTCTCTCATAGAGATAGGAGTGAGGACTATGAGATATGTTGGGATACTCTGGCTAATAGGTACTATAGGCTTGTGGTGGTACTATGCACAATGATTGAAGGGGTGGTTTATCTAGGGGAAAGTGCACAAAGATGGTTCCCAAAAAGGGGACTTAAGTGGACAACTTTTTTCTGAAATAAGGAAATACTGACCTTGGATGTGAAATTGAGGATACTTACACTCAAAATTTTGAGATGGAACAAAAAGAAGGATTCAAGTGCTCTGAGTCTACTTTCTAAACTACTAATTTATTTTGAAAATGGTTTAGATTAAGGGGTTCAAATGAGGGACGTACACAAATTGGTGTTGTTTTTGTTAGAAAAACATAACATGGCAACTCTTGTACGACCCTCATATGGTGAACTTTTTTTTAGTATTTTTAAAATCACTATAGTCAGAAGTTAGGTAACAATATATAGTTGATGCACAATTTTTCTGATAATTTTTTAATGAATACTTTATTTTTTACTAATTTTCAAAGTGGACACTTCCTAAAAAACAAAATTTCGGTCGTTCAACCCCTACAAATTTTGGAAACTAATTGATTTTTTTAATTTTTTAAAAATTTGTAGAATGGAGTCTAGTTTCTAAAAATGTATTTTGAAATTTTGATTTTGATGAAATGTTTAATTATAACA
>VDFB02072274.1:104707109-104749159 GCA_007258455.2 Sequoia sempervirens | reverse complement strand
CTACTTTTTCAAAGCATATCAAAAGTTTAAGGTGAAGTGCATAGCATAATTATCCCTTAGAAATATTCCTCAACCTGTGATTGGACCACCTATAGTTGATGAAGCAATGATTGAACCAAAATCCCTTCCAAGTATCCAAGAACAACCCATGATAAATCCTCCTACCATGTCCTATAAGAGGCCACAAGACTACCAAAACAATCCTGTTGTGCCTCCTAAAGTCAAACAAGTTTACAAAGCCAAGGAGAAAGCAGTCAAACAACCTCCCATGGTTCCTTCCATTCCTCCATTAAGAGAAGAAACGAAACCTATGGTTGAAAAACCTACTCCTACACAAACAAAAATTGTCAATAGATTAAAATGAAATTGAAATGCTAGAGAGTGTAGGAGTAGACGTCATGCTATTGCTTATATGTTACAAACTATAGAAGAAAAGAGCAACATCTAAAATATTGAAATCCTAACTTTCCTAACGCAATGCATGATGACTCTATACCCTAGCCACAATGTAAACAAGAAAATTCTAGAGACATTGTAATTCAACCTCCTATTGTGATTAATTTAGATGATGACATTGATATTGCAAAGATTGACATGAACAAGTACATAATGAGTTTAATTCATTGTTCTCCTCTTCTACGAGCTTAAAAGATTATTCTCCTAAAGAGAGTGTTGAACATGGTATATGTCCTAGTTCAACACTTGCTATTGTCCCTTTGGCTAGTTGTCCACCTTTCGTATATAGAGATCAAGATTGAGATGCAAATGACTTGCTATAGGTTGACTCACATGTGCCTTACTAGTCTTTTACATTGTTTTCATTTTCATGTTTCTTTATGTTATTGCATGTGCATAATGTGATCCCCCATGCTATTTAGTTTGATGTATCTCTCTTTGTTTTTTTGCATTCCTCTATATGTACCTACATTCTTCTGTATGTCGTAAAATTTTTATCCTTTTTCATTTGTCTTGTGTTTTAATTTTGGGGATGATGCAAGACATTGAGACATTTTGGTCTCTTCCATGTTGACCCGAAAGGATTTTTCTTTTTTTTTTTCACTCTCTTTGTGTCATTCTTCCAGTTCTATGAGTATTTGGGGAATGATGACATTTTTGAACTCTATAAAACATTGTAGCAAAGATATACTAAGCCCAAATCCATAGATCCCTTATATATTTTTGGGGCCACCCCTCCCTTTTTCATGATGTAGCTTTATTTTAGAAACATATGACTTGGAATAAGGATTTTTAAATAATCTCTCATGTCTTAGGAGTAAACATTGGCTACTTTAAAGAAATTTCTCACAACAATGGTGTTAGCAACTTCTTTAAAATGGGGGCATACATCGATAATATCTTTCGACATTTTTCATGTTTCATGGTGTGATTTCCTTTTTTCTTGCAATGCATCCTTTTCTTGGTGGTGTCATTGGGTTTGATGTCCTCCAAGAGTGCGATATTTCTTAGAGTATGAATTTCCTCTTAGTGGCACTAATGCGACACACTACATTCCCTAAGTTGTGAAACTTTTACTCTTGATTTTCCTCTCTTAGAGACATTAGGCATGATGATCCCTAAGAAGAAGACCTTACACAAACAAAACAAGATCCCTTCAAAAAAAAACATATATATAATGTTCATAAGTGTTTGGCATAAGACAAATTTCTAACCTTGTGAAGCTTGAATCCTAATAATGGCCAATAAGCATATCACACCTTGCTTTCCTATGGAGCCTTCCCCATGTTCACAGGTGTTTGGCATAACATAGCTTGTTAAGCCCTATGGAGCCCAAAACCCTAATTCAAGGTCACCTGATTGGAAGACTCACCTAGTGGAAAGCCTAGAGTTTTTCTACCTTAGAGTGAGTGCAAAATGATAGCTTAAAGATGTGTTCCACATCATGTTGGAAAGTCAAGGCTTGATCTTCTTGGTCATTGATAGTGTATGATTGTGTATTTTTGTCATTGCTGCATACATAATTGTCTTGAATGTCTACTTTAGTGTGAGTTTGACAAGGGGTCATACTCTCACTAAAGTGGGGAAAAAATGTAGTAACAGAAAAAGTATCCATTTTTACTTAATTTGGGAATGAATAATTAATATTAAAATGAGCCTAATGTTGTAATGTGTTTTACACATTCACATAAATTTTAGGGCCCTTCTAAACTAAATGGACTTAATTGTGCTTTATTTAGGGTGTTATAAAGTGTATATTTACACTTTCACATTAATCTAGGGATTTATTAATTAATTTAAGTTAGTGTGCCTTAATTGTCCCCTTTAATTCAAATCCAAGCCTAATTGATTGTAGATTCTTAGGGATAAAGCCCGAAATTCATAAATTCCATTACACAACACTTAATTTTATAAGGTTTGTGTCCTATGTTAGTGACCTAGGACCCATTCACCACATGGTGAATGGGTCCTCACTAGGTCCTAGGACCCTATTTTCACATGACATTTCACATTGTTCGAAGTGTGTCCTAGGTAAGTGGCCTAGGTGATATTTGAATTTTGGGAATTAATGTTAAGTTATGTATTAATATGAGACTATTTCACTATGTTTCACCTAATATTTTCAAGAGAGCACCTAAAGCATTCAAGTGAGAAATGATAGAGCATTCAAGATAATTCTCTAAGGCATTCATGGGTAGATTTATAGAAGAATATTGCACCAATCGAGATCTATTTCATCATGTCAAAGATTTATTGCATCATGCATGTTGTTGAGCTAATGTGTTGATGTAGTGTTGAAGATCAATCAAGTATGTCAAAGGAATTGTTCTAATCAAGTTTCATGATCAAGATCTATATTCATTGAGGCCACTTCCAAGGTTTCAATCAAGGTGTGGTGAGTTGTGATATTGCATTTGTTAATTCATCTTTCCTTTCATGTTTCATTTCCCAAAGTGTTTCCTAGCTAAGTGAGCTAGGACACATTCACCACATGGAAAATGGTTCCTCATTTACACATAGGACCCCTCCTTGAAATATGTTTTTGGTGGCATTTTAATGATTGAAATACTAGATGTGATGTTGACTTGTGATATTTTAATTTTGGGATTTAAGGTTAAGATATGTACAAATATAAGGCTATTTCACTATATTTCATCTAAGAACTTTTATGCAAGCATTATAGCAAATTTATGAGAAAGTGTGATCAAGAGGATTCAAGAGCATTTCTAGGGAATTCAAGGGTATATTATTGAAGTAATATTGCAACAATCAAGATCCATTTCATCATGTCAAAGGCATAATGCATCATGCATGTTGTTGAGCTAATGTGTTGATGTAGCATTGAAGATCAATCAAGCATATTCAAGGACGTTGTTTCACATCAAAGTTCATGATCTAGGTATACATTAATTGAGGCCACTGTATGCTAGTTTCCATATCTACAATCCAAGGTTTCAATTGAGGATTGGTGAGTTGTGACATTGCATTTTTTCATTCATCTTTCCTTTATGCATTTTTCATTCAAAGGTTTAATTACCAAAATAGGGTTTGACCAAGGAAAACCCCTATTCCCTAACAAATTTTTTTTTTCTCCTATTTTATGTGTGATTGGAGGTTGAAGATCAATTGAAGAGAAAAATTGGAGAAAGTTGCAAAGTTTTCAAACATGCAAGAAATGTTATCAAATCATGGAAACTGAGCTACAGGTTTGATTTCTAACTTTTCAACAATGCCCAACTAGAATTTGGGAGTGTAGAACAAGAGGAATAGAACCCAAAAACTCATTTTCCAAATCCCTAGCTAGAACCCATTCACCATTATAGGGAAAATGAGTCCTTAGTGAGGTTTGAAAAAGCACTTTTGGTGAAAGCTACACAACATTTGAACCTTTTTTAGACCTGCCTTTTGATTTTTATTTTAGTTAGGTTTAATTTCCATTACTCATTTATACTATAACACACATATTGAATGAAACTAAGAGAATTAGGTTCATCATCTTGTTTCATTTTGGTGAACCTATTTTCCTTGATTTCAAAGATATTAGGGGATGTGGAATTATGGACTGTGTCAAAATTTTCAGTCTCTTCTACTAAGAGACTCTCATAACTAGGAAAAATATTGGAAGAATTACTAACATGCTTGTTAATGAGATTTTTCTTGGCATAATTAGAAACAAAAGATGCTAACATTTTAGAATTGTGCCAAAAATGAAAGATGGTCTATCTAACTTATGTAATGCTTTAGAATGTAAACAATTTCCCTATATGTTTGATGATTTTGAATATTGAAATGCAATACATTTTTTATTATTTTTCAACAAATTAGATAAGATAACACCTTTTCTTGCACATAGACTAACAATTTTTCAAAATTTCAAAATGTAGTTTGAATAGAAAAAAAATGAAGCTAAAAAAGAGATTTAAATGCACTTAGAAATTGGTCAAAATGTCTGTACAGGGACTCATTCACCCATGGGTGAATGGGTCCTTTCTCAGGGTTTAAAAAAGGAAAAATAATTTTTTTAAGTTGTTGTATGTGTATTTTATTCCAGGTTTCAGACTATAACTTCTATGACAAAATTTTCCATAATTTGATTACCTAATGCAAGTAGAATTAATGAAAAATGATGAACTATATGACACTTTAAATTGAAATGCAATTGTGACTCAATTTTTGAATGTGAATGATTGAACATACACTAATATGCAAGTACTATCAAAACTAAAGTAATATGCATGCAAATTTTTAAATTTTTTTAGATTTAAACAATGAAAAGTTGCAAATTTAAAACCCTATATGTAATGCAAACTAATGCAATTTTTAACAACCCTAAATGAGATAAAAAATAAACTCATGCAAATCCTAGATCTAGTGTTTGGATGATCTCCAAATTTCAAATTTGAATGTTCAAAATGTTAGGTTCACCATAATGAAACATAGAAAAAGAGAATAGGTTCACCAAAACATATGGTTTTATACTAAATTTAGAATGTTTCACCAAAATTACTATAAATAGAAAGAGAAAAATGGGGTGTATAAACCTACCTATTTTCTATTTCATTCAAGAAATAAGATCCTCTTTAAGATAGAATTAACTTTCAACCCTTAGGCACGAGTCAATTCCATAGAAGATCTAGCAATTTCGTTAATGTGTGTGGACAAGGGTACAATTCAAACAACACTTTTGGGAGATGAAAATAAAATAGAAAATGACCTCAAATTTGTAACCTGAGACTTGATTCATGTAGATGAAACCTAGATCTAATAGAAACAATCAATTTTGTATTTTTTGGATAAGTGGAAGACACTTAAAAATTTCCTCAAAAACCGGTTGCTAAGTGTCTAGAAGTGGCAGATGGGTCCAAAGAAAGCTTTTTCAACTGAATTTTTGGGAGCCTCTAAAGACTGATATGAGATGCAATTTTCCACTAGTTTCACTTAGAAATGATGGAAAATAAATTTGAGATCTGAGTTTTCGTGATCTTGACAAATTTTCTTGCAACTTTTGCAATTTTTCACTTTAGAGATCTCCAATATTCAATTTTCCTTCAACCTAAGATTTACAAAACACATAAGAGGGAACCTTTTTTTGTTTTTAGTGAATGGGGGTTTAACTTGGTCAAACCCCGTTTTGGTAATTAAACCTTGAATTAAAATAATGAAGCGTGAAGGATTAATGAATAAACAATACAATGTTGCAACTCACCAAACCCTTGAATAAACCTTTGGAAAATTGAAATCTTGACCTTGATAGATCACATGAAATGGATTCAATAGATGTGGATCTTGATGCTTGAATTGATACTTGAATACTTTGACTTGATCTTTGAAACCAACATCACAATGTTAGCTCCAAAAACATGCATGATTGCAAAAGACTTTGACATGATGCTTGAGATCTTGATTGCTACAAAAAATGCTTGATAAATCTACTCTTGAATGCTCTTGACAATAATATTTTCTCTTGCTAAGTTCACCTCTTGCTAGATTACTTGAATTGATAAAATAACCTTTATTTTAATAGATGATTTTCTAATTTCTTGAAAATTAAACTTTACAAGCTGACATTGAAATTTGAATTTGGGATTATAAAAATATTGCCAAAAACATGTTTTAAAAATGGGTTCAAAGGCTTAGGGAGAACCCATCCAGCCATGGGTGAATGGGTCCCAGGACCCTATTCCTAGAACACACATTGCTCAAGGTAAAGTGTTATGTGTTGGCATTAATTATTGTTGGGTTTTCCCTTCGAAAAGTGTAATTTATTAGGCTTGTAGATGTAAAATAGGGATTATTAAGGCATAATTAAGTCCATTTTAATTGAGGGGTCCCAAACAAAGTGAAAAAATGTAAAGGAGTACATTTTTCTATGCTACAACAACCTTAGATACACTTAAGGTCAGGGATCACATACTCTCGTTTATCAGATCATTGTCATTTATCAAGGTTTAATTACCAAACTTGGTGCTCGACTAAGGAAAACCCCCATACAAACAAACAATTTTGTTTTGTTTGTAGATTTGTTTTAGCTCCAGACTCAGAAACGAAGATTTGTAGGTATAGGAGTAGAGTGCAAACATAGGGCTACAACTTGAATTTTTATAGTTTTTGAAAGGCTCACTAGGACCCATTCACCCTAGGGAGAACCTGTCCTTCAATAGATCTCAAAACCTAATTTTGGTGATTGGTACATGTGTCCTTGCCCTTTTCAGATCTACCTGCAAATTATGGTTTTAGTTTCTACACTTTTAGGAATTTACATTTCATGTTCTAGGTCTTATAATTCATTTAGTTTGTGCATTGCATATCATTTAAATTTGGTTTTAGATCTATCCTATTGTCTTAAGGATTCAGATCCTAGTCTAATTGACTCACCATTGAGGTTGAAAGTCAATATTTATACCTTGTGATCTCGTTCCTAATAAAATGCCTTAGGGAAAGGTACAAATAGAGAGAATACCTCCTTATTGATTAAGGGACCCCTTTCCTTTACATTTCAAGAATGCTAGAGAGCTAAATTCTTTTTCTCTTTCTCTCTCTCTCTCTCCTTACTTTGATTAAGGCTTAAAGTTAAGGGTTTATGATTGATGATGGATAGCTAAGGTTTTACCTTTCACTCCCTCTTTGCCTCCTCTCTCTACTGATACTTCTCTTTCTCTCTCCCTCTCTTATCTGTCACCTCTCAATCCCTCTCTAGGAATCTCCCACCATCTCTCCCTCTCTACCTTGCCTTCCCTCATTATCCCCATCAATCCAAGACATGTTGGATAAAAAATATTTAAAGTTAATGGACTATGGGAGGTGATGTATAGAATTTGCATGTATAATTTAGTAATTTCAAGTGTTTTCTCCTATTTGTTTAAATCAGTTAGATATTTGTACTACTTTATGTTGATAGTTTTTTGTGATACAAATCAAGAATTTTTTTTCATGTGATTTCATTGTTTTATCCAAATTAGAAATTGAATTCATTACCAAATATATTCATTATTTATTTTATTTTCTCTAAACATCAGAATTTTAATATTTTGCTTAACATTTGATTAGATTAGGATTAATTTAAGAATAAAAATGTGAACATGTCATTCAATTGATTATATTCATGGATTGCAAGTAATAATATTACTAGGAATAAATGACACATGTGATGACACCTAAAAACAATATCTCTTTTGATTGGTTGATTTAAATTCATAAAATCTAGAGTGTTGAATATCTTGTGTGGATTAATAAATTGTTTCTATAAAATAAATATATCTAGGGTAACTACAAACATATATATTAATAGAAATGAAGTATAAAACAAACATTAAAGGAAAAAAGTGTTTTGATCAATCTATTAATATAAAGTTACATCAAGAATGTTGATTATTTATAAAACTAATTTCTTATTTGGTTGATAAATTTATCTTGAACTAAATGCATTACAATATTTATATGCTATGAACCTATTCAAATTGAACAACTATAGACATAGATCATTAAGTCATGTATTGCAACACAATGACCTAGTAACATATTTAAGCTAGATGAATAAACCTATTTCTAGGAAGTTACGTTCCTTTCAAGAGAGATGAAGTGATCTTTTAACTTTACTTGAGTTGTCGAGTGTGTCAAAAAACCCTTCCAATTCATTTTTAAAGGTTTGAAATGATTGAAATTTAATAATTTATAACGATTTATACTAAATTTTGAGTGTTTAAAATTTATCTACAAAAATAAAAATGGGAGGGGGAGATGATTATAATTTTTAGTAATTTTCTATTATTATCCTTCATATTGCATATAATAACACTTTTGTAGAACAATATATCATGTAGTGTTATTTAATCTTAGATTAATTCTTTCTTTTAATTCTATATTAAATATAATTGTGTATTATATAGCTCTAATAAATTGTAAGATGTTGGACCTATTGAATAAAATTGTTCAATTAGCGATATGCTACAACAATTTATGTATCACTATAGAAAGAAAAAAATTCCCCAAATTACTACTGTTTTGTAGTTGCTATCCTACCTCAACACTACCAGATTCATTTGACAAGACTTTTTCATTTTCTCTATTTTGATATGTAAACAATCACAAAATTAGGTACAAGTACTATGAAATATTCTCCTATGATGCAATATTTTGAAATATTTTATGTGCTTGTGGCACTAACTAGGTGATTTCTAAAACTTTGAGCATGCGGTGAGAGAAACACTAATTGTCTGGTTAATAGTTGTAGTGTAGAAAAATGTATCCCCTTACATTTTCACACTTGTTTGGGCCCTTGTAAACTAAAATGGACTTAATTGTGCCTTATTTAGGGTGTTGTAAAGTGTTTTCTTACACTTTCACACTAATCTAGGGTTTTGTTAATTAATTGGGCTTCTTTATGCTTCGGCCTTATTTTGCATCTACAAGCCTTAATTAATGCATCTTTCCAAGATTTATCTTGACATTTACCAACATCCAATCATGATTCATGTGTTTTTGGATTGTATGGCCCAAATTTAGTGATCTAGGACTCATACACCACCTTGGGACTATGGGTCCCACCTATGTTTTGAGGCCCCAATCTGGATTTCACATTAAACTAAGCATTTATTGAAAAATGTGTCCCAAGCTTAGCCTAATGGGACTCATACACCACAACTGGGATATGAGTCTTGCTTAGTTTAGACATAAATTAAATTAAAATTCTTGGCATGATTTTATTCTCCTAGATTTGATGTCAGCTTGTAGTGTTGTAAATACAAGGTTATTTGACTCATTTTTCTCCTATCAACTTAAGTATTCATGCATATAGCGAATTTGAGTTCACAAGAGCATTAAAGAGTTCACAAGAGAATTCAATAGTCTTCAAGAGCTAATTATCAAGTGTTTTAGAGCATTATTCAAGTATCAAGCATCATGTGAAAGTCATCATACATCATGTTTATTTTTGAGCTAACATTTGTGATGTAGGGTTTAATGATTCAAGCAAGCATTCAAATCAAGATCCAAATATTCAAGCAATAGTCAAGATCCATATTCATGTTATCCATTGCATACATGTTTGCAACTTCCTATTTTGTGTGTGATTTGTAGATCTAGGTTAAAGATACACTGAAGAGAAAGATTGGAAAGAAGTTGTAAAGGTTTTGTCAAAGTTGTCACCTTTTTTAGAAGATCACTAAAAGACAATTATAGAGAAGAATTTAACATTTCAGATCCAAAAATCAGGATTGGAAGGAAGAGTAGAAATAGGAGAGCAGATTCAGATCTTAACCTTTTGAATGAGCAAGGCAAGACTAATATGCCACAATTGGCGTATGAGTCCCAATACATGGCTTTTTCCAGTTTTCAAGAGTTCCAGACTTGTCACTACCATATTTCTATTCCTACCCAAAAACCCTAATATAGGACTAAATTGCCTAGCCTGGAATATGAGTCCCAATTTGTATTAAATTCAGTATTTTTAGCATTTTAGATTTCATTCCAAGCTTCTACAGGTTTCCAGGTGCACCTCTATACTTTTCCAGTTTACTATTTTGATTTGCATTCATTTCTAGGTCATTCATTTGAGTTTTGCAAAGTATTAGGTTTTGTCATTAGATCTTGCATGTTATTTGTCTTTCGAAGCCCTAGCTTGGTGGTGAATCCCTCTTTAGTCTTTAATCACACCCCTAGGACAACCTTCATACGATCTCTTTCCTTCATTGCATCTTTGGATTAAGATGTATAGGGTTTCCTTAAGTGAAACTAAGTGAAATGGGTCCTAAACCCTAGTGTTCCATCTCCTAAAAGATAGAGAACAAACCTATTTCCATTGTTTCAATAGTATAAAAAATACTAATTTTAAAAATTCCTAAATTGTGTACCTATCCACATAAATGGAAAAGGGATAGATGATAGATATATCCTATACTACATATCTTTAAGGAAATGTTATAGGTCCTAAATTCCATGTCACTCAATCAATGATCAATGTATGGAAGATACAAAAAATTGGTCCATCAAAATAACAAAAAATATTTATTTGAAATGAAAGAATGCTTAACTAATAGGTTAGAGACAGAGCACTCCACAAATATATAAATTATATTGTCTTAGATTTTGGTCCTAGCTACTTTATGTAAATGATCATTGTAGGAGGTAAACTAGAAGTCACAGATTTTGAAATATGGATTGAGAGAGGTATCAAGGATATATGAAATTCTATTCTCAATTCAAATACAAGTACAAGTTAGAGTCAATGACATGATATTAGAGATAATAAGCTAGCAATGATCAATAATGCATGATCATATACTAAATCTAAAGACCTATGTTTAAGGATCAATATTGTACACAATGGGTTGGATTGATGGCTAATGCAATGCCACTTTAGCTGATTGTTATTTCATGTATCTAACTAAATCTAAACTTCTACTTACTGATTTTTTTGGAAATATTGATAATACATCTCACAATATTAAAGTAAAAGAATCATCAATCGTGTCAAAATAACATTGTTTAATCTCTACACAATCTTCTCAGTTATCTTTAAAAGATGTTCAAATGACAATTTAAGCAAAAGGAATTTGTTTGCATAACTCAAATTCCAACACATGTAATATGTAGATTCCTTCTAAGAAGTGGAGTGCATTCTAGATAGCTTTGAGTTAATGTACACCATCTCATACAAAAGGACTAGTGATAAGAAACTTAAGATTTTAGATAGTTCTAATATAAATAGTAAGGAGGTTCTAGTCAACCTTTAGTTGTTTAAACTCTTTAGTTTAACCATGTTTCACAACTATTTTTATTGAACTCCTTATATCAATATGAAATAGTTGACCATAGGATGTTGATGTGGTGGCTAGAGAATACTCTATTTTAGTAAGTTTTTTGGTGGTGACAACATGTATTTATTCATGTGTAGCCAATTGTTTTTTCATGGTGGTCAAGCAATGGTCTAGTAGTGGCTAGTTACTATAAAAGTGGTTGTGGTACGATATGTTATTTAGTTTAGAACTTTGAAACCCACAAAACTATAAAACCTACAACTTTGATATCTTGGGCTTTGGATGTTTGTTTAACTTTGTTAGTTGCTCTAGATGTAATGGTGATATTATGATGAAGCAAGCATTAAATGTAACATTTTAAGAAATGATTGTAGAATATATTTCTCATTACATGTATGAGAATAAAGAAGATTACTTTTTACTATAAGAAATTTAAAACTGGTCCAAAGCATATGTTTTTGTCTCTCCAATATTCTGTATTAGATGAAAACATTATCAAAATAAACATATAAACTTTAATAAGTTCTGGATGAAAAAAAATCCTAAAAAATTAATACATTAAACAATGATATATACTTTAATATAAGATGATTATTATTGAAATGGAAAAGAAATCTTAATCTCACATCTTTTCAATTTGTTAAGCACAAGAGCAGAAAATCGATTTTCAATTTTTAAATATAAAAAAATATTGAATAATAAAAATAATAGAAGACATACTTGAAAACTTAAGCGAACTTATTATTATTATTAACACTGAAACATGGGAGATAGCTTCCAAGATCAAATGCTACGAAAGCAGAAATTTAGCCAAAGCATATGGCGTAGTGATGTCGATCGTATGCAATCTGTAGACCTCTGCCCATACTACGCAAATACGTTTCCGGTCCACTTGAGGGAGGCTCTTAACCACGTAAGCCACTGCGTTGTTAAGCGGCCCAAATTTATCTCTAAGCGAGCTATGCTCTGTGAATTTTCCCATGATGGGAAGCCAAGTTGTGAGAAAAGAAACTCGAGAAGCTCTTGAAATTATTATCTTTCCGTCTCCTATAGCCTTCGTAAACCACATTATAATGTCGAATACAACTTCAGCAAAGCCTAGGTGAGAGATCTGCTTTACATACTTGATAAACTCCGCATCTTCACAAAATGTCTTCTGTGCAATCTCCAGTATTGCTCCATTGCAGTGCTGAATAAGTTTGAAAAACTGTGGTAGAGTTGTGAAATTACGAGAATCGATGGCTGCTTTGAACTCTTGCAGAATCACACGCCCGCATACGTCCACGACATCTCTACATCTATTTCCATCTAACATCGCTGCTAAATCTTTCTCCACAGTTTCTCGACTTTGGGATAAACCGCTGCTGTTGCTTTTAAGAAGAGACACCATTTCTTGGATAATCTTCTCTACAAAGGTTATATGGTCATCGTCGTCCTGATGAAGCCTGGCAGCTAAATCTGGTGAAACTTTGAGTCCCTCATGAGAGAGCACGTTTCGAATTTGGGACTCCTCCTGCGCACTCCAAGAAACTGCTTCCAAATATTGCATGCATTTGTTGATGCAGTCATCAGCCAACATTTCAAAAGCAACTGACAGAATCCCCAGGCATTCCTCAACATTGAGGAAATCCACATGCTCACCATACATGATTTCAATACTTTTTAAATAGTGATCAAAGCTGTGAGAAGTAGTTACCCATATTTCGGTTGATTTATCCGATGACCATCGCTTGGAAAAGCTTCCTTCAAAACACTTCAATCTTTTGAGGATCTGAGAATGGAGATAATAAATTAAAGCTGGGCCTGTCAAGAACAATTTTACATCAGCGGAGTTTTGAGTTCCGAATCGAAGTCGAGCTTCTGCCATTGCATAAATGGATACAGATGACGCCTTTCTATCAAAACCAACTCTAGATTTATAGAGTGGGATTGAATACCGCTGCAATTCAATCTTACATGTCTCAAAATTTAGAACATGAGGCGGCTTCTGGTGCAATTTAATGGTAAAGTTATTCAATAATACTTAAATTTCAATGGAGTCTACATCAATCACAGGCCATTGCCGACTTCTTTAAAGCGGATTCCCTTCGCTTTAATAAAATAAAGCTTATTAAGTGCTATAAAAAATAAAGTAATTTTTTAGATGCTTTGGCTTAATAATCATTTCTCCATTAATGTTGGAGGAATGGACATTTTAATACGTAGTTAACTTTATCTTGTTCCACTTAAACTTTCAATATAAAATAAAATTAGTAATTCATAAATAATTTTTTGTCTTATTATTAATTTAAAAGTAAAATATTTTAATTTATTTTTAAATATATTATAATAGTATGGAGAAGTTTCATATTATGTATATAAAAACTCATTAGCTTAAATAATAAATGTAAATTATAAAAAGTAATATTAAAATATATAATATTTTCTTATTTATGAAAATCTTATGGATCATCCTCTTAAAAATGAAAGGAAAGAAATCATATGGATGACTCTTTTTGTGGGTCGGAGCAAGCTAAAGTTTGATGGGACAATTAAGACATATTTTGCGCTAGTTGCATAATGAGAGACCATGATG
Source organism: Sequoia sempervirens (assembly GCA_007258455.2). Classification (NCBI taxonomy): domain Eukaryota; kingdom Viridiplantae; phylum Streptophyta; class Pinopsida; order Cupressales; family Cupressaceae; genus Sequoia; species Sequoia sempervirens. The sequence continues at coordinate 104,735,374 of VDFB02072274.1, read as the reverse complement.
GACATTTGATAGGTGCTGCTTTGAAAATTTTGGGATAAGCAACAAAGAACGAACTAGAAGCCATGGTGCTTCTTTTAGGCCTACAAAGTTGTGAACACCTAAGTATTAAGAAGGTGTAGATTGTTCAGGTGACTCATATTATTATAAATGTAATAAAGGAAAAAGCGGCTCCAAACTAGAAAATTAACAAGATTATAAATCTAATTTGACCTTTTCTCAACAAACTAGAGGCCTTTACACTCAAACACATTTATAGAGAAGGGAATTATTATGTTTATGTGCTGACCAACTTTAGTATCAATCATGAAACATGATTGTTATTTGGAGATAACTTAAGACTATGGATGCAACAATCCCCCTCTTTATTTTAGGATGATCCATTAACTCAAAGAAAGCTAATAAATCTTTGTGACAATGTAACATGATTGCTTTAAAAATAATTTTATTTTTTCCAATCCCTATAAGGACACATAAATTGTAAATATGAATTATGGTTTGGAAAGCTACACTATTTTTTAAAGGGCTATAATTGTAGATATATCTTAACCAATAATCAATGGATTAAAAGTAAGTCTATACACTAATAATCAACATATTTATTTCTTAGGAGAGATATCTCACTAGATTAAGACAATATTCAATTAAAGTGGTTACAATGGTTCAAACAATACACATAGTTTTAACTTTTGGGTGACTTGTTCCTCCCTATCACTCATATATATTTAGTCACACAAAAATTACATAATTTTTTTTTGGAATTCTTCTTGAGATTGGTTAATCCATTGAAACAACAAGGTTGGTATTAATTTTGTTGATTTAGATATGTTGGCATATAGGTCTCAATTCTATTCTTGACAAGGTTGTTCCTAATATGGGTTTCAAAATTGACAATGGGCTATGACCCACTTTCTACAACATAATTGTTGTTTCAACTTGGGTCCAATTTATTATTTTAGTTGTAAACTTCAACAATTGTCCATAGAAAACATAAAAAAAAGGGGGTATTTCCTTCATGAAATTTTACATGAAAGTCTTTCCTCCAAATAGAGTCATTTGTGCATTTTTAGTGGAAGTGGATTCATTGGACAATGGTGGTGATGGGCTTTGACAAACTAAGATTATATGGGTAAATCTCATACTAATACCAAAATAGTTTCATAAGAATTATTTAATTAAAAAATAAATGTAATTAAAATAATGACATAGAGTTATTGATAGTAAAACACAAAATGTATACAACAAACTTTGGAGTTTTTGAAATTATTCCTTAGGAATTTTGGTTTTTGGCCCTCTATTCTTAGAGAAACTTTAATATATATATTTTATAGGTTAATATATGGGTATGTCTCCCAAGGTCAATTTTATCTAGTAAAAAAGTTATAAATATATAATAATCATTACAATTTTCAAAGTAAATAAAATAAAAAGTTAAATAATTACTACTTTCAAAAATAGAATTAAAATTTACAATAGATTAATAAATTTCCCAATAAAAGTAAAGTAAAGAAAGTATTAAATAAAATATTCTTAAGTAAAAATATAATTTGTGTATTAAATAATTTTAAAATAAATAAAATAACTCTTAAGGGAAAAAAAAATCCCATATCTTTAAAGATTTTAAATATAAAAGTATTTATGATATTATGAATTTTAAATTTACTTATTATTAATAGAAAATATTAAATTTATTATATTATCAAATTTATAAACAACATGTAATTGAGAGGAGCGATTCAGGAATGGCCGCCAAAGGTTTTCTTTCGGTGGATGTAGCTAGGGTTTTACTTGAGTTGAGCCTCCAGGGAAAGGCTACTTAGGGAAGCTTTGGGGCTTCTTTTCTAGACAGAGACTGCGCCAACTGTGTGGTAGAATGGGACAACCACAAGAAGCTCACAAGGCAGGTGTCAAAGCAACGTGGTGGAGTTTCTGCTCTTGAAAATGGAAGCCAATTGCAACTTCATGAAGGCGATGCCGTTTCTAGTGGAGATGGAGCTGTTAAGGACTTTAGGAAGCTGAGGAAGGAGGAAAGCATCTCTGGGCATGTTAGGGTAGATAGATCCACTGGGGGGAATGGAGGGGACCCTACTTCTAATTCAATCACCTTGGAATTAGATGGAGAGCTGGTGAAAGAAGTGACTTTCAATGAAAAAGTCTTCTCTAGGATGGGCCTGATTGGGAGATTCAGGGGTTTCTAGCCATGCTTGCCTGATCTACATCAGTGGATCTCCAACTACTTCAGGCCCTTGTTGGAAGGGTATGTTCAAATTTATCCAATGGCCAGATGTTTTTTTATTATTGTTTTTGAAAAATAACAGGATAAAAATAAGATATTCTATGATTATCACTGGGATTGGGAAGAGAAACATGTATTGATGTTAAATCCATGGCATCTGACTTTCAACCTAGCCACAAAAGTGTTTGAGAGGGTCCCCCAATGGGTGAGACTTCCTAACCTGCCCTTGCAGTTCTGGTTTGATTCATGCTTAGAGGCTATAGGGAACTCTTTTGGAACCTTTGTAATGGTGGATGAGGGTTCTTGAAATATTTTGCACTCAACTTATACCTATATTTTGGTTGAAATGAATGTTTCCAAGGTGCCCTCGAAGGAGATTTGACTAAAATATCCAAAGGGTTGTTGGGTGCAGCCCATGGACTATGAAGGGGTGCCTTTTAGGTGTAGAATATGCCATCAAACAGGGCACTTGGAAGCTAAATGTGCTAAACAAAAAACTAACAAATCTACTTCTTGGTGGAAAGATGCATCCACCCAACACTATATGATGGAGAAACAAGAGGTGAAGCAAGGGAGCTCTCAGCTAAAAGGCACTTAGGAGGAGAATTGGGCTTCAGAGGAGCCAAATCTGGTAGACAAGCCACTATTGCAGGAGGTTGGAAGTAAGGAGAAGCAATAGATTAAGGCAGCCCCAACTCAGGAAGGGAGTTTGGCTGAAAATAGTGTTAAAGTTGCTCTCAGTGGAAGTGTTAAGGAGATGACACTCAAAATTGAGGCTGGTACACTAGAGTGTTGGGAAAAGAAAGGTGAAGTGAAACCTTAGACAAAAGAAGCTAGAAAATGGAACCTGGTTGATGATCAACATCAACAAGTTAGTATTAGAAATGGAGCTTGGAGGAGTCCCCATGATTTACCTTTGGATTGGCAGAAGGAGGCTGCAAGGTTCGAGGATGGGTGGAAAATGGTCATGGGGAAGAAAGCAAAGAAGGAGAAGAAGAAAGCTTTTGCTATGGTCCTACGATCTTAGATTAAAGGACGATCAAAGAAAGCTTCAAACTTCTAACTTGTTAATAGGTGCTATAGGGGTTTAGAATTTAAGCTTGGTTGTTAGCTATATTTAAGTCTTTAATCTCTGTGTGGGATGGATTAAGATGGAATTAGGGGTAGCTCTTTAGTTTATAATTTCAGTTTTGATGGGGTGTGGTAGGGACTACAATGGATGTTATTTTTGAATTAGCTTTGTAATCTTTTTATTTCAATTCTCAATCAAATAAACTTGTTACTAACCAAAAATTTTTATAAACAACATTATATTATTGATTAGGAAAAGGGGGTTATTGAGAAAGCCCCAACCATTCTATAAAGCTACTAAAACATTAAACAAACAACACTTAGAATTTGTAAAGTATAGCTAAAGAAAATTTGTCTGCACAAATAGTGATGTAGACACTGAAAAATGTCCTAAGCCTACAAACAACCTTTTATCACTAATTTTCCTTCTTCATAGTATAATCAAATACTGTTAATTATTTAGTTATTTTCTAATGTCAAAATTCCTCTATTAATTAAATAATTACTAATTATTTAATTAATTCATTTTAGGTCTTATTTTTCCTTTGATTAATTTAAATAAAAATCAATTTTATTTAAATTACATCACTAATTTATTCTTTTCTATCTATAATTAAATAAATTTTATTTATTTAATTATTATTATTTTTGGATAAAAGGAACTTACGCCTGAACTATATTATTATTTTATAAGTATGAGTTACATATTTTAACCACATATAGGTGTGTGACAGATTGATATTTTGCAAAAAGAGGCCCCCACATACAATTTTTTGTGCCATGCAAGGTTGGGCTATGGAAATTATAGTTACAAAATTACCCCTGGAATATGGAAAAAACCACCATTTACCAAGCTTTGGGTCAACTACACTAAGTAAAATACATGATTATCTGATTGAAGGAATTGATAGAACATAAAAACATGGTTTACCCACTTTTGTGACAAGGCCTATAGATTTTGGTGACAAAGGGTGATCCTGGGGGTGGGTCTCATGTGAGAGGAGGACAATTATCACTCGACATATTTCTAGAACCTGATTGCAGAAGTTTGCACCCACTTCATACCTGTGCACACAAAAGGCTTTGTCTAACTCCACTTTAGGGCCACAAATATGTAGAGATACCTCGAGTGTTTGTGTAGCTGTTTGTGTGAGAACAACCCCCCTACCAGAGTTGAGCCATTGTGGAAATCATAACCTCTGATGGTAGAATTGAGTGCTTGGCCAACCAATTTTTTTTCCTACACATAGTCAATTGCCAGTTGCACAACCAAGCCATAGTGCTACATCAAATCCATAGCATTACAGAGAAAAAATGAGGCAACCTAAGATGGGTAAATGACAAGATCATCATTTCCACCCTTTGATATAGTCTATCTTGAAAATCTTGTGTAGCATGTCAACAAAGAATTCATCTAACTTTGGGTATTCCCATTTCAGAATTGGAAGGCTTATCTACTTGTTGATGGGTTCAATTTTGATTGATGCCATCAAAAGATTATGACTAGAAACCCCCTGCGAGAGAGCCTTTGTAGCCAAAAAGAAGGATATTAAAACCTCATAGCACTGAATGAGTTGTAAAGCTATTTCCTCTTCTGAATGCAAGTGTCAAGAATATGAGGTGACTTCTGGTATATTTAAAAACCATCAGGAGATATTGTTTGTACTTCCCTGAGATGAAATGATCTCCATGTCACCACCTTTCAATGAAATGATTTCCATATGCAATTGGCACTGAAGAAACTGACGACTGTATCGGTGAGATTTTCTAGTGCCACTAATATATCTAATACATGCTTGGATATTGTGATCTATGCATGGATACGTCTTGGATTTCATACTAAAAATGTTGATATTTTTAGCTCGAAAGGTGGGATGTGGAGTTGTTTTAAAGAAACTTGAGTTGGATATGCTTTAAAGCACTTTAAAGCAACTCGAGTTGGATATGCTTTAAAAGAAATTGAGTTGGATTTTCAGCAACATTAGGATTTTTATTCTTTAATAGAATGTTTTCGAGTTTGTGAGGATAGGATAAATCTCAGAGTGATTTTATGTGTGATTTAAAGCCAAAGAATGCAAGGAAAGATTCTTTTCTTGCACGCTAAGTAAAGCAACTGGGCTCTATATATGTAAGATTGTTGTAGCAAACTCATATTGTATTTTCGAAAGAAAAGTTTATTGTTAGGCTGAATAGAAGATCCAACATTTGCAGGTTTTTCCCCATTCTATGGTTTCCTAGGTATATCTATGTTATTATCTTTTTGTGATTGACTTATTATTTTTGTTTCCACTGTTATTAGCTATTAATTAACCTAGTGTGTTAATTTTTATAAATAAGATATTTAATTATATTCTATGTGTGATAGGTTGAATCTATGTGCTAGAATACGAGCAGCAAACAAGAGAATGCAAAATAACACTAAAAACTACCTACACCTCAAGATTAGCCTAGTTGGATTCAATACAAAGTAAAAATGACAAAATGAAACTTTATACCTTGTCTCGAATCGATCCTTTGGTTGGCCCTTCGATCTTCAGTGTTGTATGCTCCTTGGATGGTAAGAGATGCAAACTAGATGATGATATGATAATGGATGCAAGTGGGTGCAAGCATGAAAATGGCTAAGTATGGATTCTAGGAAAAATTTGCAAGAGTTTGGCTACAATGCATGATCTCTCCCAAAATGAGAGAAAAGAGGGGGTATTTATAGAGATTTTAGAATTCTCTAAGGAAATGGACGGTCAAGATTGAGCCACCAAGATCAAGATGTAGGGCTATGGTGAGTTGAGAACTCACAAGCCCTCACATCTTGACATGTGGCATGTGATATGGCTTGAAAGAGGTGATGTGTACATGCGGTGGAAGGATAGTACATGACATGGAGGTACTATATAGTACCTTGGGATTGGACAAGATCTCCTCATAAAGGAGGTACTTGTCCCCATGTGTGTGAGAGGATAGGTGGGGAATTAAAAATTCCTCAAATATTCTCACGGGGAAGAGAAGGAATTTAAAATTCCTTTAAATGCATTGGGGGATTAAATGTGAATTAAAAATTCACATGGTGAATGGAGATGCCTTGTCCAAAAAGAAAAGTATTTAATAGGGTTGACTTAGTTAAGTGATTAAGGTTGTGCAAGTACTTGATCAGACTAATTAATGACACATTAGAAGAGGGTTAGATTTCACATGTGACTTGATGTGACAAGTCAAAGATCACATGGAGAAGAGTAAAATGAAATTAATATTCCTTGGAAGGATAAAAGGAATTAAAAATTCTTTGAGAGGTTGATTAGGTTAGTTAATGAAGGATTAGAGGAGGGTTAGGTGGCTAAGAGATATTAGAGGCCAACTTGCAAAAGTTGGAGGATGTGACACATCCTAATCAAGGATTAGGCATGTGCACATCCTAATGATTAGGATTAGATAAAAATGATGGAGGATGTGACATGAAGGGAATTGAATAAATGGTATATTTATTTAATTCATTTGATGAAAGGGGGAAGGTATTTAATTATTTAACTAGATACCTTAGGGATTAGAAGAACTTTAGAGGGATTAATTAAATAATAGCGATATTACTTATTTAATGCAAATAAAGGGATGCTTAGATGAAAGGGGATAATTTTGGATAAATCAAGTGTCCAAATTTAGGTGTCTACACTATGAATTTATTGTGCAATTAATCTGTAGCTGGGTTATAAGAAACCAACATGGTATCAGAGCTCTAAACTCTAAATACGAAGCTAAGATTTGTGATGCAAATTTCAAGAAAAAAAAATCATATTTTCGTCTCCAATTTTTTTTGTGGCTATGGAAACTAGTGTTCAATACGAGGATAGGCTTGAGGGTGCGTCTAACTTCTTGTAGTGGAAGGTTCGGATTACATCTATTCTGAAGGAGAATAGTGTTAAAAACCAAGATTTGATTGCAAACCAGAAAAATAACCTTCCACAAAAGAGAAAAACGAAAAAGCAAAGATTTGCAAAAGATGTGAAAATTGATATATTCAAAGTACTAAATATTACAAGAGATATTTTTCTTTATAAAAGAAAAGATGCATAAACCTAATCTTATCTTGAGCAACAAGATAGCTCAACAAGATAAAGATAAGAACCAATAACTTAGGAATTAAATATGCCTAAGTAAACTTATGCTTGAAGTGTAATTAAATATTAATTACACCAACACCCCCCCATAAGTGCAACTTAGGGAGAAGCAGATTATTATGCAAATATGAGTCCCTACAACAAGGCCTGATTAGGTACTCATGTAAAAATGCAAAGAGAGAGAAAAAATAGTGGGAAAAACCCCCCCTTAGTGAGATGAACTGCTGCAAAAAATCACTGGAAGAACTCTAATGAAGAAACACTGGTACCCCAAATCTGGCAAGCAAGGAAAGATACTTCTATTTGCAAAATACCATATTAGAATTACAAATGCAACAACAGACCCGATGTCAAGGAACACTAGAAACTCACATACTGGATCAACCCTGGAATCTGTAAGCAACAATAGATGAAAGGATGAAAGGACCCATAATGATGACAAATCTAGAAATTGTGTCTCTCGAAGCCAATGCCAAACTAAAACTAAAACTGCCCATAGGATGACTACCATCAAGATTCTAGAACATTAACCATAAAAACATGGCCGTCAAATTAGAAAGATCTGAACCAATGCGGATCAAGAACTATAAAATCCCAATGTGAAGTGTGAACCGAAGCAAACCAAAGATGTATCCAGCTAAGCAAGAAAGAAGCTAAAAGGAGACAACAGGAAACCAAAAAAACTCATGTGAGTTGTCACAAATATGAAAGATGGATGTAAGAACCCCCCTTAATGGAACTTTATATCAGTTCGTTATTACAATACCCAATGATTGCAGAAGGAGAGAATGCAAAACTACAGAAACATAAGTGAAAAAGAAAACCTAGTGCACGAAATAAAAATGAATGCATGCATTAAATAAGGTAAACATATTTTGTAAATGACCTCAGATCTGCATATAGGCCAAAACCATCTTTCCAATGCCTCAAAAATTGCAAAAAATGAATAAGTGAGTGAAAAGATATGAGTCCCAGAGTGAAAACAGAAACATCTGACTTCCGAGGAAGAAAAAGACATAAAAAATTAAAAACCAAAAAATTATACCTCCACCATTGAGTAGAGCTCAGAAACAGCTTTCGACGATATCTCGTTTGCAAGAAAATGATGCCATATGTGAAAGTTATGCTCGTTTCCGTGAAACTGCTCCAAAAAGGTCCGATTTGGCCATGTGAATCCCTCAGGGGCTAAAAAAATAAGGCCCCTGGTCGCTTGGGTGGACCAGGGGCTGAAGTGTAGGGTCTTAGGCCGAAGCATCTGGTCATCCATGTGACCACTATAGGAGCTAGCTGGCACATAAGGGAGTTGGGCAGAGCCCAAGGGTCCTCCAAAGGACCATCGACTTTGGTTTAAGCCCGTGGGGGTTGCAGATGGGCATTCGGTCGCCCATAAGACCTGGCGACTGGAGCTTAAGTGGCCGGGGGTTGGCGGAAAGGGCCAGCAGAGTTTTATGGAGGAGCCACTGGCGGCGGTGGTGGCTGCCTGGTGGCTGCCGGGTGGCGGATCCATTTGTTATGGCCGCGTAAACACTATGCCAAAACTATTGATTTTTTAAATATATATATATATATATTTTGGGTACTGTGTGCCTCGAAAAATGTGCCTGGGGGCCGTATGGCCCTTGGGTAAATTTTTTTGCCTCTCCAAATGACTTTTCCCAAATCAGACAAATTTTATATGAAAATGGGGGTTTTTGGGCACTGCGAATCCAACGGCGAGGTTCGTTTGGGCCCAAAGTGCTCTAAAAATCAGGCAACCCCCAGATCTATTAGAAAAATCACCGAGCTTGAAACCCTCGCAGATTTGGAAAATGGTGACCAAAATGAATGAAATAAAAGTCATTTCTAACTCTTTCCAGCACTCTAAATCCAACGGAAAACCCCGATCTGATCCAAGACGCTGCATAAAGATGCTCAAGGATTGAAACCCTCAAGGGACCTCGAACGAGCTCTGCAATGTGTTCCTCCAAAAAAGCTAAAAAGGGGCTGCAAATCGAGGCTCTGATACCATTGTAGAAACCAAGATCTGATTGCAAACCAGAAAAATCACCTTCCATAGAAGAGAAAAATGAAAAAAGCATAGATTTGCAAAAGATGTGCAAATTGATATATTCGAAGTACTAAATATTACAAGAGATAATTTTCTTTATAAAAGCAAAGATGCATAAACCTAAATCTTATCTTGAGCAACAAGATAGCTCAACAAGATAAAGATAATAACCTATAACTTAGGAATTAAATATGCCTAAGTAAACTTATGCAAAGTGTAATTAAATATTAATTACACCAACAAACAGGCTGTGGATCTATGCTAGTACAGAAGTGACGCCACTGATAAATGATCTTGTTGCCTTAGATTCACATGAAGTCAAAGAGGAAAAATCTTAGAGGATTATCCTAGATGGAGTAAGAGATCATTTAATTCCTCATTTATTGGGGAAAGACACTGCCAAGGAGATGTGTGATACACTCACAAAACTTTATCAGAGCGACTATCAGAGTCATAAGATGATGCTCAAGGACAAATTGCATAATACCAAGATGTCCAAAGGTGAGAGTGTGACCTCTTACTTGTCCAAGCTGACATAGGTCAGGGATGAGCTTGCTGCTATTGGAGAGATGATTGATGAAGATGACTTGGTGTGTATAGCCTTGAATGGTTTTTTGAAGCACTAGGAAGTGTTTGTCAAGTGTGTTGTTGGCAGAGATTGGCTACCTAATTGGGCAAGACTTTGGGATGATTTTTTTAGGGGGAGATCTATGAAGGTGCACATCAAGGAGATCAGATGAAGAAGGGTCAAGATGAAGAAAATCTTGCTCTTGCAAGCAAGGGTAAGAAGAAGTCCAATAAAGAGCAACATAAGGTTCTTCTTCCAAGAGTGGGAAGAAGAAATATCTGAGCAAGATAAAATGTTTTTTCTTCCATTAGATGGGTCACTATGCCATTCAATGTTCGAATAAGAAAAATAAGGAAAAAAAGAAGAGGCAAGTTGCTGGTACAATAGAGGTGGATGAGTTTTCACTCATTGCCTGTCTCTCAAGTTCAATTGCCAATAGGGTATGGTATATTGATAGTGGGGCTTCTCGCCACACGATGAGTCAGAGAATGTTTCACCAAGTTGGAGGAGAAGAAGCTAGATTTCTATATTGAGCTCGGAGACAATGCCAAGTACCATGCAATTGGTATTGGTACCATCAAGTTTCAGAGGGAGTCTGACAAACCTTTGTTGGTGGAGGATGTGTTGTATGTCCCTAACATGACAAAGAATTTAATCTCAATTTTTACTTTGGAAGACAAGGGTTACATCGTGACCTTTGAGAGGGGAAAAGTCTATATTTGTCCTAAAGATTCCAAGGTTGCAAAAGTGATTGGAGTCAGGCATGGTAGCTTTTTCTAGTTACAATTTGAGCCAACACATGTGTTAGTTAGTAGTTGTAAAGGGCTAGAAGAATTGTGGCATAGGAGGATGGCTCACCTTCACCATGGAGCACTCAATATTCTTAAGGAAATAGTGACGGATCTACCTAAGATGAAGACAGAAAAGCATGAGGCATGCAAGGGTTGCATTCTTGGGAAATATGCCAAGACCAATTTTCCAAGCAGCAACACTAGATCTAAAGGGATTTTGGATCTTGTACACTTAGATGTGTGTGGATCTATGTCAACATCCTTGAATAGATATGAGTATTATGTTACCTTCATTGATGATTTCTCCAAGAAGATGTGGATATATTTCATGAAGAATAAGGATGAGGTCTTCAGTAGGTTCAAAGAGTTTAAGGCTCTCAAGGAGAACCAAATAGGGAGGAAGATCAAGATATTGAGGTTTGATAATGGAGGAGAGTATACCTCAAATGTCTTCAAAGATTTATGTGCTCAGGAAGGTATCAAGAAAGAGTTGACTTTTCTATACAACCCTCACCAAAATGGGGTTGTTGAATAGAAAAATAGGGCAATAGTTGGAGCATCCAAGGCCATGCTTCATGATCAAGACCTACCTTGGTTCTTATGGGTAGACGCTTGCAATACAACTGTGTATTTGCAGAATAGGAGCCCTCACAAAGTGTTGTGAAAGTTGACTCCAGAAGAGGTGTTCACTGGTAAGAAACCATATTTGGTGCACATTCACATCTTTGGATGCCTTGAGTATTGTCAAATTCCTGTTGAGAAGATAACCAAGTTGGAACCTACTGCAAAGAAGGGTATCCTTGTTGGGTACATTGAAACTTCTAAGGCTTATTGAGTTTACATTCCTGCTCTCAAGAAAATAGTGGTTCACAGAGATGTGATGTTTGAGGAAGAGAGGGCTCTTCAAAAGTCTAGCAACTTGATGAATGAGGAGGAGCAATCACCCATGGTTGAAGTAGCACAAATTCCTCAAAATTCAGTCATGCAAGCTGGAGAGTAGAGCAAGTAGGTTGAGCAGGTTGATCATAAGGAGGGACAAATAATTCTTCAGCCTCAGATTCCTATTGCCGAGAAGAGGAGAAACAGGGCATATGAGCAAACATTGAGAGAGGCTCAAGAATATGTAGGTGATCCTCAAGATTCAGTTAGATAGAGAAGGGCTCCTAGGCATTATTTTGAGTATGTGGCACTTATGAGTGAATTAATTGAAGTAGAGCCTTCCAACTTTTAGGAGGCATCCAAGCACCAAGTATGGAGGGATGTGATTGTGGAAGAGTATTCTTCCATCATGAAGAATAGTGTGTGGGAGGTAGTACTGCAACCAGAAGATAAGTCTGTGGTGGGCTCAAGATGGTTGTATAAGATTAAGCATGCTGCAGATTGGTAGTGTGGAAAATTTAAAAGCCCGATTTATGGCTAAGGGGTTTTCTCAGAAGGAAGGAGTCGACTATGATGAGACTTTTGCTCCAGTAGCTAGGTACTCATCCATAAGAGCTATCATTTTTGTAGCAACACATATGGGTTGGAGGATTCACTAGATGGATGTAAAGACGACTTTCCTCAACAGAGTGATTGAGGAAGAGATTTACATAGGGAAAATAGAAGGATTTGAAGCACATGGGAGCGATTCTCATGTATGGAGGTTGAAAAGAGCACTGTATGGACTCAAGTAGGCTCCCAAGACGTAGTATTCACATATTGACAGTTACTTGTAGATGTTGGCTTCATCAAGAGTGAGGCGGATCTGAACCTATACTATGTTCAGGTGAAGGAAAAACTTCTCATATTGGTGTTATATGTTGATGATCTATTTCTCATAGGGTCATAGGAGCTCGTAGCACACTGTAAGCGGGATCTTGCAGGAGAGTTTGAGATGAAGGACTTAGGGTTGATGCACTACTTTCATGGATTGGAGTTGTGGCAGAAAGAGGGAGAAATCTTTCTAGGAAAAGGGAAGTACTTGATATTTTGAAGCGATTCAGGATGGAGAGCTATAAGCCTATGTCAATGCCACTTGTGACCAATTGGAAGAAGATTGATCCTTCTAGATTAGAGGTAGTGGACCTAACTTTATACAGACAGTTGATAGGCTCTCTTATGTATCTGGTCAACACTAGGCCAAACATTTGTTTTGCAGTGAACTCACTCAGCCAGTTTATGGTGGAACCTAAATGTGTGCACTGGATAGCTACAAAGCATGTTTTGAGATATCTCTGAGGCATAGTTGATTATGGGCTGAAGTATGTTCAGCAGGATGGAGTGAAGCTCGAAGGGTTTACCAATGTAGATTGGGCAGGCAATACAGCTGATCGTAAGAGCACTTCAAGATGCAGTTTTAGTTTGGGATCAAGAGCAGTGTCTTGGTATAGTAAAAAAATAGAAGTCAGTTGCATTGAGTTCTGCAAAGGCTGAGTATATGGTAGCCAGTAGGGCTACATGTGAGACATCTGGTTTCAAAAACTTCTAGCTAGGCTCTTTGATCAAGAGCTAGATCCTATAGTCATTTACTGTGATAATCAAAGTTGTATCAAACTCTCTGAGAATCTAGTGTTTCATGGCAAGTCAAAGCACATTGAGATCAAGTACCACTTCATCAGATATTGTGTGGAGAATGGGACAGTGAAGCTCTAATACATTCCTATAGACGAACAGATAGTAGATATCCCGACGAAGGCCTTGAAGAAGAGTAAGTTTAAATACTTTAGGGACAAGCTGGGTGTTGTTCAGAACACCTTCCTCGCTAAGAGGGAGTGTTGATTTTTGTAGCTCAAAAGGTGGGATGTGGAGTTGTTTTAAAGCAACTTGAGTTTGATATGCTTTAAAGAACTTTAAAGCAACTCGAGTTGGATATGCTTTAAAACAATTCGAGTTGGATTTTCAGCAATAGCAGGATTTTTATTCTTTAATAGAATGTTTTCGATTTTGTGAGGGGAGGATAAATCCAAGAGTGATTTTATGTGTGATTTAAAGCCAAAGAATGCAAGGAAAGATTCTTTTCTTGCACACTAAGTAAAGCAGCTGGGCTCTATATATGTAAGATTGTTGTAGCAAACTCATATTGTATTTTTGAAAGAAAGGTTTGCTGTTAGGCTGAATAGAAGATCCAACATTTGTAGGTTTTTCCCCATTCTGGGGTTTCCTGGGTATATCTGTGTTATTATCTTTTTTTGATTGGCTTCTTGTTATTTTTGCTTATGATATTATTAGCTATTAATTAACCTAGTATGTTAATTGTTATAAATTAGATATTTAGTTATATTTTTTGAATTTATTGTGCAATTAATTTGTAGCTGCGTTATAAGAAACTAACAGAAAATTCCATCATAAATGGGGGTCATATTTAACGTTAGCCTCATAAAAAATCATTGTGAGGCTGCTCCATTGATGGAAAAAATCCCCTTTACACGTGTGACAACCAATGAGATTTGTAGCCACTAGACACAGACAAAAGTTTAATTATCCCATTTAGTGGGATTGTACATCTTATTTGGCAATGTTGTTGAGCTGGGGATGGTGGTTGATTTCAATCTCATGTAAAATCACATAGGGAAAATTATGTACACATGTCATGTTGACAAGAGAATTTGCTAATTTATTTCCTTTGTGGTAGCAATGTGTAAAGCAAAAGTTTTTCAAATGAATTGAGGAGACCAATAACTTGTTGAATTATGTAATTTAATTTCCATGCTGAAGCTTCACATTTTTTGTATGCATTTATAATGTTTAGGGAGTCTCCCTTGATCCACAACTTGTTGATATTTTCCTTTTTTTCCATTATTAATCCTAACAGCAAGGCCTAAGCCTCAACTTGATTACTTGATCCCACTAGAAATTTTAAAGCGAGCACCGAATGGATTGTGCCTTACTAGTCTTTGATTACACAACCTACTTTGAAGATACCTGGATTACGCTCAAAGATGCACCATAAAAATTCAATTTCCAAGTGTTTTGTTGTAGAGGATGCCATTGAATTTTTTTCCTAATTGTTTGATTGAGTCTCGTGGTAGGGACTGCACTTGGAGTTGGAAGAGTAGCATTCTTCCATTTATCCAACATCCTAAATGCCATGAAGAGAAAGGTCAACTATTTCCATCTAATTGGAGTTTAAGGACTCTTGCCATCACTATTTTTGATATGGACATTTCCCTTTTTTGCAACACTTGTGGAAGTGGATTTAATGCTTTATGAAAGATCCTTATGTTTTGTTCCCACCAAATATTCTAGATCACCAGTGATAGGGAGACAATCCAAAGAGCTGATAGGAGGAAAGAGGTATGTAGGGAGGGCCAACTATTGAATACTTGGACCAGTGTGTTACCCAAGGGAGCTTACCAATTTAGTTGGTTTTGGAGTCATTTCCAACATTCTTGGGAAAAAACACATTGGACAAGGAGGTGGTCAAGTGTTTCCTTGTGGCTTGCCACATAGGATTCATAAGAAGAAGTTTGCAATGCGTAGTTTCTATAGGTGCTCACTTGTTAGGATTTGACGATTTAATTATTTATTTCCTCTTTCTTGTATAATTAAATAATTATTTTTTAATTATTTAACTATTTTTCATTTTTCCTCTTCCCTTATTAAATAATTATTTTTAATTATTTAATATTTTAGCATTCCACCTCTTCTTGTATAATTAAATAATAGATATTAAATAATTTTAGAAGAAGAGGTGGAATGCTAAAATGTTAAATAATTAAAATTAATTATTTAATAGCAGAAGAGGACAAATGAAAAATAATTAAATTATTAAAATAATTATTTAATTATGAGGATAAGAATGTAATAAATGTGAATGATAATCCTCACCTAGCTAAAAATGAACAAAACAAACAAGGTTAGTCACATTAGTAAGCCAAAAACCATCACTCCCTATGAAATTGTTTATCATACCAAGAGATGAAAACATGAAACAAAAGTATAAAACACAAGCAAATGAAAGCATGTAAACCTATCTAAGTAGATCAAACCTCCATCCCATAGGGGTATTGGTGTCACTTTGATGTGGAAAGTGGCCCTTTCCCAATCCCTTGTGATAAGATTCAAGGTCCTTGATGAACAACAGTTATTTTTGATGCAAAAATATGATTAACTCAAGCCAAAATGATGGTGAAAGTCTATAGCTATGCGATGAATTTGAGTAGAGTAACAATGCATGAAGTTGTGGATCAAAATGGATTTGATAAATGCCAATTTCCCTCAAAGATCATAATGATAGCAATTGGATGATTGATGGATGAAAATGAGTATAATGACTTTGTATGAGATGATGGATCATGATAAATTCAAATTTACCTCAAAGATAATGATAGAAATTGGATGATTGATGGATTAAAATGAGTATAATTCCATTGCTCTCATGAAAAAGTGGATCCATTCTTCACAGAGAAGCCCTTTATTTATAGGACTCAAGGGTTGGAAGAAGAAGTGAAATTGGGCAATGTGGGACTAAGATGGGAATCAATAGCTTTGTGAAACTTGTCATAAGGCTAATGAAAGCCATGGGGATATGTGTATGAGCACATTTTGAAAGAAGTGATGAATTAAGGCATGTAGGTGAGAATGTACGAGAATTTAAGAGAATTTAAAGAATGCGGGTGAGGGTATAAGGGAATGTTTGTGGGGATGTAAGAGAGCTAAATTCCCTTGTAAGAGACAAGATGGTATCTAAGAAGAATTGAATTCCGTTGTAAGAGGCTTTTAAAGCCTTTGAAGGGATAGTTAATAAATGGGTATTCTCAACGAATATGCTTTTGTGAGGATAAATAGCTTATTTATCAATTAAAAGGAATGAATTTCATGTGCAACTTGGTTAATAAACCATGGGTTTATTTGACCAAGGTGAACTTTAAAAGCTAGAGAAATGGGTAACGGAGATTAGGAGGTAGCTTAAAGTTAATTAATTTAGCTTAAAGTTAATTAATTTAGAATTAATTAACTTAGGCAAGTTGGGGGATTTATGACATTTGTTTAAATAATTAGATTTATTTAATCAAATGAGAGGACATTGGGGTT
The DNA here is from genome assembly GCA_007258455.2 of Sequoia sempervirens. NCBI lineage: Eukaryota > Viridiplantae > Streptophyta > Pinopsida > Cupressales > Cupressaceae > Sequoia > Sequoia sempervirens. The sequence continues at coordinate 104,718,543 of VDFB02072274.1, read as the reverse complement.
TTAATTAAATAGTTTGATTTATTCAATTAAATTGGATGAACATTAGTGAGAAGAGGATGAATTAATATGATAAATTTAATTATGTGATTAATTGGAGAAATTGATGAATTTAACTAAACAATATAGATTATTTAATTAATGGTTAGGGTAGAGGTGATTTAGGAAGAATGATGTTAGAAATCAGATTCAGATGTGTAATACCGATCAAGACTATTTAATGTCTACTTTTTTCCCTCTTTGAAGCAGGGTACTTGTTATGTTCGTACAAAGACTAACGCATCTCAAAATCTACTCTACTACCAAGATCAAAATTCAAAATTTTCTTGATATTTTTAGATGCCCCACTACTACCCCAGTAGAAGAAATTATGCTGCTACACTGCCCCCTCAAGAGATTAGGTGAAAATTTCAATTTTTGGGTTGAGCTCGTGAGAAAGATTTAAGATCAGTTCAACTCAAAGAGGACTATAAAGCTCAAATGTTTGATGTAGACAAATTTAATGATGTATAGATAGCTATCAGCCATCGATAGCCTCATGTATATTTTGATATATCACACATATTCGACACTTGGGTAGAACTGTTAGTAAAGATAGAAGAAATGAGGTAACCCTTGATGGTGAGAAGATTCAGAAGTCCAACAAGTCTATGAATCGTCAGGACTTTATTAGATATGGTGATGAGTGATGATGATTTTCTTATCCACATATTGGGACAAGAATGACACACTATTCCTTATGTTTGATAAAAGACATAGATGCAATGTATCAAGGTATGGAAAACTAGGATGACATTGTATCTAGTGTGATGTACTTTGAATTGACAAACATATAGGAGTATTCTTATTCACACCTGACATACAAAAAACTTACAAGGATGTATCTTAGAAGTTTCAAATATCTTGGACCAAAACATAGAAAGGCATAACCTATCAATGTAATAATCAAGTTGTCCAAAACACCTTCCATACACACCTAACAAAGCAAGTATTCACCAAGGTTATATTATAAGAATATCTAACAAGCACAACAAAAAAAAGATAATGATCACTACCCCATTCTGTTCTCTCTAAATCATTTTGATATACATCTTCGAGAGGTCATTGGAATGAGACCAATAAGATAAATCCCAAGAAAAGATCAAGTAAACAAACAAGCCAATGTTCTTCATACCTCTAGCCAAAGGGATGTGTTTTGTTTAGGATAAGTATCCAAAGTGATTGCCAAAGATAATTCCTATTGTAGGAAGGATGCATCCTAGGACATGTTAGTGGATGGTGGAAAGTTGATAGGTCATTTGAAAGGTCATTGATATAAGGTTGATTGATATGTTTGCTAAAAAGATCAAGAGTTTGATTTTGCATTTAAAAGTTTATTGTTTCGACTTTGATTTTGTGTTTGAAGTTTGCTTTTGTTGATTGTTGTGGTTGCTTCTGTTTGTTTTGCCAATGAATGAAGGTGATGATTGATTTATTATGGATGATTGATTATTGTGGATGAAGTGAAATGAGATGGATGGATTTTTTTCAAATATTTGGATGTTTTTGTTATGTTTTGAGGCTTTTTTTTTTGGATTTTTTGGGGTGTTTTAAAAATGTTTTGATTTTCAAGTCTTCACATATTTTTGTGTTTTATGAGATTTATGATTTTTTTTTGTGCTTTTTGAGATTTATGAATTTTTTTTGTGTTTTTTTGTCTCAAAGGCTCATCAATGATGGCCTTTCATATGTTTAAGCTCGAAGACGGCGTAGTTCAGCAACCATGTTTTTGAATTTTTCTAACTTTTTGACCTGTTTTGGGATTTTGATATGATTTGAATGTTTTTGGATTTTTTGCATGATTTGGATATGGAGATGTATAATAATATCAGTGATCTATTTTAGGATTTTGTTAAAAACCAAGCTATGATTGATTGATCTAATTGATGGATTGATGATGATAACATTGTTGAGGATACACAACAATGCAAGGATAGTGTTAAAAAACATGAGGATTGAGTAGGATATCTCAAGATAATGATGGATTGATTGGATACGATTGCTCAAGATTTTTGAAGCTAGGCTTGGATAAAAGTTTTTTTGAATGATTTGATGTGATTTTGAAGCGCATGTTAGATGCAATTGATATTGATTGTTTGGATCAATGTTTGATGAAAGATAATGCTTGATAAGGAAAATATTCTTGTCAAAATATGCCATGGGCTAGTGATTTAGATTTTGGTTCACAAATGCTTTGACCAATTTGATTTCATGTTTTCCAATGTTCGGATTATCACATAAGTTGGAAGATATAGATCAAGATTTATTCCCAAAACAAGATGTAAATATCTACCCCCAATGTCTAGCAATGTATGGAATGCCATGGGTGGATGCTTGGGTAGATGCATGGATGGATGGATATGGTAAGCATGCAATGGATGGCAAGGATTATCTTGTAATAAGATAAGGTGTTAGAATAGAGGATGCTCATTTGGATAATGCTTCATATCTCAAATAAGGTTGGGTAGGATAGGATCAATGATAAGGACCCATGTCAAGATGTTTACTATAAGCAAGTGTCAAGTGTACACCAAAATTTTATCAAGGTCAAGATAATTTGGAAGATGGATGTAGATGGATGAAAATGGATTTGATAAATGGTTCATGGATGAATGGATTTATTATGGATAAGTTGGATGAAATGTTGTATTTATTATGGATGAGATAAGATGCTTCCACCTGAACTAGTGCACAAAAATGCTCGATTCTACACATGAAGCTTGTTTTCCAGGTTTTCATCATGGTACTTGCCCAAAGCACCACAGTAGTGGTTTTCACTAGAGGACAATTTTTATTTGTACTATTTTCTTTCTTTTTTTTTGGTTTTTTGTGAAAGATTTTAAGCTTATGCTGAACCACTTGGTGGTGCTAATGTAGACACTTCTATCATAATTTTCCACTGATATCCTTCTTGAAGAAGCTACTTTGCTAAGATATGTGCACTTGAATGCAACTTTTGAGATTCCCGATCTACTTGGTTGATACTAGAGTTAACTTTGTCTTTGTGCGCACATCACGATAGAATGCCTTTTGAATCCTTATGATGAAGGGTGGCTACCAATACATGATCAATGTGAGAATTGGATATCATGCATGGTAAAAAGGATGATGGAGTGTTTAGGAATAGAAGATGGATTGGTTGATAGTTTGGAACATTTAACTCTCCAAACTTGGGAAGATGAGCAATGATGGGTGAATATGAAAGTGCATGTGGAATTAGGACCAACTGCTTGATATACTTTGTACATTGCTTGAGAAGCCTGCTTTTGCATATTTGGACATCTTTGTTGGATGTATTTCCCTTTTTTTTGCACCATAATTTATTTGACTAATGGAGTTTGATAGGGGTGATCTATCTTTGTATTTTTTGGTATCCATATGTATTTGATTTGGCCATTATGCTTCCCATCTTTTTTTTCTTTTATAACGTTATTCTTGTTTTGATTTATATCTTTCTTTTGATGTTGGTCCCAATTTGTGGATGGGGTGATGGGTGGATGAAGATTCGTGATGTGGCTAGTTGTGGTATTGGCATTAGTTTCATCATAAGGATTCTTTATGCTTCCTATGTTGACATTTGCTTAAGATGAAGTTGCCCCCAACATTATGGAAGTAGTAACTTCATGCTTTGATTATGCCTGTTTTGAGATGTCTTATTTAGAAAGCATTCTTTGATAAATGACCATTGTAGATGATGTTATTTCAATTTTTTTCTTTGCTAACTCTAGAATATCTTGTTTGATTTGAATTGTTTCCTTGAGTGGATAATGCTACATATCTTCATGCATGATGTCCTCAATCTGAACTTGGGATATATTTGATCCTGATGTTGAAAACTTAGCTTGATTGTAGGAATCAATAACCTCCTATTGTTGTGTAATAATATCAAGAGTAAAGGAATCTTGTTCCGAATGAAGATCATCTATATGTCGATCCAAAGAAGGTATCTCATGGGTAGATGGAGTATTTTCTATATGGACATGATCATCATTTTTGACATCTTGTCTAGATTGGAGAATGCCCATTAGATCATTATAACATCTTGGAGATATGGATTCTTGATCTTGATTAACTTTGCAATTGCTTTCGATGTGCTTTGGATCAAGTTCTTGACATGGGTCAATTTCAAAGGATGGATTGCTTAAAAAAAGGGTTCTTGGATATCTTCATTAGGCATGGGAAGTGTCTCAATATCCTCTTGATCTTTGAGTAGATTTGGATCAAGTGTCAAGTTGAGGATTACTTCAATATCTGTAACGATGAGGTCAAACGATGTCAATATGTTTTGGAAAGGACCATTGCTAGACTTTGGTGAAAGATGTTGATCATACTTTGGAATAAATTATTGAGATATTTCCCCTAACTTATTAGGTGATGTAGAGACATTTTCCACATGATCATTGGTGAATGGATCGTGAATTATGTCCTCAACAAATGTAGTGGAGATAATGTCAATGTTTTCAACCTTAGGATCACATGATGTTAACACTCCTTGAAATGGATCATTGTTGGATATTGTTGAGGGGTTTTGATCATGATTAAAAAAATGACTTTTGATGTATGTTGATTTGATCATTGGATGAGGTAGAAAAATCTTCAAGGTGCTCATTGATGGATGTATCTTGGTCATTTCCTCAATAGTTATTTCTCCTTTATCAATAAGGTCTTGGATGAGATTTTTTAGTTGAATACAATTTTTTGTTTTATGAATATTTTCTCTATTATACTCACAATAAGCTCTACCCTTATTCCAAGGGAGGTTTATGATAGAGTTGAATGCACTTAATTTTGGAAGAGTGGTGAGTTTTTATTTAACTAGCTTGTGTAATGTTGATTCAATTGGCTATCCCAACGGATTGTATTCATGTTTGTTTCTTGTGAGGTTTGTACTTGTTGAGATTGACCGTTTGGTGATTGATCTTGGAGATGCATTGATTGGGATCATTGTTGATCTTGATATCCAACCTCTTGATATTGGAGATATTGTTCTTGATGAGGTTGTGGACACAACTCAATGTTTGGATTACATGGTTTAACCAATGGGGGAGTGTGTTAGTTTTGGGATGGAGATGTCTCTTGGTGCAATGAATCAACTATTTTGGTAAGTGACGTAATTGGATGTTGTAAAATGTGATTTTGATTTTGATTTTGACACCCTTGATATAGTTGATTTGGTTGTTGGTCAAGCATATCTAGAATATACACTTGTGGTATTCATATGGGATCATGTATAAATTGATTTTGGATAATGTTTGATTTGGGATGATGTTTGATTTTTTCATTATAGGTTGACATTGAACATTGTTTCAGTTTTGAAATACATTGATTTGATTTGGGTAACTTTGATTTTGCATAAGATTGCCTTGATTTGGATTAATACATTGAGTTGTTAACATATTGTTTGGAATTTTAACAACATTGGTATGATTTGTAAACATATCTATCCCATAACTCACCAAGTTTGGATTTGATATGTTCATGTTTGGTAAGTTTATATTTGGTGTATTCATATTTGGCATGTATTGATTTGATGGGATAATGTTGTTTTGTTGAAAACTCGTGTATTGATTATTTGCTTGATAGATTGACAAGTTTTGAATTTAATTTAAATCTACCATAGGGAAAGGTGATTCAAAATTTAGATTTTCCCTACTCACATTTTTGTATCATTGAGGTTGGTAAGATATAATAATCCCATGTGTGAATTGTATAAATGTGAGTTTTGATAATCGATTGGTATTGTAAGGCTTTGATAGTCTGGTTGATTTAGATCACTCATGATGTATGAATCAAGTTTATATTCCATTTTTTTTTCTTGTGTTTTGAAATTTTTGACCTCTAAGGAATTTAGGACCAATGATGAGATGAAAGAGGAAAGGGTGAGTGATATGGGTGTTTGAACTTTTTAGGAACTTTGGTCAATACTAGACTTAGGGTTTTATTTTGATATTTGGATTTTGGATAATAAACTTGTAAACCCTAAGATGGACATATGATCTTTGGATAAACTTGTTCGAAGGGGTGCTAATTAAACCAGAAGCATGAGCAAGGATAAATTATCACACATCTAGTCAAACAAGATGATTTTGATTTGATTTGAGGATTAATGCAATTCTAGAATATTGATTTTTTCCAAAGCTCTAAAAGTTATTTGTGGGATGGATTTTGATAGATGTTTGAGATGGATGGAATTTTTAGATTTATCCTAAGTGAACCTAGAAGTCCACTTTTTTAACAAAACCAAGATATTTAAGAACATGCTTTACCCTATGAGTAACTCAAACCAAATACCAATGTTTGTAGGGAAGATCATAAGACAAAGAACAACAAGCACACATGTGGGGTTCAATTTGATTTAATCTTGATTAATGAATTGATTTTACCACATCCACTTGTATTGCTTAAGTTTCAAACTAAATTTCTATGTCTAAGCAACCTTTCATTCCACAAGGTCCATTATGTGAAAATAAAGAATCCAAGGCCCTAGTTTCCATATGTTGACATTGGAATGGTGTGAATTTAGATATAAGTGAAAACATTTAGAAGCCTCTAAAAATAAAATATTTAGGGACAAGTTGTAATATTTGAATTGACCTTTCAAAGGTATTCACATGAAAATCCAAAGGGTTTGAAATTTCAATGATTTGTTCAATGTTTGTCTCTTATTTTGGAACCAAGCAATGCGTTAAAACTAACTCACAAGCAACACAATCCTAGATCAATGGTACATTATTCTTAGTGGGATTGCCTCATGCCCTTCGTAGTAGAAGAGATGATTTTACATGAAATTAAGGGAAGAGTGTAGAGGTGTGTTAAGAATGAAACTCTTAACCTATACACTTTAACCAAAATCAGACATGGCAAGTAACTTGGAAGTAAATTCCAATGCACCACTTTAAAGAACTCTTTGGATGGATGAGTTGGCCACTACAAACAAAGGATTTTAATGACCATATTTTGGGATAAAGTAGTGTCCATACATGCAAATGATTCACTTAATTAAGAGGCCTCCCAACCCTTGTGGGTTTTTAAGTATCACACAAATACTAGGGGAGACATTAATCAGTATAGAGCATCTGCACCAGTTGGTTAATAACTTTTGTCACACCAATTTGTTTATATAGTGAGCTGAAATGAAAGCGTCGCTTGGTTCATTCCCTCTCACAAGTTAGGAGGCAGGGCCTCTAAAGGTGACTCATCATAAAAGATAAAAAGGTACACATTTGAGTGTTTCTTTTCTCCCAAGATCACACAAAGCGCAAGGGGAGAGGATACAGACTTAAAGTGTGTCAAAGACAATATCACTCACTCAAAAAACTTGTTCATTTTATCCTTTAAAGCAATAGTGAATTTTTTTTAAGCACCAAATCTGAGTGTGAGTTTGTTTGGTTCAATTTTAGCCCAACATAGCAATGACTAGTGAGTTTGTAGGTTCAATTTTAACCAACTTGAAATATTTCAAAGCAATTGTTAATTTTAAGCCCAAAATGAAACTAGTTGGTCCTAAAACAAGAAATGAAAAAGAGAAATAGATGTCCTAAGCTATTATAATGAGAATTTAAAAATTCTTTATTTTATTTTATTTCACTTCAATGATCCATGCTCCTCTTTAAACCTACAATCCATGCTCCAAATGTTAGATGGAATCAAGAAAACAAGAAGATATGAGGGCTAGATAAATCATTAAGCATTAAAACCCTACAAACTAGATCAACTTGCAATGTGATTTGAATTTAGGTGCAAATTTGAAAAAATTAACTCTATCAAAATTCAAAAACACCTGCAACATTAGATAGCTCATGAAATTCTACCTCATTTCAAAAAGAATCTCTAAAAAGACTAAAATATGATCAAGATATGGCCATTTGAAGATGAAGTGCAAAAGCAAGAAAACAAAGATGACTTTATTTTGCAATAGTGACACTATTTTTCAATAGCAACTCTATATCACTGCAATAGTGATGATATTTAGAAAAAGCGATGCTTTGGTGAAAAAAATAATAGCGACGCTCTACACTAAACCAAGGATCTCAATAGCAACTCTATGATGACAAAAGCGGCTTTGTTTGTAAAAGTGATGCTATATTTGCAAAAGTGACACTTTGGTAATGTCAATAGCGATGTCGTTTTCTAGAACCTATTAAAATATGATTTTCAAGAAAAAAATATCAAATTCGAGTGGTTAAGCCCTCCTTCTAGCTCCAAAATGTGAATGATCATATTCACATAGCTAAACATGAAAAAAAAAAAAAAGGTTAGTCACATTAGTAAGCCAAAAAACATCATTCCATATGAAATTCTTGATCATACCAAGAGATGAAAACATGAAACAAAAGTATAAAGGACAAGCAAATGAAAGCATGTAAACCTATGTAAGTAGATCAAACCTCAATCCCATAGGGGGATTGGTGTCACTTTGATGTGGAAAGTGGCCCTTTCCCAATCCCTTGTGATAAGCTTCAAGATCCTTGATTAACAATGGTTATTTTTTATGCAAATATATGATGAAATCAAGCCAATATGATGATGAAAGTCTATAGCGATGTGATGAATTTGAGTAGAGTAACAATGCATGAAGTTGTGGATCAAAATGGATTTGATAAATATCTATTTCCCTCAAAGATAATGATAGCAATTGGATGATTGATTAATGAAAATGAGTATAATGACTTTGTATGAGATGATGGATCATGATAAATTCCAATTTCCCTCAAGGATAATGATAGCAGTTGGATGATTGATGAATGAAAATGAGTATAATGCCATTGCTATCATGGATAAGTGGATCTATTATTCATAGAGAAGCCCTTTATTTGTAGCACTCAAGGGTTGGAAGAAGTGAAATTGGGAAATGTGGGACTAAGATGGGAATCAATAGCTTTGTGACGCTTGTCACAAGGCTAATGAAAGCCATGGGGATATGCATATGAGCACATTTTGAAAGATGTGAAGAGTTAAGACATGTAGGTGAGAATGTAAGGGAATGTAAGAGAATTTAAAGAATGTGGTTGAGGATGTAAGGGAATGTTGGTGGGGATGTAAGAGAGGTAAATGCTCTTGGAAAATACAAGATGTAATGTACAAGAAGAATTGAATACCCTTGTAAGAGGCATTAAAGGCATTTGTGAGAGGCTTTTAAATCCTTTGGAGGGAAAGTTAATAAATAGGTAGTCGAGGGAATATTCTCAAAGAGTATGCATTTGTGAGGATAAATAGTATATTTATCAATTAAAAGAAATGAATTTCATTTGCAACTTGGTTAATAAACCATGGGTTTATTTGACCAAGGTGAATTAAAAGCTAGAGAAATGGGTAATGGAGATTAGGAGGTAGCTTAACATTAGTTAATTCAGAATTAATTAACTTAGGCAAGTTGGGGGATTTATGACATTTGTTTAAATAATTAGATTTATTTAATCAAATGAGAGGACATTGGGGTTTTAATTAAATAGTTTGATTTATTCAATTAAATGGGATGAACATTAGTGAGAAGAGGATGAATTAATCTAATAAATTTAATTATGTGATTAATAATAGAAACTGATGAATTTAACTAAACAATATAAATTATTTAATTAAATGGTTAGAGAATAGGTGATTTAGGAAGAATGATGTTAGAAATCAGATTCAGATGTGTAATATTGATCAAGACTATTTAAGTGTCTACAATAAACAATTAAATAAATAAATTTTATTTAATTATGGCAAGAAAAGGCTAATGAATAATTAAATAATTAAAAATAATTATTTAATTATAGAGGAAAGTGGAAATAAATAATTAAATAAATAAAATTTATTTAATTATAGATAGAAAAGGATAAGTTAGTGACGTAATTTAAATAAAATTGATATTTATTCAAATTAATCAATGGAAAAATAAGGTAAAATGAATTAATTAAATAATTAGGAATTGTTTAATTAATAGAGGAATTATGACATTAGAAAATAACTAAGTAATTAACATTATTTAATTATGCTAGGAAGAAGTCAAATCAACGATAAAATGTTGCTTGTAGGCTTTGGACACTTTTTAGTGTCTACATTTTGCCCCTCTTTGACATAATCTAATTCTGAGTGTTGTCTAAAAGAATAACCAAGAAAATTCATATGCCTTAGCGGACACAGGTTAGGATTATGCCCCCTCAAGAAAATTGACAAATTTTCAAAAAAATATTTAAAAATTTGCAAATTTACTGATAAGCTAATTTGATAGGCGCGAATGCATTGGTGACAAAAAAATAGGCTTAAAAGTCAATCTAGGGCTTGATGTGTGAGTTTAAAGGAAAAATTTGATGCAACCAGTTATGAAGGTAGGGGCCCATTAGGTCAAATTAGGTTATAACTATACCCTAGGGGGTGAAAATAAGTCATTTCTACACTTTTACTATTGGTGATTAGGAGCTCTAGTTTAGGATCTATTGTGAAGTTGCTGCTAGAATGTTGTATATACTAGTTGCTGCACACTGTAGGTACCGATTACACACACATGGATGTGAAGAGGACTCATGCACAACGATATGTATCCAACCCTTTCATTTTGATATTGTCATTTTTAGCATAGAATTTAGGGCTCAAAGAAGGGAAAATGGATGCAGTGCATTTTTTGCACTACAACTATTATTGCGTTCACCACAATTGAAGGGCGGTTCACCATAATTGTTGTAGCACAAGATAATCATGTAGGACAAACAATGGGTGAAAATTGATTCACAACTATAAACTGCACTGTAATTGTTGTGGTGCGACACAAGTGAAGTTGAGAATGACACACTGAAATTGTGTGACACAATTGCATGATAGAATGATGCATTCAAAAAATGGCAATGCAATTATCAGTGTGATGCAAATGAAGAAAAAAATAATGCATCTGACAAAAAAATTAATTTAGGCAATTTTTAACCAAATTTTGAATATGCATTAGATCACATAGGCTAATTTAGATGCTACGACAATCATGAAACAATTTCTAATGGATGAAAGTGAGATTAGACCCGATATACATGTGTGAGAGCCTAATGACATCCTTTGCTCGGTCATGGAGGAGCAAGACACATTCACTGCACTGCAACTTTATCATGTGACTTCTATGCCTGTGGTATAGGAAAACATGGGCCTTCTGACAACACTTGTGAAGTGATGACACTCTTAGATGAGCTCCTTTCATTTGTTGACTGGGGAGGCTACTATGACCTTGAAGGACATATGGAGGATCTTGAGACTTCCCATCCATGGAGAGAGGGTAGTCTATGAAACTGGGCAAGGATTGGAAGCCATTCGATGAGTCTTTGAGACTGACTCTCTTGCAGAGATAGGAGTAGAGGACTATGAGATCTGTTGGGAAAATTTGGCTAATAGGTACTATAGGCTTGTGGTGGTACTATGCACAATGATTGGAGGG
>VDFB02072274.1:104602663-104703169 GCA_007258455.2 Sequoia sempervirens | reverse complement strand
TCTAGAAACATCCAAGAACACCAAGAAACAACAAAGAAACATCCGTAACAACTAGAATTACCATAATCACATAAAATTCACTCAAGAACACTGATAGAGACCACAAAAATACTCTCAAACCACAACATGATCAAATCTTTACGCGGACCTCTAAAACTTTTGATAGATGATCTAGATACTCTCACAAATAAACCCTTTAGTCCACAATAGCTGATCTTCAATGTACAGAACAAGATTCCTTCATGACCTACATAGTTCCACTAGGAACCCTCGAACACTTTCTGCTACACCAATATCCCTCGACATATACAACCTCTGATATACCAAATGCTAATAGTGTTGACATCAATGACAACCACATATCAGCAACACATCCACAACATCCAATAATCTCCCCATTTGGCATTGATGGTAACAGATGATGTGAAAAATAACATCAACCCAACACACTTGTTTCTTAACTACTCTTCTCCCATAATGCTCTTCTCCTTAGAAGATTTTTCACATTGCACTTCTCCCACTTTGACATCAATGGCAAAGGTAACCATGACCTTTCCATATACACACTCTGAACCACATATCGACACATCTGACTACTCCCCCTGAGTAGCAGCCACAAAAACATCAATCTGGTTCAAAATATAGCAATGAAGCTCATGGATTGATGCAAGTAAATGCATGTTTTAGTTCTTATCAGGAGGGGTAATTACCCCTAGCATTCCTCTAAGATACTCAAAAGTATCCTTCAGAAATGGCTTAGTAAAGATGTCTGCAATCTGTTCTTTGGTAGGCACATACTCCAATCTAACATCTTTCTCATTCACTTTCTCCCTCAAGAAGTGAAACTTGATTGATATATGTTTAGTTTTAGAGTGTAGCACTAGATTCTTTGAAATATTTATTGCACTTGAATTGTTACAATATATGGCAATAGGCTCTTCATATATCACCTTGATATCTTTTAACATCTATTTCATACATATCACTTGAGTACAGTTATTTGCAACAACAATATATTTTGCTTCAGAAGTAGATAGAGAAATGGAATTCTGCTTTTTGCTCAACTAGGACACTAGATTATTCCCTAGGAAGAAAGCACCACCAATAGTACTTTTCCTGTCATCTACATCTCCAGCCCAATCCACATTAGTATATGCACTCAAAGTGAGATCATCATCCTTTGGATACCAAAGTCCAAAGTCAATTGTTCCCTTTAGATATCTGAAGATTCTCTTAACAACACTCACATGTGATTCTTTTGGATCAACCAGAAATCTAGCAACCATATATACAACATTCACAATATCTGGTCTAGTATGAGTTAAATAGATAAATCCACCAATCATTGACCTATATCTAGTTTTATTCACCTTAGGAGAATCATTATTCTGTGTTAGCTTGCATCTAGTCACCATGGGATTACCAACAGGCTTTGATTCTTCCATCCCAAATTTCTTCAATAGCTCTCACATATTTGGACTGAGATATGAAAATTCCCTTGTCTAACTAGGTAACGTGTAATCCTAGAAATAATTTCATCTCTCCAATCATACTCATCTCAAATTCACCCTTCATCTCATCAACAAACTTCATACATAGATTGTCATCTCCTCCAAAAATGATGTCATCAACAAAAAACTTATATAATTAACTCTTTATCATGATCCAATTTGAAATATAAGTTGCTATTAGCAATACCTTTAGTGAATCCAAGATTCAATAAATATTTGTCTAATCTATCATACCAAGCTTTGGGGGCTTCCTTAAGTCCATATAGAGCTTTCTTCAAGCGACAAACCATATCTTCCTTGTTAGTTAGCTAAAATCCATCTGGCTATTCAATGACCACTTCTTCTTCTAGTTCTCCATTTAGAAATTTTGACTTCACATCCTTTTGATAGACTTTATAGTTCTTATATGCAACATAAACAAGAAATAATCTAACAACTTCAATTCTGGAAACAGGGGCAAAAATTTCTTCAATATCAACACCTTCCATTTGAGAGTACCCTTTGCATACTAGTCTTGCTTTATTCTAGACCACTTCACCTTGTTCATTTAGCTTGTTTTGAAACACCCATTTAGTACCAATCACATTTTTGTCTTTAGGTCTAGGAACTAGTGTCCATGTGTCATTCTTTTCAATCTGTGTCAGCTCTTCCTTCATAGCTTCTATCCAGTGTTCATCTTGGTAGGCTTTAGTGACATTTTTAGGTTCAATCTTGGAAATTAGGCAAACTCTTCTGCAATATTTCTTCTTGTTTGCAAACCTTTATTCTTATCTCCTATAATTTGACTTTTAGAATGATTTATCTTTACATACCTTGGAGTTTTGGGACATTTGCAAGCTTCTAGTTCTTTTGATCTTTCTTCTGCACTTGCACTTGTCTGTGCTTCCCAACTAACATGATTTATCAGAATGAATTGAGGTTGCTTTACTGAAACATATGGAATAATCTGAAGTTGGTTCTATTTTTGAGAATTCTTCCCTTGGCTTGTTTTGTCTTCATCTAAGTAATAACCATGATATCTAGATGATTTGGCAGAGTCCTCATCAACTTTGACATTTGCACTCTCAACCATCTTTCTTAGTCTTCTATTATAGCACTGGTAGGCCTTGCTTTTAGTAGAGTAACCTAAAAAGATTCCTTCATCACTTCTTGCATCAAACTTTCCTATATCATCATCTCTCTTGATTTAACATTTGCTTCCAAATATCTTGAAATAATTAATAGTAGGCTTATAACCAAACCATAGCTCAAAAGGGGTCTTACCAGAATTACCATTAACATTTACCTAGTTAAAGTATACACAATAGTGCTTACAAATTCACTCCAATAGATCTGGGGCACATTTCCTTCTATCATCATTGTTCTAGCAACATCCAAAATTGTTCTATTCTTTCTCTCTGCAACTCCATTCTATTGAGGGGTTTGGGGAGCAGATAACTGTCTTCTGATTCCATGTTCTTCACAAAAAGAGTTGAACTCCTTGGAGGTGAACTCACCACCTCTGTCAGATCTGACACACTTGATTTTTAGACCTTTCTCATTCTCTGCCATAGCCTTGAAACTTTTGAACTTTTCCAGTGCTTCACATTTTTCTCTTAAGAAGGAAACACATATCATTCTAGAGTAATCATTAATAATCAACATAAATTACCTTCCTCCATGAATACTTTTGACTCTAGAGGGACCACAAAGATCAGTATGTAGCAGCTCTAGCAAATAATTTGAATGAAACTATTTTCTCCTGAAGGAGACTCTAGTCTGTTTAGCCATCTAACACTCCTTACAAATTGTGTTAGCAGGCTTCACTAACTTAGGTAGATCTCTTACTGCTTGAGTAGAACTTACCTTGACAATGTTATCAAAATTTACACGACACAACCTCTTATGCCACAACTAGCTTTCCCCTACTTGAGAAATTAAACAACTCCCACTAGTAGTATTCAAATGAAAAATATTAGCTTTTTTCTTCCTACCTGTAGCAATCATATTGCTAGAACTTCCACGTATCTTGCATCTTGCATCTTTGAATTGTAGATCATAGCCTTTGTCCACAATCTGTCCAACACTCAAAATATTGTGATTCAGGCCTTCAACACAAAGGTCATCAGTGTTATTCTTACCGCCAAGGCAAATAAAACCTCTGCCATGAATCACATCAGCATTTTTGTCTCCAAATCTTACAACACCACCATCATACTTCTCTAGACTTACAAATTTGTTTTTATCACCAGTCATATGATGTGAGCATCCACTGTCAATAACCCACTCATCCTTTTCTTCAATTCGAGCTGCAAGAACTTTCTCATCTTTAGCAAATTCAATAGCCACAAGACTATTTTCAACAGTAGCAATGAAAACCAATTCATCTTCATTTCCATTATCTTTATCAAACTCATCATCAGTCACTCCTTCAGAAAAGTAACATTTATTTTGGAATCTAGACTTGTTAGGCTTAGATCTAGGAACTCTTTCAGGACAGCTTGATGCAAAATGACCTATTTTAATGCAAGAAAAACATTTAATAGGCAACACTCCTTCATAATTACCTTTTCCTCTGCCTTCTTTCTTTACAATCAGTGCTTCCAATTCTTCTACCTCTCTTTCTTTATCTTCAAGATATTTTAGTTCATCATACTTGGATATCTTATTGGAACATTCTCTCAGACCATATCTTTGCTTGTTACTTCTAGATATAGTAGCCTTGAATGTAGATTCAATCTTCGGAATAGATTCACCAAATTCACTTAATTCAAAAGCTGCAAGCTTACCAACCAACATGCCTCTTGTCATCTTTGTTACTGATCTGAGCTCTTCAATTGCATGAGCCTTCACTTTGTAGGAGGGAGGCAAGGATCTAAGTATCTTAGCCACAATTTCATCCTCATCCAGGGAACCACCGACACATCTAATACCCATCTTTATCTCATTTACTCTTTGCATAAAAGAAGTGATATTTTCATCTTCACCCATCTTCAAATTCTCATACTTTCCTTTCAAACTTTGTAGCTTAGCCATCTTCACCTGTGCATCTCCTTCATACAAAGTTTCCAGCTTCGTCCAAATCTCATGAGTTGTTTGCAGTCTTATCACATTTACCATCTCCAAAACTGTTAGAGCACTCACCAAAGATTCAATAGCCCTAACATTGTTTTCAACTTCTTTGATCTCATTAGCAGTGGAGGGACCATTCTGAGGAATAACATATGGATCTTTTGTAACCTTCCAGAAAGCTTCACCAATACACCTTAGGTGACATTGCATCCTGACTTTCCACAGTGAGTAGTTAGTTCCATCAAATCTAAGACTTTCCTTCTTTTATGTTTCCATCTCGGATCACCTCAAGCTTTTAGACATCTTCAGAGGAACCTACTTTGATACCAATTGTTGGCAAGACAAGGACAAACAACTAAGAGGGGGGTGAATCAATTGTCACAAAATAATAAAATTTTAAAACTTAACTTAATCTTAGATCTAATGAATAATCAATTAACCACAAATAATTAACACATCAAAGAGACATAAAACACCAACATTTTTTACGTGGAAACCCTGTTAGGGGAAAAACCATGGTGGATGTTAGTCCACAATATTATACCCTATTAAAAGTATAATGGAATAATAAAGGGGAATGCACATGCATTCAGGCACACTTCCTAGAGCTCACTACTCAGTTACAGAAGGGGCTCACTTCCCAACAATATAGAATAGGATTAAATAAAAAGGGTACAAAATGAGAAAATAGATTTTGCACAAGCCTGATTACAGTTCCAATTAAGCATAGAAAACTCCTTCACTTTTCACTCAAACTACTTCACACTTCACTCAGTCTTCTTCACACTCTGCTCTACACATACACACATAGGAGCATACCCAACACATGAAGCACACTTTCCACCGATGAAAAAATTTCTCTTATATATCTACATTATGGATTACATCAACAACTTAGTCGGCTAGAAAAAATAAAACATATTTACAATGTCGGCCCAAATTTACAATTAAATTTTCAATGTGAATCTAAACATCACAGGCCAAAATAGTGATGCAACCCAAAACAATATTCAGGAGCATGAAAAATATTCAAATTTTACTTTTCAAGGATCCACAACACGTTACCACCATCATGTCAGCTAAGAACATGAAAACCCAATCATACAGAGAAAAAATATTTGACCACAAGCACACCGATCAATGTGGATGTACCACAAAGATAGAGCACAATCTAGAAACATCCAAGAACACCAAGAAACAACAGAGAAACATCTGCAACAACTGGAATTACTAGAATCACACAAACTTTACTCAAGAAAACTGACAAAGAACACATAAATACTCTCAGACCACAACACGATCAAATCTTTACGTGAACCTCTAAAACTTCCAGTAGATGATCTAGATATTCTCACTAATAAACCTTTTAGTCCAAAACAGTTGATCTTCAATGTACAAAACAAGACACCTTAATGACCTACATAGTTCCACTAGGAACTTGAAACACTTTCTTTTACAATTTTCTCAATATCCTCGACATATACAACCTTTGATATACTAAATTATAATAGTGTTTACATTAATGGAAACCATATATCAACAACACAGATCCATAGAATCCAATAGGGAGAGGGTGGGAGAGAGTGGGAGAGAGAGTGGGAGAGAGTGGGAGAGAAGGTGGGAGAGAAGGTGGGAGAGGGTTGGAGAGGGTGGGAGAGAGTGGGAGAGAGAGAGGGTGGGAGAGGGTGGGAGAGAGTAGGAGAGGGTGGGAGAGGGAGAGGGTGAGAGGATGGGAGAGGGTGAGAGAGAGAGTGAGAGAGGAGTGGGAGAGAGGGTGGGAGGGGTGGAGAGTTGGAAGAGTTGGAGAGAGTGGGAGAGAGTGGGAGAGAGATGGGAGAGGGTGGTAGAGATTTGGAGAGTGGGAGAGTGTGGGAGAGAGTGGAGAGAGTGGAGAGAGGGTGGGAGAGAGTGGGAGAGAGTGGGAGAGGGTGCAGAGGGTAGGAGAGAGCGGGAGAGGGTTTTTGAGGGTAGGAGAGAGTTGGAGAGTGGGAGAGAGTGGGAGAGGGTGGGAGAGAGTGTAAGAGAGTGGGAGAGAGTTGGAGAGTGGGAGAGGGTGGGGAGAGGGTGGGAGAGAGTGGGAGAGAGTTGGAGAGTGGGAGAGCTGGAGAGGGAGAGAGGGGAGAGGTGGGAGTGGGTGGAAGAGGGTGGGAGAGAGAGAGGTGAGTGAGTGAGAGAGGAGGAGGAGGAGAGAGAGGAGCAGAGAGAGGGAGAGGAGGCTCTAGAGACGGGAGAGACTCACAGAGAGAGAGTGGGAGGAGGGAGAGAGATAAAGGGTATAAGGGTTAAGGGTAGAGGGTAGAGGGCAGAGAGATAGAATTAGGGTATAAGGGTAGAGGGAAGAGAGATAGAATCAGGGAATATAGGGTATAGACAAAGAGAGAGAAAATTTGTTGGTGTAATTAAATGTCTTGTACCTTGTCCTAGGTCATAATTACACCTTAGTTAAGTTTACTTAGGGACCACATAGGAGGTTGTTGGAGATTTTTCACTTTTGGTGGACTTGACATCTCATACCTCATCACTTCCACCTTTTGTGGATACATCATGTGATCATCTCTCCACCTTTTGTGGAGATTATCACATTATCCTTTTCCACTTTAGATGGAGTGATAAATTTTCATTGTTGTCTCATGTCATAAGATTACGACACTTGTCATAATCTTATGCCCTTCTATGTTCTCACCTTGGCTATATAACCAAGGGGTCTCCTATGCATAGCATTGCATCAGTACCATTCTATCATCTCATATTATTGACATTGAATACAGTTTATTCTTGTCATATTATTTATCCCTCTTTTGTGCTTTCTATTAGGCCTCTAGATCTTGGGTGGCTACCTTCATAGCCAATTCTTACATGGTATCAGAGCCATTGGAGTGTCTTTGGATTGCCATTTTGGAGAGATCTTGGTGCATTTGAAGAATGGTGTATTTTCAGATCTATGTTGCAGCAGCATTTTGGAGCATCCCACGCCAAATATAAGTCCACCATTGCGTTCGAGAGGCTGTTTTCAATCAAGATTGCCTTTCGTTTCGTCCAAATCGGATATCGGGAGCTCCAGATCTGAAATTTTTTGCCAATTTGGGTATTTTTCTAATTTTATGAATTTTTCCTATAGTTCTGGAAAAATTATTTTCTCAAAATTTTCTAGTTATATATTCTGCAAAAAAAAATATTTATCAGAATATTTTTGAAAATTTTTTTTTGAAAAATTTCAAACCCCGTTTAAAATTGTATTTGGGGTGTTTCAGCTTTTGTAAATCAAAATCAAAAAAAAATTTGTATTTTTTTTATTTGAAATATTGTTGAAAAATAAAAATTGTTTTTGATTTTTTAAATCAAAAATAAAATCAAAAAATAAAAAAAAGCAAAAAAAAATTGTTTCTGCGGACTGGCCGCGGTACATACAGTACCGCAGAAGGTACCATAAGCAGGACGGTACCTGCACTCGCCGTAGCTGCCACGTGGGCAGACAGACCCCTCTCTACCGGCCGACACTCAGCAAATTCCGGCAGTCGGCATCCATCAAAGCACCGGAGGTCCATCAAACATTCTCTGGAGGCAAGGAATATTCAGTCAGCTACAGGCATATTCCGAAATCATAAGAATATTCCAGCTATAATTTTCTGACAAGTACGACGGCTTGGCGATGTTCAAATGGACGTCAATTTTAAGCTAAAGCTCACAGAATATTCGGCCCAGGAGCATATTCCTTTTTGACGGGCCATAGGCCGTCAAATTTAGTATCACAGTTCACTGACATCAGCATGCATCAGCGATGATGTCATCACGTTTTTGAAAAATTTGCCCCCCTCACCAATGGGCTTTCTGAATTTGCAGTCCAAGTTCGGAGGATCATATCTTACTCAATTTTGCTCCTTTTTTCAAGTAATTTTTTTTGATTTGGCCTAATGTTTCATGCACTTCGCAGTGGTGTAGTCGGTTTCTGATTTTGGTGGACATATTTTCCAGAATTTTCAGTTTCTTAACACTATACCTATCTTGTCACCATTTCTGGAACTTCAAAGGCTCCGTTCAGGCTCATATGAACTCCTTTTCAGGTGCTATTTTTTTTGAAAGTGCATGATTTTTCATCTACTTCTTGAATCTACAATCAATTTGAAGCGATCTTGAGTGGATTTTGTACTTTCAGCATATGGTCCTTTTTGGCCTATTTAGCACTTGTATTCAATAGATCTGAATTTAAGTCTTTGCTTATTTGTTCTAGTCTATTATCAGCCTCTTTATTAGCAAGTTGTAAATTAGAAATCATAAGCACACTTAGCCAAGTTGCAAGTGGCCTATTGTACACGCACTACATTATAAAGTGCCAAAATCATCTATTTGTGGGGGGTACTTTGATTGAGTGAATTTGGGGGGGTGTATCTTGTGTGCTTGTTCATATTTTCTCTCTTTTTCTCTTCTATTGCATCATGGGTTCATCTAAAGTTCCACTCTTAACTGCACATAATTATGGTACATGGAAAGTACGTGCATGGAGTAAACTAATGGAAAAAGGTTTAATATACTACATTGATGGAACCATAACTGCACCTTCAGATCCTAAGGCAGATCCAACAGAATTTATGGATTGGCTCACTAAAACTTCTATGGCATTGGGTACATTAAGAAAGTTCATTTCAGATGATCTCATTTTCCATGTTGATAAATGTACTACAGCTAAGGAAGCTTGGGATAAACTTGCTGCTTTGTATGGTAAGGTTGATAAGGTTAAGGGATACAAACTTGAACATGATCTCTTAAGCCTTGATCCCAAGGATTTTGATACAATTCAGGACTATGTCACTAAGGCAAATGAATTAAGAGCACAACTAAAAGATTGTGGTATTGAAAAAGAGGATGATCAATTGGTCTTCAACTTGTTAGACAAACTTCCAGTTGAGTATGCAGCCTTTGTTTCAAGTTTTCAGACTCAAAGATTGACAATAAATAACTTCACAACACCATCTTTTGAGGCTCTCACAAATCTTTTGATTCTTGAGCAAAATAAGTTGATGAAAATGGGTATTCTCAAGTCTTCAACTTCAAGAGCATTGGTGGTCAATCATGGAAACAATAAGCAAGGCAAAGGGAAGGACCAAAAGCAATCTTCACCAAAGCCACAAGGAGAGAACAAACAATCCACTCCTCCACAACAAAGCTCAACTTCATCTTCTTCAAAGAAGTACAACAATTCAAGTAAGAGGGAGCAACCAACATGTGCATATTGCAAAAGGATTGGTCATGAAGAGCATCGTTGTCATGTTAAGCAAATTGATGAGTTGAAACACATCCTTAAGAAGAACAACATCAACTTGCCAGCTGCATATCAAGAGAAGGACTCATCCCCTTCCACTTCTTCTAAGGGAAAAGGAACAACTCTCATGGAAACAACATCAAACTCTTCTCCTTCTTCTACATCATCTCAATATGAGAAACATAAGGGGCAAGCATTTCTAGCTTTTGCAGATTCCAATACAGATCAGTGGATCCTTGATTCGAGAGCTTCGCATCATATGACTTCATCCAAGGATATGTTCTCTTCATTCAATTCTTGTTCATCACCACCCATTTTGATGGCCAACAACACTTCTTTGGCAGTTTGTGGGAAGGGTTCTATTGACGTTGAAGGTGGAGCATTTAATGATGTTCTATGTGTGCCTACTTTGTCAAGGAACATCCTTTCCATCTATCAGATCACACATAGTGGTACAGGCAAGAGTGTAGAGTTCACACCAGATTCTATCATTGTTCGGGATTTGCATAGCAGGGCTCTTGTTGCAGTTGGGGAGGTTGATAATCATTCTCGGTTCTACACCTTCTCATATTTTGCTCCAATTGATGATTCAGTTCACCCTAGTGTGGACACACTTGATGAGATCGAGTATGGTTACTTGAATCTTAGAGTGCTCTCTACTCCTGAGGTTCTTGAACCTATTGTTGATATTCCATCTTCTACATTGACTGATGTACCTGATGACACTTGTGTTTCGACAGTTTCAGTACCTTGTGATTCAGTGCAACAGTGTATACGTTGTCTTCCAGCAGCAGCTTCATGGGATGACTACTTGTCAGACATTAGCAGTTTGTTTGTGGAGTCCTACATTGCAGATTTGGGAGACACACTTGATTACTTGCATCTTCTCTTTGATGAAGGTGATTCTTCTTCAGTTGTTGCGAGGGAACACTCTGACCCTCCTCTACATGATCAGTCTTTCGAGGTTGATGTGATTGTGGATGCATCTTTACAACAGTTGGAGGAGGCCACTTTCTCTTTTGAGGAGACATCGTCTTTGGAGTTTGGTCTACCTTCATCCTTGCTAGATCTTGAGTTGTTTTTTTCAGCAGATGAGAGTGTTGTTGCAAAGGGGTTATCACAGGTTTCAGGAAGTGACTACACCATTGCAGCTTCACATGGTTTGGGAAAGGCATCTTTCGGCATCAACACAGGGAACTTTGAGCAGATTTCAGAGACTTCTTACATTTTGAGGGTTCTTCCTTCTTCACTTGTGGATTGGGGAGACTTCATTCATACACCTTTGGTATTGTTTCTTCCCAAGGGGAGGAACATTGTTCGACAGTTTTGGAGCAGCTTCTTCATTCCTTCTCGAGCATCTTCCATGGGTGATTATTGTACATTGAGGGGGGTCTACCTTGTCTCTCTTCTTCTTTTGTATGGGGGGGACTTTTTTCTCACATGGGGTTTTTTCCTTCTCATGCTATGTTCATAGTCTTTTGTATTTCATCTCTCTTTTTGGGGGTAGTTTTTTCCCATTGGGTTTTTCTATCTTTCCCCACTTTATGAGAGATTGCATTGTTTGTACATGGGTACCCAACATGGCCTAGTAGCCGGGACCCATCTTGCATTGTTTTCCTTTGTGTACATTCTCCCTAAGTTGCACTTAAGGGGGGGTGTTGGTGTAATTAAATGTCTTGTACCTTGTCCTAGGTCATAATTACACCTTAGTTAAGTTTACTTAGGGACCACATAGGAGGTTGTTGGATATTTTCCACTTTTGGTGGACTTGACATCTCATACCTCATCACTTTCACCTTTTGTGGATACATCATGTGATCATCTCTCCACCTTTTGTGGAGATTATCACATTATCCTTTTCCACTTTAGATGGAGTGATAACTTTTCATTGTTGTCTCATGTCATAAGATTACGACACTTGTCATAATCTTATGCCCTTCTATGTTCTCACCTTGGCTATATAACCAAGGGGTCTGCTATGCATAGCATTGTATCAGTACCATTCTATCATCTCATATTATTGACATTGAATATAGTTTATTCTTGTCATATTATTTCTCTCTTTTGTGCTTTCTATTAGGCCTCTAGATCTTGGGTGGCTACCTTCATAGCCAATTCTTACAGAATCTATTTAAAAACCAACTTTCACATAACGCGACCGCATTTTGAAGAAGTAGAGATATTTCTATTTTAGGAAGAAATAACGTGCTTGTGTTATAACACGAGTGTGTTTTGTGTTGTAATAAAAATGGTAAAAAAACTCAATATACCCATGATCTCAAGGCCCACATTCTACATATTCTCCTGGTTTTGCACGTGCTCTGACAAAAATAGCTTTTTGATGATGGTGTCAAGTGTGCATACATGTTTTTCACATTCCACTACCTTTTTCATGATCTTTCTACCACCTTTGCATGAAATAGCAGAGTTTTCAAGTTGAAAGACATATAATATCAATTCAAGTTTGAATTCCATTGAAAACTGATATACAATTGAAGTTTGGAGGGGAACAATCTTTTGAAAAAGTCAAATTGTTGAGGAGTTTGAAGAAAGAAGAAGCTAAGGCTACATAATTGGGTTGAACTCCTCCATTTGAAACTCTATTTTTATAGGTATGTGAAGTCTTTACACATTTTCTTTCATTCCATTATGGCTTGCTTTCATTTTTGTTATTTTGCATATTCCATGTTGATCAAATTTTTTGTTTGTGATTATAACCTTAGGTTGTCAATGCACATTTTAAATTACACAATTCTATACACTTTCCAATTACATTTTTAAACCACATCTCTTTGAGGCATTTTGTTATTTAATAATTGACTTACCTTGTGTATGCTTCCACATTTTGTATACACATATATATGACATACGTTTTAAGGAAGAAAAATAAAACATCATTTCTCAATCCTTTATTATGGGAGTGCATACCACTCTCTGAAGCTTTCATTGAGGTTTTTTGTCAAACAATTATACCAAGCAACTCATTGCCTTGTGTATGCTACCAAATTTTCCATACATCTATTTAAAAAATTGGAACTCCTCCCACATTGATAGGTCTTAGAAACTATTTTGGTTTTCATCTCTATTTCTAAATTTACCTCATCACTAAACCTACTTCATCACTTTTATTTGTGATATATTTTAAATGTTTCCTTGATTAGTCTACCTACAAGGGATTCTAACCCTTCTCTCCATTGTTAGAAGACTCTTTATTGAAGGCTAAGTTAGCAACATGGGGAAAGGTGCGGCCTATCTTGCAATCATGGGTCAAAATGGAAGCATGGACACACAAACACACAACTCCAATCTGCAACACACAAACACACAACTTCAATCTGCAAACACAATTTTCAATTTACAATTTCATCATGACCTCTTCATTCAACAAAATCACACTATTCCTTATAGCATATCAAAGTCACTCAATCGGGTATAATTCCACTCACACAACCTTTCAACTCACAACACAACACACATAAGGGACCCATTACAAATCCTTTCAACATATCCAACAATCACCAATGTTTGTTTTGTACCAAACTGCACAAATAAGGTTTTCTACATTTTTAAGGGCCCAAATTAGCCCACTTTTACAAAGGGACCACCTTCAAAACTTGTCCAAATCTCTTGAAACATTGGTGCAACACTTTATATCTATTAAAACTTCAAATTCCAGCATTATATTGCAAAGATTCAATAATTTACCACCCAAACCATAAAACCCTCTCCCTAGGCTTAGAAACCCTAGGTTTTATTGAAAGTAGCACTTGTTAAACACTGCAAAACTTGAAAACTATTAAAAAAATCCTAAAATACCCTACTCATGCTCAATCTAATACAAAATAACGCTTCCCAACTTAGAAACTCAATTTCACTCACCAAAACCTCATTTTTCTTAAGGAAAACTCAACATTTTTTCATAGGGTTTGACACCCAATCCACTTCCAGACCTACCCTACTCTAGTTCAACATTCCTCCACCAAAAACCTATTGTTTCCAATCCATCCCACTGAGTTACAAGCCTTACAGTAGGTGGGATGGAGTTAATGCATGTTTGAGGTTTACAAACTTACAAGAAACCCTGTTTCATCTGGTTAGAGAAATCTAAAGATAAGTCACATAAAACTTAATGGAAAAAGCTCAAAATGGATTCAAATGAGATAAGACACAATATACTATTATATTCCATAAGAAAATAAATCAAAAATATGTTGTACAGCCTATACCAACTGCTGCTATACTGAAATATACAAAAAAAATAGAGAAATTTTGATTTTTATTGTTCAAATTCTTCTTTCCAATCCAAGGATCATCCTCCATTTGATTTTCTCATGGCCTTTTATAATGTGTCCCTCCTAAAAAAAACCATTTCAACTTCCAAAACTAACATTTGAAAGAGGTGACCATTGCTCTCCCTCTTTAATACACTTTTACAACCCTTCACTATTTGTTAATTTCACAACTTAGCACTTTTTGCACATTTTGAAAATTCTACTACCTAGACCCCTAAATACTATTGAAAAAATGACCAATTACATCAGAACATGGTCTTATAGACCATATTAAGACAAAATTCCTCCAAAACTATAATCTAGACCTTATTCAACCTTAAATGGATTAACAACTTTAAATGGTGCTCTTGCACCAACTCCTCCCACATTGATAGCATTGATTTAAACTATTTTGGTTTTCATCTCTATTTCTAAATTACCTCATCAGTAAAGCTACCTCATCACCTATGTTGTCTATTTATGAAGCCTTGAATCACACATATTTCATTTATTTTAATGGATACATTTTTGAGGAACTAATATTCGTCTCATTACCATGCTATAGGGAAAATTATCCAACATGCCGAAGAAATGAACAAGGAAGAAAATAACAGATGAACAATATGAAACCTTCAAATAAAAGGAGAGAGAATGGGTGGCGAAATATTGCGAAAATAAGAAATTGGATATGATTGATGAAAACAAGCCAATTGAAGAGGAACCTCAACCATCAAAAAGAGAAAAGAAATTGGCAGCACAAAGGGAACGAATGTGAAAGTGTCGTGCTAGGACAGATGCAGATATCGTAGTTGGAGACACACCCTCTACCACAAGTGAATACGAAGGGACACCATTAAGCACAAGCAAATATGGAGGGATACCATCTACTGCAAGTGAATATGGTGGGACACCATCCACTGCATGTCAAGTTGAGAGTACATCATCACTCAGATTTGATGAAGAAGGTATGTCTTCTACTCCACCCTCGAACGAAGGTACAAAATTTATCCCACCTCAATTAAATATTGATGAAATTGCTAATGTTGAGATGTATGTACGTAGGAGAACACCACCTAAAATTTTGCGTAGAAAGACAAAGTATTTGATTAATATTGATGAGGATATTTTGCAGCACATGGAAGGTAATATTTCAACACACTCTTGTAGAAGATATGCTGATAAGATTTAGAAATTATTCTTTGAAAGGCTAAATGAGACCGCAAGATGTCAACTATTTTTTGAAATGATGTCGGGTTTAATGTATAGAAACATCATGAAGACTCTTGGGTTGAGAACATCGAATGTGTCAAGTGAAAACACTATTGTGAAGAATCTAATGGATGCTTATGAGAGTGTGGGTATGACCTCACGCTCAAAGGATAGTAATGTCACCTAATGTGTCATTACATCAAATTTGGTAAGCTATTAAACAAAGAGAGCTCGTCTCATTAAAAAGACAAGTGAAGAAATGGGAATTAGTAGAAAAACTTGATCAAAATCCATTCAAAGGCGGCAAAGAATTGAGGGCACCGATTCAAATGAATTATGGGCGTTCTCAGGGAGACTTCCACAAAAAGATAAAAAAGTTGTTGAAGCATTGAGAACATGAATTGAAGAGTATTGGAAGAATAACACAAGGCCATCTCTGAATCAAAGGGATGTCATAAGGAGAATCGGTAGTCAGAACCGTGAGCCACATCCAAAAATTTTTTTGGATACAACTCAAACCCAATTTTTTCATAAATTTCAAAATTATTATCCTCAAATTAGTATTTCTCAAAGATTTTTTGAAATGCTTAAACCTTTTTATGTCAAGATAAATCACACACACTCTACTTGTTGTTGTAGACTACATATTGAATTCTCTAACCGTTATGATCTTTATCATTCTATATGTTTATATTTTCATACTAATGATGTTTTTTAGGATTGTGGCATAGAAACCCCACCAAAATCTTCAAGAGATTTTTTATCAAAAATTTTATGTGAAATGGAGGATGGCCAAATATTCTATAGGACAACATGCTTGGATGGTTCATGCGAGCATTGCAGTGGCTTGCAACGAATGCTAGTATGTCAATATATGGAAAGCATAGATGAGGTGGGAGAGAAACTAGTAGAGTTCGAGAAGTATAAAATAGTGGCATACATTACAAAAGATGGGTCTTAAGAAAAAATGTGTGATTTGGTTATTTAGAAGATTCCAGTGTATCATTTTATGTCCATGTTTCTTGAAAATATAGTGTATGAGTATGCAAGGCATACCCATAAAGCCCAATGGCTAAACACACAATTCAAGCTATGCAAGGACACCTTTCTAGTTGGCAACATAGTATTAGTGGTTGAATTTGTAGAGAACTACACTCTACAGCCACAACGTGAGGTGCAGTCACAGTATTACAACTCGACACAGGTTTCAATATTTTTGCACATAGCATTCATTCATGCAGTTGATAATACAAAGGACCAAAGGAAGGTATTGGGGGAGTATCACTTTTATATTAGTGATGATCACACACATTCTCCAGAGTTAATGCAAGGTTGCTTCCAGATGTTCTATAATGATTTGGCTCAGAGGGGCATCACATACAGTTAGCATATAATATGGTCAAATAACTATGCAACATAGTTCAAGAACACGCGCATGTTCTACTGGTTGTGTAGAATGCATCTTACTACAGGTGTCCAGCATATGTGGAACTTTTGTGAGGCTGGGCATGGAAAGGGGGAGCATGATGGTGCAGGAGCATGTGTGAAAAGAGCATTAGCATGAGAAGAGTTAAAGTATAAAGACAATGCAAAGTTAGCAGATGTAAAATCAATCGTCGAGTGGTGTAATGCTTCGATGGGTCCAGGTAATGAAGGCATGTCTTTAGTTTGTAGATTTTTTTGGTTGATGGATGATACTAACATTACACCATATGAGGATTGTTTTACACTAATAGGATCGAGTGAGCTACACTATTTCCTTAGCTCAAATGCAGGTTCATGGAGTATTGATACACATAAGATGGCATGCTTTTTTTTTTAATATACAATGCAAGCTTGGAATGATTGTGAGTTAGGGGAGTGGGTTGAAAAATGGTTGACAAGTTATCTTAGCCCACTTCACATGTATCACCCTCTGAAATCATTGGAACTAACATAGATGGAATCATCAGCCGACTTTGACCACATATCAGATTTAGTTCAACCAGGTAATATATCTACTTGCTTATTTTTTGAAATTCCATATTGTTATCTGACTTTGTACTGTATTCGTAATGTTGACTAATTTCAAGTGATTTGCTGCACATATGAATGCAGGGCATGTTTATGCAGTTATTGCAGATGAAGACAACGAAGAGGGAACAAACTATTACTTGTGTCATTGTGTTGAGGCCAAAAATAAATTGGAAGCCCCAGTTATAGATGGAGAAAACATCGAATACCCTACAAGCTCAGTTGTTGTTACTAGAACGTGGCTTAGAAGGTACCCACATAAGAGTGTTAAACAATGGCTATTTTAGGATTTTGACAAGCATCGTAAGATTTTTCAATACTCGAACCTTGTCATGGCATCCAATGTTTGTTTGACAAAATATGGGGGTAGACCTTTGAACAAGACATTGTGGAAGGTCTGTGAGTCTGACCATGAGGCAATACTTGACACAATAAAGAGTAGAGCAGACCCAGATGGTTCATTGGATTAATTTGTAAGTATATGCACAATGGTTCTTATTAATTTATACTTGTATGCATGTTAATTTGTTTGATGCAAATGCTATCATCTTAATTTACTTTGTGCATCTGTAAGTAACCTGGTAAACATTGATTGGAGTCGACTTGTAGAGAATGCAGATTTATGAGCCATCCAAGAGAATCTCAGCCAAAAAAGCAATGCATATTTATTTGTGTATCTGTAAGTAACCTTATCATGAGCACCTATGATGTAGACATTATAAGAGCATCTCAAATTTCAAGATATTCTATTCATGAGAGGTGTTGTGTGCAATAGGTATCTTGTAACCCACAGTGAAGATGTATGACCAAGAGTGACTAAGTTGAGAGACTACCATGCCTATCTGTAAGTTCCTTCCATATATTTTCATTTCATTTCCATTTTGGATGTTGTTTCTTTTTCTTCTTTTACTTTTTGTATTTGTAACTAAACTATTAAAAATTGATTGGTCTCTCCTTGTAGAAAATGCTGATATATGAGCCATCGAAGAGAATCTTAGCCAAAAAAGCAATGGAACATCCTTATTTTGATGATCTTGAAAAATCTCAATTCTGATTTGAAGCCATTATAAAAGAGCGTGTGAAGCTTTGCGAGGGAATCTCAAGTTACTCATTTGAAGTTAACCTCATGATGAGAACCTATGATGTAGACATTATAAGAGAATCTCAAATGTATGAGTGAAATTGTAAAATATCTGTGAGAACAAAGTACCTAAGGAATTGTAATGAGATTTACTTGTAATGAGATTTACTGAAATATTGAAATTTTGTGCAGGGGCACCAAGGTTATTGAAAAAATTTGGTTCATGGAAGTCTTAAGTTAGTTTTGTGTTTTGAGTTTTGTCAATTGAATAAGGTCATATTAGACCAATTGATTTATAATGTAGTAAGTCATGTTAGTTACAAAAAAAATAGTTAGGCATGGCTGGAAAGATTTAGAATCATGTGTAAAATATATTTAAAGCCTCTTGAAGGCTCATACACGATGTAATTTTGTTGATAGAAGAAATTCAAAACTGAAAACAACGTTTTCTCAATATTTTGTTGAGTTTTTTGAACTTTTTTTCCCTTCTACAGACCCATATAGGTCCTTCTTGCTTTGAAACCTTTTGCATTGTGTGGTAGTGTGAAGTAGCATTAGTTTGCATAATTTTGGAGGTTCTAAGACAAAATATTGAGTGAGTTCTCTTCAGTACTCTGTTGCTCCCCTGATTTAACACCGTTTGCTTATTGAGGGTCTTCTAAAATGTGGATTTGATCCATTCCACCTTATGTTTCCATTGTTTCTTGTGGAATGGGTCATGAAAAGTGTAATATAACTATACAGGGGATTTGGAAGGCTGAGAGGTTATTTTGGTTAGTTTTGAGTGATGCCCTAGGGTTGGGCAGAGCAAAATGCATGTGAAAATGGAGGTTTTATGAATGGTTTTAGTGAAATGTTGATGGATTTGGCTTGGTAATGGAGTATAATGTCTATGTAGACCTAAATAGGTGTGTTGGAAACAATTTCAAAGTTTGGAAAGCCCGGTTTATGGTAGACCTAGTAAAACCCTAGTTTTATGCATGAAAAGGGAGGGTTTGTTGGGACAACACCCTAGAAGCCTTGTGTTGGTGTAATGATTAGTGAATTTTATGTTTTGAGTCACAATTAGTGATTGTCCAAGGGATTGTGTGATTACAAGAAGTTTAAAAGGTACTCTGTTTGCAAAAGTGGGGTAATTCTAGTAGCCTTTTAGCAGGTCAATTTGTTGGTTCTCCACATGATGGCACAAAGAAAATTATGAGGATCTTTTGTGAATCTTGTAGTAGGATTGTGGTAAGTCTCTAGTGATGATTTGTTGGACTTTGTACGACCTTAGTAGTAGGATAACTTCATTTGTTTAATATTGAAGGCTAGAAGCCTTTTGAGTGTGTTTTGAGAAACCAGGTGTTTTAGTGATCAATGATTGGGTTCATTGTTTGAGAATTGATTAGTTGATGTTGAAAAGAGTTCCTCCACCTTGAATTGCATCAATAATCCCTCTAACATAACAAACCCCAAAACCCTCTTCTTTGACATGTTAGGCAAGGGTTTATTGAGAACCCATACTCCAAACCTTCCCACAGCCAATGAAAGCTTGAAACACCTTCAAAAAGGTCTGAAAAAGCTTAAAAGTTGAAGAGATATCACTACCCCAAAATATTTCTTCAAACGCTAGCACTAAACCACCATTTTCCACTAAAAAATGCACCATTTGACATATAGGGCATCACCTAAAACCCCTCCATTTTCCTCCCTTGTGCACAAAACTTTACAAAAATGTTTTATAACCCTAAAAAAGCCTTTCCATTGAGTTATAGAAGCATAGAGTGGGTGAAAGGCTTAATATGACATTTTAATGCACTCAGAACCCTTAAAATAGGGTATACATACCGACCCTCGGTAGCTGGCTTCTAAAATGAAAAAGATCATGTGAAATCCAACCAAACCAAAACTAAAAAAAGTTAAGTCTTCTGCCCATTGAATTCCATAAAAAAGAGAGCACAATCACCCTATACAGAACTATAGAGTTCAAGGAAACATCAAATCCCAAAGTGCAAAAGGGTATCAATCTTTGATGGGGTATTACTTGGAAACCATGGTGCTTACGAAATCTTTATCTAAACCTACAAGATCATGTTGGGACCCTCTACAATAACCTCTCTCAACTTTTGTTATCTCAGAGTGGTTTTCCCGTGGTGTCCAGTTTTCACTTGATGGAAAAAGTGTCAAATGCAAGCAGTGCAAAGTTGCAAAGTGGTGCAACTTTCGTTCTGCAACTCGTGTGACCAACCAAAATTTTCTAACACATCTGAATAGATATTTTTATGCTAGGCATGGTCCTCTTTCACACTCAAACATGTGGAATCGCTCTGAGCTACATTCAATCAGATCGATCCCTTAAGGGTCTAAAGTGCAAAATGGCTGCAAACTTCAGCATGTTGCTAGTCAGATATCGTAATTCTTAGAAACTTCTCATCTAATCCTATGAGATCATGTTGGGCCCCTCTACAATAGCCTCTCTCATTTTTTTTTATCTCTGAGTGGTTTTCCCGTGGTGTCCAGTTTTCACTTGATGGAAAAAGTGTCAAATGCAAGCAGTGAAAAAGTTGTAAAGTGGTGCAACTTTC
Source organism: Sequoia sempervirens (assembly GCA_007258455.2). Classification (NCBI taxonomy): domain Eukaryota; kingdom Viridiplantae; phylum Streptophyta; class Pinopsida; order Cupressales; family Cupressaceae; genus Sequoia; species Sequoia sempervirens. Next base: position 104,682,209 of record VDFB02072274.1, on the reverse strand, counting down.
ATTCTGCAACTCGTGTAACCAAACAGATTGTTCCAATGCATCTAAATATGTATTTTTATGCTAGTAATGGTCCTCTTTTGCACCAAAACATGTGGAATCGCTCTGAGCTACGTTCAATAGGATCAATCCCTTAAGGGTCTAAAGTGCAAAATGACTACAAACTTCAAAATGTTGTTACTCGGATACCGTGATGCTTAGAAACTTATCGTCTGATCCTATTAGATCATGTTGAGCCCCTCTACAATAATCACTCTTAGTTTTTGTTATCCCAGAGTGGTTTTCCCATGGTGTCCAGTTTTCACTTGATGGAAAAAGTGTCAAATGCAAGAAGTGCAAAGTTGCAAAGTGGTGCAACTTTTGTTTTGCAGCTTGTGTGACCAAATGAACTATTCCAATATGTTTGAATAGGTATGTTTATGCTAGGAATGGTCCTCTTTCACACCCAAACACATGGAATTGCTCTGAGATATGTTCAACCAGATCGATCCCTTAAGGGTCCAAAGTGCAAAATGGCTACAAATTTCAGCATGTTGTTACTCGGATACTGTGATGCTTAGAAACTTCTCCTCTAATCCTATGGGATTGTGTTGGGATCCTCTACAATAACCTCTTTCAGTTTTTGCTATCTTGGAGACATTTTCACTTGGGGAAAAAAATTTCAAATGCAAGTAGTTGAAAGTTGCAAAGTGGTGCAACTTTCATTCTACAACTTGTGTGACCAAATGGACTATTCCAATGCATCCAAATAGGTATGTTTATGCTAGGAATAACCCTCTTTCATATCCAAACATGCAGAATCACTCTGACCTACATTCAATCGGATCAATCCCTTAAGGGTCCAAAGTGCAAAATGGCTGCAAACATCAACATGTTGTTACTCAGATATCGTGATGCTTAGAAACTTCTCATCTAATCCTATGAGATCACGTTGGGCCCCTCTACAATAACCTCTCTTGTTTTTCGCTATGTCGGAGGAATTTTCCTATGGTGGCAAATTTTCACTTGGGAAAAAGGTTGTCAAATGCAAGTAGTTGAGAGTTGCAAAGTGGTGCAAATTTCGTTATGCAACTCGTGTGACTAAACAGACTATTACAATGCATCTAAATAGGTATTTTTACACTAGGCATGGTCCTCTTTCACACCCAAACACACATAATCACTCTGAGCTACATTCAACTAGATCGATCCCTGAAGGGTCCAAAGTGCAAAATGGATACAAACTTCAACATGTTATTTCTCGGATACCGTGATGCTTAGAAACTTCTCGTCTAATCCTATGGGATTGCGTTGGGCCCCTCTACAATAACCTCTCTCAATTTTTTCTAACTCGGGGGAATTTTCCCATGGTGGTGAATTTTCACTTGGGGGAAAAGTTATCAAATGCAAGTAGTTGAAAGTTGCAAAGTGGTGCAACTTTCATTCTACAACTTGTGTGACCAAACGGATTGTTCCAACATATTTTAATGGGTAAATTTACGCTATACATGATCCTCTTTTGAACCCAAACACGCAGAATCACTCTGACCTATGTTCAATCAGATCATTCCCTTAAGGGTCCAAAGTGCAAAAGGGAAGCAATCTTTGACGGGCTATTACTCGAAAACCTTGATGCTTACAAACTCTTCGTCTAAGCCTAGGGGATCGCGTTGGGCCCCTCTACAATAACCTCTCTCAGTTTTTTTTTATCTTGGAGTTTTTTTCCTGTGGTGTCCAATTTTCACTTGATGGAAAAAGTGTCAAATGCAAGCAGTATAAAGTTTCAAAGTGGTAAAAATTTCATTTTGCAATTTGTGTGACCAAAAAAATTACTCAAACACGTCCTAATAGGTACGTTTACATTAGGCATGGTCCTCTTTTGCACTCAAACACACAAAATTGGTTCGAGCTACGTTCAACCAACTTGATCCATTATGATGGCATGCAAAACAATAAAAAAGAGAAACATACACATGACGGTTGATTAGAATCCATTCTTGTAGAATGGTTTTAGCTTTGATTAGAATCCATTTTTATGGAATTCTTTTAAGTTCCAAGCAACTTAGAAGTAGATTTCTAAAATAGGTTTGAAATTGCTCATGCAAGGGTTTGAGTGTAATATGTTGAAATAGGCCATTCCACCTATTATTTAGGCTATGTCTCGGTGATATGGGCCTGATGTAAGTAGGATAAGGAGTAGGAATAATAAAATAGCATTGGTAAAGGCATTGTAAGAGATTACTAATGCTACCCCTATTGAAAATTCAGAATCAAGGCCCCTTAAAAGCAAGGCTAGAAGAGGTGAAAAGAAGAAATTGCTTGAAAATAAGTTAGAATAGGTTGGAAATAGGGTGAGGTTGTGGAGTTTGATGTGTTCAAAATATTTGCAAGGATAGGGGAGGCCAAAAGTATGTTATGGCATGATGCCCTAGTTGGGAAAAATATGGGTTTTGAATGAAAAAGAGAGATTTGAGGGAGTAAAAGAGTGTAAAGTCAGGGGGAAACATGATTTGGTGGTCGATTAAGTTTGTGCAGGAAGAATAAAGAGTTTTGGAAGAGGTTTTGAGGTTGTATGAGGTTCAGGTTCAGGTTCAGGGGTTCAGTTCGCCGGTTCAGCCAAAATTTTTTGGAGGGGGGTTCAGTTCAGTTTGGGTTTGTTGGTACAAAAAACATGTAAAATCAATATATATATACATAGCCTAAAAGCATGAATTGGGATTAGAATATCACATAACATCATATAAAAAACAAAACCACCATAAACTTGAATGTTATTTAAAACATGCATGATAAATATTCATCATTGAAACTTGAATTGTGGTAGCTTGATATACAGAGTCTATTGATGCTAGGGTTCAATTTGTGTGATTTTGAAAAAAGAAGTCAACTGAGTAGAGTTACCAACGTTCTTCAGAAATCATAAGAATTTGTTTAGTACACTAGCCATTTTGATGTCTTCTTGTAGTCTCAAACATTATTTTGTATCATTGTTACATTGGTCTTGAGAGTGGTAGCTTAATATAGATCCATAATAAAAAATTTGGTTTACCTGTGCAGTGTAACAGTGGCATAGGTAGATTTTTCTTTCAAAGAACCAAAGGGTGACTACACAATTGAAGTGTATAAACACATATCTTTTTGTAATATCATGAAGGATAATTTTTGAAACTTCCATGCATTGCTAATCTAAAAGGAAAAGTCTTTTTCCTAATCTGTATGCATCCATGCTTTTGACATTTTCAAAAAGAGAGAAACTTCCTGAATGATGCAAAGGCATTGCCAAGCAGTTCTAACTCTTCACATGAGAGAAGCAAGATGTTGGAGAGTACATCAAGTCAGTGAGAACATAAGTGTAATGTGTTTTAGTTTGTAGTATTCCTCTGTTTCTCTACAGATGTGTGATAAATTCTGAGTTCAATGATGTAGAACATTTAAAAAAAAAAAAGTTGTGTCACAATCCACTTTCAATCTAGCAAGAAAAAATGAAAGCTCGGCCTCTTGGAATGAAAATTATTGTTTGAAAAACAAATGTATAAGAATGAGGTAGTTAAGGTGTTTGAAGTGATTTAGAGGTCAATTTTAGGGTTCCCTTGGGCATGGTTCAAATTCAAACTCCATAAAGCATTAAAAAAATTCCAAAAAACACATTTTGGATGCCTAGGCATGCGGGTTCTATCTTGGTTCACTTGGGTTCTATCTGGGTTATGCCCGGGTGCTCTTGGATTCTGCTTGGGCGAACCAAACCCAAAAATGAAGGACCCTAGTCGAACGCATAGGTGAACTGAACTAGGACCCACACCATGAGCGAACCAGGAGCAAAACCAGGGCTAAAATAGAAGAACCCGGTAACATAGATAATGTGTCAAGAAGTTGACTACTTCATCTAGTCTGAATATTATGTATCCTTTGCTTAATTGAGTTGTTCCAATCAAAGGATTAAATATATTGGAGTCTTTTTATGAATCATTTCATGGAATACCAATTGAAAATGTGTTTTTTGGTTTTAGATAAAGTTGTTTAGCATCAATCAATTAATTTATTCAAGAAAAACCATGAAGGACAACAATGATCAATGCTAGGGCTAACCAATTAATAAGTATACACATGAATAAGTCAAGCATGTACATGTGTGAATAAGGGAAGCACAAGTATTCACAAACACGTAAGCCTTGAATTATACACAAAAATACATAGTATACACAACTTAATACAAAGTATATGCACGAATACAAGGTATACGCATGAAAACACGCAAGTCGCAAAGTATACATTGGAACACACATAAGTCACAAAGTATACACTTAAGTTGTAAAGTTTACACTTGAATACATGTAACTCATATATCTATTGAACCATGAATTTATAATGCAAATATAGACACCATCGATAAAAAAAATTTGTATTAACCAAATAGCCATGTATCCATACAACAATACATGTCAATATAAGTATAAAATATAGGTACAAAATAGCCATATAGGCTTATGAGAATTCCATATACACATACAATGTCAAATATATCCAATACAAATATGTACAAAACTACCATGTAGGCATACAACAAAGGGCTATGGAATCAAAATTTATCTCTCCATGCTTTGGAAATAAATTATTTCCCTTTGCTTGTTGATATGATGGTGATAAGTCTATCACTTTTTTGTGTTGTACTTGAGGAGTGCTCCTGCTAATCCTCCTACTGCTAAGTTCTTGGTGAAGTTTTAACTATTACAATAAGAAGTAAAGACATTAATATATAGAAATTACATTATAAAAATGATATATTTAACAAAATAATCACTTACTGCCATCTCACGATCACTCTCCAAGAGGGAAATATTCACACGCCCATGTTGAGGTGTGCTCAAGTCCTATATAAACCATCCAAATAGAAATTAAACTACAAATTAATAATGGTTTGATTTTTCACTAGAACTAACATCTATAACAACAAATGTAAATTGAAATTTAGTAATTTGCCTCATACCTCCCCTGTCGGAGCCATCGAGGATTGTATATTGGATAAAACATTGATATCCATTGCCCTCATAACATTTGGATGTGTTTCTGCTACCAATATCTAAAAATAAAACAACAAATTATTCAATCACAAAAACTACAATAGCGATCCACGCCATGACTTATAATGTATGAGGTTGTATAGGTATTTTCATGATGTAATAAGGCTTAAATAACCATTTTTGAGTTTTTTATGGTCTTTGGTAGTCATTTTAGGCATAAATTGTAAAGTTGCAAAATCTTAACAAAAGTTGTCAATTGATGTTGTAAAAGTGCAAAAAGGTGACAAGCAAATGCAATTGGAAGCTACTCCTAGACTTATTACTTATGCTATGTGAAGTAATTGCATCACTGCTTATGTTGACTTTCTAAACAACTATATTGTAGTTGAAATTTTTTTTATCTATCAACATCTAGTTATTAGTTATGGAATGTGAAGTAATGCTTTGAGTTTCAATGATGTGCAATGCAACATAATCAATGATATGAATATAAAATACACAAATCTATTAACTAAAATTAATTAGTTAAAATATTTATTCTATTACCTATGTGTAGGTTTAAGTAAATCCACTGGCACTGGGAAGTATTCCCTAGAAACCTCCAATATTATCCTGTTCAACATCCAAAATCACATATTAAAATATCATTCATTAAACAATGCTATTAACATGTAACAAATTTATAATTGCTTACTAGTTACATACCCCATTGAAAGGTGTACTACAAAAATAAGTAGGTGGAGGGCCAGTGTATCCAGTCTCAACAATGTGACCCTACAATTTTATTAAAATCATAAAACTAAATTAGTTAATCTTGCATTTCAAAATCAAAATTTAATAAATTAAATTCAATGAACATGCTAACTTTTACCTAACTATCAATGCCATACGCGTCATGAAAAATGTCAGCTACCCTCTCCATCTCCATAGTTGCAGATGGATCATGTGTAGCAACCTCCTAAGTGTCAGTGGGGTCATATGAAAAAGTCGCCCCGCAAGATTGACACACATGGGTTTGAAGGCCACCACTCGAAGACTCCCCTGGATGGCACTGTAGAATAGGGCTAGTATGATGGATGCCACTTTGGGTCAGAGTGTTGATCACCTGCAATGTCTCTACATTGGCACTCTCCTTCACAACAGAAGCCATAACAACGTGCTCATGAGGCGGCCTAGTGAGAGGTCATCTCCCTTGCCATGTAGGATCCGGCTGTGCACCAGGTCTATCCTGATCTGACCCCCCACCTCTCCCGTGGAAGTTCTTCAGATCAAAATAATTTGGAATTTTGTTCAATATGAACTCACTGTATAGTTTCCTAAGAAAATATTGTGGGACTTCACAATTGTTGCACGGTGAGTAATCAAAGACCATGTACCACCTCTCATAAAAATAGTTTCTAATCTGTTGGTGGTGGCACCAATGAATAGGAAACCTCTTTGCATTGAGGGTAAGATTTTGATTTATGCGTGGGTCAGTGACTAATGAGCACAAATCACCTTTTGTAATTTTTAAATCCTTTACATCTTTATATGATAGTTTATTGGCATAATGAGCCCTAGCCGCCTGCCTCCTATCTTGCCATCCAGTTATTTGTTTGCTAATTGAATCTACATTTTTAACATATCTTTCAATGAACTTGCTAGGGTCATTCTATCTATGGTTGAACCATTTGGATCACTCAACCTATTGATTAAATCCTCTATTTGTTTTTTGTTGGTCTCAATTTCACTCATTAAATTTTGTTGAGTACGAGGAGGGTGTTGAGTGATTGGTGGAGGAAGTTGTTGTTGAGGTTGATTTTGTTTTTAAGGATTTGGTTGCTCTTCTTGTTGAGGATTTTGAGGGTTTGCAGGTTCATTTGAATCTCCTACAAATTCAAAAAAATAAATATCAAATACAACCTAAAATTAACAAATTCAAAACATAAAGAAAACAATCCTTACTTCTCACACCTCCTCCTCCTCATGGCACCATCCTTCCAAAGAAATATTAACTGTTGGTGGATATTTTTGCATAATTCCGCCTCCTAGAATGCGAGCATGAAAAATGGTGGTTTTGGCCGTGGGCACAACAGAAAAAAAAATCAAAATAAAGAATGAATGAGAGTTTCACTTTTTTTGCTTTTAACTTGCCATAACGTGCTTTCGTTATAGCACGTTTGCATTATCAATTTTTTTTTTGAAAGTGTCCACAAATTTGCTACCCATCCCCATGCACCCACCCCTAGACAAACATGGAAATGGCTTTCTAGTGGGGTGCAGGGGAGATGCTAAAGGGTATGATGGAGGAGGAAACAATCTATGCTTGGGAACCCTGCTTATTGGCTATGTTATATTGTTGGCTACATGATGTGGCCTATAGGGATGGTTAGAGCATTATCTATCAAACAAAATTACTGATGTTTTGGGCTTGGGAGCATATTGTAGTGTTTTGACCTCTTTTGGAAAAATATCTAGGTCCAAGACTTTTGTATGTTTACATCTATGGAGGGGTAGTGACACAGACCAAGGTGGGAGATGTCGAGTACTAGAGACATGTTATTGACTTGATGGATGGTTTCACATAGAGTCCATATAGATATTTCCTTGTTGCACCAATGATGGCGAGCACCTAGCATACTGTAAGAACACCAAGTACTTGATTGGGTGGATAGTCCAAAGACAACACATCATTGAGAGGAACCTTCTAGAGAGGGTATTGAGACAGTTTGACAAATGATAGGGGGTGCTGATGAGAGTTGTAGAGTTTGCTAGGTCAACACAGGAGGTTGCACAGTGGGGATTGATAATCAACATCTACATAGCACTACAAGAGATCGCATGGTTATATCCAGTTTAGTGGGGAGTAGTAGCTAATTTGGTTGATGTAGGCACAACTATGGAGTATGATGCATGGTGGGTGACACATAGGCCCACACCATTTACTAATCTAGATCATCCAACATCTATGGAGAGGATGGGTAGAGAATGATGAGGCAAGCTGCGAGGTTGAGGGTAAAGTAGAGGAGGTGAGGGAGACAAAGATGGAGATGGTGATGATGGCAGTGATGGAGATAGAGGTAGAGGGGACAAAGGCCGAGGGGATAGAGGTCAAGGTATAGATAGCAAAGGCTGATGGGAGAGAGAAAGAGTACCTTTGAGAGAAATTCAAAGAGCAACCCAACGAATGCCACCCATCTAGGAGGAGGGGCACCATATGGAGGTGGAGATGGAGGAGGTCAAAGTGGAGGAGATACTAGGAGATGTAGGTGAGGAGGCGATGGTATGGGAGTTTATTATAGAGGAGTCTAAGGAGGAGGGTATTTCTGAAGAGGATGAGGTTGATGTGGAGGAGGTTGCTAGAGACGTAGTGATTATGGGAGAAGGCATGCATGAAGTCTCCATTAGGGAGGTTATTATGGATGCTATGGATGATGAGGCAAAGGATACAGGGAAAGGACCACAAGCACATATCTAGGCTCTACAGGTGTAGATATAGGAAAATTATTGGCATATGTAGCTTGGATATCAACCTTACAGGGATAAGTGTAGACCTTGATAGCCGAGAGGGATTAAGAAGTTATATAGGATCAGAGTGCAAACCAAAAATGCATTGATTTCATTACTACTTTTAATGGACCCACAACGGATCTATCCAAATAGCTATATCAAGTAGGGAGGGTTATAGATTACTATCACAAATACTATGAGGAGGTAATGCCCACATTGTAGAGGGTTCCCAACTATATAAAGAGCTAAGGTCAAAGCATAGATCATTCTATGAGGGCAAAGAGCAATGGTGGTGTCTCATAGTGACCAAGGTCAAGACATTATGATAGGTCATCAGGATTCTAGTAGTGAGATTAGAGGTAACCACCCTCAAAACCACAAGATGAGAGGAGCATAGGCTAGGCCTATTTTTGGATCCTTTCTTTTTTATATTCATTCAAAAACTTGTATTTTTTATTGAGCCTACAAGCTCTATTTTTGAGATACATCGTGATTTTATACTCTGACACCATTTTTGATATATATACGAGATGCATGATTTTTGGTGATGAATATACGATGCTTACGATTCTATGTGCATGCCTCTATGTTATCGATTTATAATGTGATACTATGCTTATTCATTTTATGTTTATGTGATGATCCTATATGAAATAGATTATGGATTATGATATGATGCTATGGATATGTTCTTTATGTTTTATGCCTATATATGTTTATGCTATATGGATGGATGCACATGATTACTTCATATGCTTAAGTATGTTATGTTGTATGGATGGATATCTATATTCTTATGAATTTTTTTTTATGTGGTGCTTATATGGATGATGGTTCTATGTGATGCAATATGGATGATTTAACATGTAAATAATAATGATATTTATGATGCCCTAACATGATTGTGGATGTAGGATGGTACTACTAATGCATTTATTTTTGTGTTTTATAGTACACCATCAGGATGATTTCGAGGGACAAAGGGAAGAAAAATTAGTGCAGAAAGGAAAAGGGGGAATGAAAGGTGAAATGGACAAATGAAGAAAATGAATTGGGACTTGCTATCAAGAGATGTTTCTAAAAAATGAACAAGCTCTTATTTGATTGCATAATTATCACCATAGAAATTATTATGGAAATGGATGATGAACATCTAGATATGACATAGACCAAGGTATAATATGTTATCCCTTGTAACAAATAGACATGCAACAAACAAGGAATTCCATGACACAAACTAGGAACCATAGAACCTTGTCAAAATTGAAATGATGAAAAATAGGTTGGATGAATATGGAAGGGGTAAAATGGGGGTTTGATGGACCTATTTCTAACTATTTCATTAGGAAATGAGATCCACACAAAGAATTGAATTGCAACCCTTAGGTGAGTCAACTCAATGAGGGAATCTATCGATTTCCTTATGATTGAGGATGGGGGTATTAGCTTGAACAACACTTTTGGGAGAAAAACTAAAAATAGAAAGTCTACTCAATTATGCTCATTCAAAACTGACACTGGTAGTAGAGCTGACTTGGGCTCTAGGTTTTCTCTCCATTAGTTTCATGTTCAACTTCACTCCCGGGTTTACTCGATTGGGACTAGCTTATGGGTTGTTGGGTCCACCCACAAGGGACAAGTCTCACCTAAACTCACCCCCTTGGGTGCTAGGATGGGTCACGGGGATACCCCTATTGTTAAGAAAAAAAATTATGCTCATTAAGACTTGAAACAACAATTTAAAGCTCAATACTAATAGAAATAGAAAACTTTTTGCAGATTTGATAAGAGTAGAACATTATGTACCAGTCACCAAAAGGTATCTTCAAGAGGTTATTTGAGACTTATTTGCCCATGGGTGAATGGGTCTTTGCTCAGGGATTTCAAACCACTTTTAAGAGCCCTTAATTTCAATCAGTAGCTTCTATTTGATCTAGGTTTTAGTGTCAGAAATTCAGAAATCAGATTTGCAGGTGGCTTGATGACAACTTTTGCAACTTTTCCAATATTGCTCTTCAAAATATCTTCAATCCTTCTTCAACCAAAGATATACAACACAAAAACAGGAGGAAAAAATATTTATTTTTGGTGAATGGGGGTTTTCCTTAGTCAAACCCCATTTGGGTAATTAAACCCTAAATTGAAATAGCAAAATGTGAAAGGAATGATGAATGAACAATGCTATGTTTCCACTCACCAAACCCTTGAATAAACCTTTGGAAATATGATAAGTTGATCTTGATCTTGCATGGAATGAATTCAATGGATGTGGATCTTGGTGCTTGAATTTATTCTTTGAATGCTTGACTTGATCTTTGAAACCTACATCATAATGTTAGCTCCAAAATTATGCATGATTGAAAAAGACTTTAACATGATGCTTGAGATCTTGATTGCTGCAACAAATCACTGATAAATCTACTCTTGAATTCCCTTGATCATAAATGTTCCTATGCTTTTTCTCACTTCAAAATTCTAGGTTGCTTCCTTGAAAAACTTAGACTTGATTTGATAAAAAGACATTATATTTATAGGTATGTATCGTTAATTTACCAAAAATTAAACATTATAGGCCAACATGAAAATTTGAATTTAAGGACATTAAAATATCACAAAAAACATAATTTAAATTTAGGTTCAAAGGCCTATGGTGGACCCATTCACCCATGGGTGAATGGGTCCTAGGTCCCTATTCTTGGAACACACATTTCTCAAGGTAAAGTGTTGTGTTGGAATTAATTATTGTCAAGTTTCCCTTTTGAAAAATGTAATTTATTAAGATTGTGGATGTAAAATAGGGCGAATTAAGGAATAATTAAGTCCAATTTAATTAAGAGGGCCAAAAAAAATGTGAAAATTTAAAGGAGTACATTTTTCTACACTACATATTGCCCCCACTTTAGTGATAGGATGACCTTGCATCAAACTCACACTAAAGTAGACAATCAAGAGAGGTCTAATTGTATAATTGTTTGAAAGATAAGATGAAAAAGGTCAAGGAGGATGATCAAGATCCCACTATCTAGGATCTCATGGAAAACCAAAAAAGGCACAAAGAGACACATACCTTTGTTAAATATACAATAGCAATGACAAGATACTCAACTGTACAATGTCAAAGACTTAAAGAAAGGAAATAAAAAAGAAAAAAGGGTGGACCGAGCCACGACTATTTATCCAACTCGATGTGGATAAATCCTTAGCTATTTGTCCAAAAAATTTACAAGTGAAACTAATGTCCACTATGCAAACAATAATGTATGCTCAGATGGGCTAGTGAAATTTGTTGTCCACTAGATGAGCCCCTAGAAAGTAGCCAATGAGAGAGTATTATTAGGCTCCCATTGAACTAACCATTCCAAATTTATACCTCCTGATAACTTTGATAAGGCACCACACAATATAAACTTCAATATTCATAAGGCTTAGCAAGTTGTCTTATGCTAAACACTTATGGACAAACATGGCCCTATTGGAAAGCAAGGTGTGTTATGCTTGGTGGCCATGAAAAATGTTGTAACTTTGAGCTTCACAAGGTTAGTAAGTTGTGTTATGCTAGAAACTCATGAAAAAATATGTAAATATGATGATATATGTTCAAATAATTTTTTCTTAGTTCATCTAAGGTATCCACTTAGGCAACATTGTTCCTAATGTCTCTAAGAGAGGACAAGTTGAGGATAAAAGATTCACAACTTAGGGAATGCAATCCATAGCATCGCCACTAAGAGGAATGTCATATGCTCAGAAAGGTCACAATATTGAAGGACATCAAACAAAATGACACCACCAAGAAGAAGACACATCACATGAAATAAGAATACCACACTATAAAACATAAGTTATATTAAAAAATGATAATGCTAATGTATACTCCCACTTTAAAGTAGCAAATGATCAATGCTAAACAATAAATAAGACATGAGAGCTTATTTGGAAAGCCCTATGCAAAGAATATGCTTCCAAATGAAGCTACACCATGAAATAGGGGTTTTCCCCAAATAAAATCCCAATCCATAGATTTGAGGTCATTGTATGTCTTTGCTACAATGTTATTATAAAGCTCAAAAACATCACTATTCCCAAAATACTCATAGAACTAGAAGAATGACACATAGAGAGTGAAAATAAAGAAAAGCTTTTGGGTCAACATGGAAGAGAATTAAATTTCTCGACGCCTTGTGTCATCCCCAAAAGGAAAACATAAGACAAAAGAAAAGATAAAATGTTTACAACATATAGAAGAATGCAGGTACAAATAGATGAATGAACATAAAAACATGTCAAACAAAATGATATAGGGGATGAAATTACACACATGTAATCACACAAAAATAACATGAAAAAGAGACAAAGAAAAGATTAGTGAAGCACATGTGAGTCAACCTATAGTAGGTCGTCCACATCCCAATCTTGTTCAGTATATGCAGAAGGCAGATACCTAGCCAAAGGGACAACAAGTGTTGTACAAGGAACATCACCATGTTCAAAATGTGGTGAGTGAATCTTTTTAGGAGGATCATCACGATTGTTATCATTTGAAACATAGAAATATAGGGGATTCTTAGGGTTTCCCAAAATGGAAAAGTGGATCCACAGAGGGAAAAGGGTCCCTACTTCTCTAATTTCATTAGGAAATAAGATCCCAATAAGGAATTGACTAACTGCCCTTAGGATAATCAATTCTATGGAGGAATGTTCAAATTTCCTTTTTATATCAAGACAGAGGTCTAGGTTAAACAACACTTTGGGGAGAAAGATTAAAAATAGAAAATTAACTCCAAAATGCAATCTATCACTTGGATTCAAAAGATTAAGCATAAAAATGATGGAACGTACAAACTTTCTAGAGAATCTAGAAGAGAGAAATGTTGTAGCTCTCACAAAAAGCTATTTTCAGAAGCTGACTAAGGACTCATTTGCCCTATGGAAAATGGGTCCTAGGTAGGGATCTCCAAAATATATTTATGGGTTCTTTGCTCTTGTGTCTGCACTTCCTTATTCTTTATTTTCACTGTCAGATAGTTGGAAACAAATCTGAGATTTGAGTTTCTATGAGATGAGAAAAAATATGACAACTTTGACAACTTCACAATTTTGCAACTTTGAGATCTTCAACTTTTCTTCAACCTGCAAATCCGCAACATGAAAAGAGAGGGGAGAAATGTTTATTATTGGGTGAATGGGGGTTTTCCTTGGTCAAACCTCATTTTGGTAATCAAACCTTGAAATGAAATGAAATAGCATCAAAGGAATGATGAATGAACAAAGCAATGTTACAACTCACCGAACCCTTGAATGAACCTTGGAATATAAATCTGCAACTTGCATGAAATGGCTTCAATGGATGTGGATCTTGATCTTGAAACTTGATTTGAACAATTCCTTGAATGCTTGGATGGAGCTTGAACACTACATCAACATAATAGCTCTAATAACATGCATGATGTGAGAAGATCTTGATATGACAATTGGATCTTGATTGCTGCAATAATTCTTCAATAAATATGCTCTTGAATTCCTTGAAATTCTCTTGGGAAAGTACTCTTGATCTCATGAAAATCTTCTAGGTGAAACATAGTGAAATGACCTTATATTTATAGGTGTGTAACATTAATTTCCCGAAATTCAAATAACACAAGCCGACATGTGAATATAGGTTTGAAATCATTAAATTACCACCAAAAACATAATTTAAATTTAGGTCCTAGGACTAAGTGAGGACCCATTTTCCCATGGGTGAATGGGTCCTAGGTCACTTACCTAGGACACACATTGCTCAATGACAAGTGTTATGTTTAGGAATTAATGAATTTTGGGTTTTCCTCTTTGGAAATTGCAATTAATTAGGCTTGGATTTGAATTAAAGGGGAAAATTAAAGAAAATTAACCTCAATTAATTAATAAAGCCCTAGATAAGTGTGAAAATATAAAGAGGTACAATTTAGAACACTAAAAATAAGGCACAATTAAGTCCATTTTATTAATAAGCCCCTAAACTTAGTCTAAATATGTAAAATCATATTACAACACTAAATTAAGGCATAATTAAGTACTTTTTAATATTTAATTCCCAAATTAAAAGTGAAAAAGCGATAAATTTTCTTACACTACATCATCTAAGCTCATGGAAGAGGAAAACAATAAATTCAACTCATTATGCACTTCCTCATCAATTTTAGCATTCTCATCAACATCATCCAATTTAATCACAACATAAGGTCTAAAGATAATATCCATGGAAGGTGCTTGTTCTTGTTGTGGCCAAGTTATAGGATTTTCTTGTTTTAGTGAAGGTGGAGAATCATCATGCATTGCTTCAGTTGTTGTTTGATTTTGAGTTGTTTTTTCATTTTTTTCTTGTATCAAACGAGCAATACCATGACGTCTACTCCTACACTCTTTAGAATTTTAGTTTCTTTTTATTCTATTTTCAAGTTGTGATTATGTAGGAGCAATGTTTTCAATGATATGTGTCCTTTCTTCCTGCAAGGGAGGAATGGAAGGAACCATGAGAGGTTTTTCAACCACTTTCTCTTTAACTTTATTAAGTTTTTTGATTTTAGGAGGCACAATGAGACTTATTTGGTGTGAGTTTCTAATTTGCAATCAACTAATAAGAGACAACAAACAAGTGTTAATCATGTTAGAAAACCAAATAAAACACTCCCTATGAGATTCTTTAACCAAATCAAATAGAAAACATGAAAATAAGAACAAACTAACTAAAGATAACATGAAATCCAATTGAAATTGCTTAACCTTCATCCCATAGGGGGAGTGGTGCTCCTTTGATGTGGAAAGAAGGCCTTTCCCAATTCCTTTGATAAGCTTTGGTGATTGCAGATGATTCAAATTATGGAATTGATCCTAAATGATGAAACTATGCTCAAAAGTGATGAAAATGGTGATAGCTATGAGTTAAAATATCTATAGTAAGAATTCTTGAAGTTGTGGATCCATATTATGAAGAGAATTCTTCTATTTATAGAACTCAAGGGTTGAAGAATGAGAGAAATTGGTGAATGTGGGATAAAATGGGAGCCAATGAGAATGTGACACTTGTCACAATTCTATTGGAGGAAGGTGGAGCACATTTTGGGGAATGCGTTGAGGAAAGGGAGATGTAAGAGGAATAACTGAAAATATAAGAGGATTTGAAAGGTTGTAAGAATAATTTATTGAATGTGGTTGGAGATTTGAGAGGATGTAAGAGAAGTTATTGAAGATGTAAGAGAAGTTATTGAGGATGTGAGAGGATTTTGAAATCTTTGGAGGGAAATTGAATGAGAGGTGGTTGAGAGGAATATTCCTTGGATTATGCTATTGTGAGGATAAATAGAGATATTAGTTAATTAAAATAAATGAATTTCATGTGCAACCTGATTAGTTGACCATGGGTTGATTTAACTCTTGAGGAGTTAAAAGATGGAGGATTTGTTAATGTTGATTAGAAAGTGATTTAGGATTAATCAATTTAGAATTAATTAATTTGAATGGGTTAGGGGATTGTGACATTTGATTTGATTTATTTAATCAAATGTGAGGACTTAGGGGGATTTAATTAAATGATTTAATTTAATTAAATATAATGAACATTAGTTAGAAGAAGGGTGAATTAATCAATAAATTTAATTATTTAATTAATAGCTAAATTTGTTGAATTTAACTAAATAATGTTGATTATTTAATTAATTGGTTAGTTCGAGGTGATTTTGGAAGAAATGGTGTTAATTTATCAGAATTAGATGCATAGTATCAATTAGGACTTTTTAGGTGTCTACATTTTTCCCCTCTTTGAAGTGAGGTACCTGCTGCGTTGGTTCAAAGAATAACACTGCCATGATACAAATTTAAAAAAATTCTATTTTTTTGGATGCCCCACTGTTGCCCTAGCGAAAATAATTACGCTGCTACACTACCCCTTGGAGAGATTGGGCAAAAATTGAAAAATTAGATCAAGCTCATGAAAAAGGTTCAACAAGGATTCAGGCATGGATAATAGCCCATGGGATGTGCAAACAAGATTACGACGATGAAAATGGGTCAAAATAGGCTTCATTAGGAAAAAATCAGATTAATGGGCTAAAAAAACCCTAATTTTTTTGCATAAATAGGGTTAGAGGGGTCATTTTCAAATCATTTGCACACCTATCCTTCTAGAATTATGGTGATTTTTCTCTGAGGTGCTGATAGAATGGCAGATCATGTGTTCTTAGACATCTAATGGACTAGGTTCATGAGTTCCAGTGGCCTCAAGATGCAGGACCCCCAGTACACCTTTGAAAACTTTTCTTGATTTTTCATGTTTTTAATGCATTTATTAGGGTCCAATTAGGTCAGCCAAAAATGGATTTGTAGGGAATCACATTTGTTATGGTCGATGTTGCTTTTTTCCATGTCGACCTGCATTTGTAGAATAGCATTGTGCAGTGCTGGAGGGTCCTAGAGTCATGCAAAAATTGTTGACTCGCCTTTGCAAGATGGCATTGTGTGGCCCCAAAGAGTTTGGCATCGGCTAGGAATGCCAAATCGCCTTTGATATATAGCGTCACTTTTGATTATGGCATCACTTTTGTGAAATCATAAAGCATTGTGCTTGGAAATATTGGCTTGCTTTTGCTTTTGGAGGGTTTTTTAATTTTGAAAACATGCTAGGTTAATGAATTTTGACATTGTGGGTGTTTTGGATGCAGGAGGTCCTTTGAGTGCTCAACTCTATTAACGACGATTTTACTCGCAATAAATAGGGAGAATAAATTATTCATAGACAAAGCCGCAAAGAGCCTATCCTTCTTGAAAGATATGAAACAAAGACAACCTAAAGGGGAATTTTGCATTAACAAGACAAAGATTGGCTTTCGTTCAATCCCAAGTCTCCGATAAACAGGTCATGGTTGCACTAGGGTCACTCTCGGGTAATAATGTGATATTGATGTTAATCTCAAAGGGACTACGATTATTTCTAGCTTTGCTAAGAATTATAAGAATCACACACAAAATTCCACTTCATTCATTAAATAACATCATGAAACCAAAAGATTTACAATAACATTTCATGAATATCACAAATTATTTTGCTATCACTTAAGTATATTTAGCATTAAGCATTCAACAATTTTATGGAAAAAAAAAAAATTCAATAGAATTCCTTCCATTCATTTAAATTTTTGGAACATTTTAAAATATTAAACATCTATTCTAAAACAAAGTATAAAAAATACTAAAAATTAAAAGTTTCTCCTGGTTATTCTCCATGGATGCCCGAAAGAATCAATTAAAATAGAGCAAACTACTTTATACTTCACCAGATTGCTTCATAGCTACATATAAAATGGTGCAAGCTTTTAAAGAGAGGGGTTTCATTTTTGGACATCAAGTAGGTTCTGTATGCACCCTTAAACGACACAACATACAGTCTTGTTCGACTGAACTAATAAAACCAGCTACAAAAGATACTAAGATAATACTAAAAATTAAAAGTTTCTCCCAGTTATTCTCCATGGATGCCCCAAAGAATCAATTAAAATAGAGCAAACCGCTTTATACTTCACTAGATTACTTCACAACTACATATAAAATGGTGCAAGCTTTTAAAGAGAGGGGTTTCATTTTTGGACACTGAGTAGGTTCTGTATACACCCTTAAACAACACAACATACAGTCTTGTTCAGCTGAACTAACAAAACTAGCTACAAAAGATACTAAGATAGGTAGCTATCTAATAAGCTCTGAAATAAATCAATGTCTATATGTGCATATTAAGTTTTACGCCAGAATAGTTCATAAAATAGGGAAAAAGAATAAATCTTAAAAAAAATTATGCTCCTCCGACATCCAAATATTTTGAACTTAAAAATAAAAATGGAGGAGATATCCTTTTATAGAAACAAGGCCCCAAAAGTTCAACTTAAAAGTCTGTCTAGAGAATTAGAAACAAAAAATTAAAATGTGGCACGTGGCATTTTCCAATTGTCATCAAGAATATTCTAGACTAAGTCAAGGATTTGACTTCATCAACAACAACACCTTTACTTAATACTCCAGCACAAACACTTTGCACATGTCGAGGCTAACAACTTCCTTTCAAAATAACAAAATAGTGAAAATCTACCGGGACGGGGATCAACCTACAAAATTCAAAATTACAATCAAAATAAAACTTCATCATGCTTTTGGTGTCCGATATTTAGTTCTCCATCTCCTCGCTCATGACTTGGGCTCCAAGATTCTTCCTTCATCTTTCTTTAGCTGATATTATTAGAAAGAATTTAATATTTCATGCATACATTCTTTTGAAATTCCTTGTATCACTTTCCAAGTAAGCTTGAGCCTAATATATTCTTCAGTTACTTGGAGTCTGATATAATTCTTCTGCACTTTGTTTGCTTCATATCTGGCTATAGTGTTCCTGCACTGTATAATTTCATCGATGAACTCCCTTGTTAGCAACTGAACAAGATCTCTATTTATTCTCTCTATCCATTCTTTGAAGGCTTTAGCTTCTTTTCTTTCCTTCCCTAGAATGTTTGGGGATCAAAACCTTGACGTGCTAGCATTTCAATAAATTCTTGATTTTCATCAATCAACTTTTTGTATTCGATGGTGACCTTTTCAAATCCTTTGATACATTGTATTAACATGTCACCTTCCCATTTCAACTATTTCTTCCATTTTTCTAGTAATGGATGTTCAGGTTTTGATATTACATCACCTTGTATTAATTCTTGGATATCTGACTGCATGAGAATTCCAATGCTTTGCCTTTCTTCAATGACTTGGTCCTTGCGAAATCTACACTTGTCTTCAAATTTGTTCATACATTATGTCACTTATCAACTTTCCCCAATGCAATTCCACAAGACTTTCTATCAGGCCCGGTATATTATTACAAACATCCAGGGTTCAAATTTGTTTGGATCTCTTAAACCAACTACTCTCCTCAACAAAGTTATCATATCTTGCATTTCTTGTTTAAACATAGACCTCTGAATTACCTTGGTCTATTGTGTAATGGGATCTTGGCACCATTGGGTACTCATAATTTCTCTATTACACTCTTCAACATTTTGATATGTCTTGCTTTTAGCCTTTATATCAACATTGAACATTTGTGTGTAAATGGGGAGACCAAATGTGTATATGATTCCTTTATGTTATAAGTTTGTGTAAATTCTCCCTTCCTTCTCAACAACCCTCTTGGCTGGGTTGTAGTAATTTGTACATTGCATAACCAATTCAAGAGCGTCCATCGCTGGTAGAAACCCTCTAGTAGGAAGTAACCCATTTGCCACAACATTCTTGGAACACTGAGAAGCATTTTCTTGTAATAGCCATGAACGGATTTCAATGTCAGAAGACCATCCCATGTGAGTGTCTATGACCACTACATTGATAGGTATAGCTTGTGACTTGAAATAGTTAAATTCATCTTTTGGCCTTGTGTCATAAGTTCTCATTTTTTTTAGTGTGTTCTACAAATTCTAGAATAAGTATCTTGTGTGCGAGTTATGGTTAAATTTAACCAAAAATTACAGTTTATAAAATTTTTAATTCATTTTTAATTAAGTTCAAGAAATCAGAGAATAATCAACATTTCAATTTCTGAGCGGAAATATCACCATCGAGATTTTTAACTTGAGAAACACTTAAAAAAATATCAGTTATTCAAAACATACATGTTTCTAGTTAATAATGGTGACCTTTCAGAATGCAACTTCAAAACCCTTGGTAGCTATGTCTTGGTTTCTCAAAATTTACCTTTCCTTGCATGCCAATGTCATTTTGTTACTTCAATGTCCTTTTCCAATTTGCAATATAACGCGAAGTAGAGTGTTGCAAAAGCAATTGCATGCTTGAGGTGGTGCCAAGTATAGAGGTAGTTCACCAACTTCAATAATTACTTGTTATTTCACATTAATTCCTTGAATAAAGGTGCAATCAATATATATTATGGTTCAAATTACAAACACCTAGATTTCTGCGCAAACTCTCCACTAGAGAAGAAAGATGGAATGATGATTATATGTGGCAATCAGATGTCATGCTAATTCTTTGAAAGGCATAACATTAATAAAGATATGTGATCAATTGGTGATCACTGGGATTGAGGCTTTCCAGTATTATCCTTAAAAAGAAACATCAGGATTCGGGAAATACCTTCTAAGCTTGAGAAGGAGAAAACTAGAATAAGAGAGAAGACTGAAAACGGAGTCCAAAAGATGGTTCAATAGCATTTCAAAACAAACTCTTTGGTTTCCGACTTCTGAGTTAGAAAAAAAAGGGAACAATAAAATACTAAACTCCTGTAAAAAGGAAACTACCAGGATTGACGACTCTGATCAAATGAAGCACCAAGCGGATCTAAAATCTTATGAAGATACAAGTTCCCTTGGTACAAACATAGGAATCTGGGACTCTGGTTTCTGGTAAAATATCAAACTTTGTAAAAAGACCAAAACACCGAATTTGGGGAATAAAGGATAAAGCAATAAAAAGACCAAGTGAAATTGAAAGAAGATCAGCAACCAACTGAGCAACAAAACAACACCAAAGCAAGCGAAAGAAAAAAAGGGGGTCCACATTTTTCCAGAGGGAAAAATGGGTCATGTTGTGAGACCACACAACAACTAGCAACCAACAAAAAAACAAAAAAATAGAAATTCAAATCCAGATCTAACATCAATGTACCAACTTTCTTTAGTCTTCTAATTATAAATCATGGGATTCTTATTCCAACATTTAGATTTCAATTTGGTTAGCATGCAAGATTAAGCATTACTGAGCTCATGTTTGTGCAATTGATTATTTCTGCCACAGTAAACTTAGAAATAGCAACTATTTTCATTAATCTACATAATATGACAATTCCTTTTAAGCCAACTAGCAATAGAGCCTTGCTGCCAGCCAAGCATCCATAGCCCCGACAAGGTTATCTCCGTAATTGCCCCAAACATAGCTCTACTTCTGGTTAGGCATCCATAGCCTCAGTAGAGTTATTTGGATGGCCTAAAGAGTTAATATCTTTATTTATTTTTCTTATTCTTTTTTTAGATATAGCAATGATAGCTCATTTTTCACTTTTGATATTCCAATGTTATCTCTTTTATCAACTTGCAGGCAATGAAGCACCACTATTAGGTTGGGAATTACAGTGGTATCAAAGGTAGTTTTTTTATTTTTCAATTAATGCAAACAATTGCTATCCCAAATTTTAGTAGAATGATTTAGATGTATTCATTTGTAGCTCAACATCAACTGAATGATTCATGCTAATTAGAGTATAAATAATTGAATAATTCTCCAATGGTTTATAAATGGAAGACTATTTTTGGTCAAGACATAGATTAAAGATCTAGAATTGATATTCTACTGGCTTGTACACCTTCAAAAGTTGCTAATTACTGAAAAGTCAAATGATGCAACACTCGAGAAAAGCAAAACAACAACAACAAATGACTATTTACAAAAAAAAATATTTACTTATGACTGGAAATAATGCTTTAGGAACTGCCCATTGACAAGCAATGGGATATCTTCACCATCCAAATACTTCAACCTATAAGTGCTATCACCTAAGATTTCAAAATTTTGATATGGGCCTGTCCATAATTTGTCAAATTTACCATGCTCACCCTTATGTTCATGAGCTTTATTCCAATACAGGACCAAATCATCTATTCTAAAAGTTTTTAATCTAGCTCTCTTATCAAACCATCTTTTTACCATGGACTGATGCCTGGAAAAATGATCTCTAGCTCAAGTACTTTTCTCATCTAAATGCATCAGTTGCAACAACCGGGCTTTTGTTTGGTCATCTAATCCAATGTATTCTTGTGCAAACTACCAAGTAGGGATTTCTAAATTTATTGGTAGTATAGGATCTACCCCATAGACTAAATGATAAGGAGAATTCCATAATGCAGCTTTCATCCTAGTACGATTTACCCAAAGGGAGAATTTTAACAAAGATT
Organism: Sequoia sempervirens; assembly: GCA_007258455.2. Lineage (NCBI taxonomy): Eukaryota > Viridiplantae > Streptophyta > Pinopsida > Cupressales > Cupressaceae > Sequoia > Sequoia sempervirens. The sequence continues at coordinate 104,659,753 of VDFB02072274.1, read as the reverse complement.
GTCATTCTTTAGGGTTCTTTTCAATCAATTTTCTAATTATATCCAATAGGTTTTTATTTGATGATTTAGCTAATCCGTTTCCCTATGGATAATAGTTAGATGAAAAATTTAGTGTTATGCCATATTCAAATGCCCAGTTATAAATTTTTAATGAAGCAAAATCAAGACCATTATCACATACCAATGCATATGGCATTCCAAACCTGGTGATATTTTTTTCCAAGAATTTGATGACCACATCCGTAGTGCATTGCTTACTGGGATACACCTCTTTCCATCTAGTACAATAGTTTGTAGCAGTTAATATAAATCTATGGCTAGCAGAATATGGTGGATTGATGGTTTCGATAAAGTCTAATCCCCATTGTGAAAAGGGATGCATCTCCATCACTGACTGTAACAGTTGAGCATTGAACCTTCCTTTATCTGATGTGGTTTGACATGTATAACAGTGTTTTTTGTGTTCATATGTACCTTTAAAAATTGTCGGCTAGTAGTAACCAACTCTCAGAATGAGGTGTGCAGTGGCTAGGGGTGCTCCATGAGTTGTTCCAAATTTATCATGTACCTCCTGCAACACTTTATCAACATCTATCCTATTTAAAAATATTAAATAAATTCCTTCATGATTTTTTTTTAATAGAGCTCCTTTGATCATGTAACTCTATGATTTTATTTTGAGGGCTCTTCTTTGATTTCTCTGCATATGATCAAGGTAGGTATGGCTAACCAAATAGTGCTAGATGTCTAAATACCATTCCTCTTGATCTTTTACATCCAAAGCGTATTGTTGACTCAAAATTTGTGGGCCTATTTCTACATAGATCTAACCAAAGCTTTTCCCTGGACCAATTTCATGGGTATAATTTCTAGATCATATTCTTCTAAAATGGTGACCCATTTGGCTCTTTTTTTTTTGAATTCACTCTTTTTTAACAACATTTTAAGCGCCGAATCTGGAATAATAGCTTTGACTATACTTCTGAGGATGTAATGTCTAAACTTGTGTACTTCTTTGACCAAAGCAAAGGCTTGTTTCTCAATGTCTGTATATGTCAACTCCACTTCCTTAAATATAACACTCATAAAAGAAATTCATTTTTCTTCTTTATTATCACCTTTTTGTGTTAATACTACTGCACAAGTGTGACTAGAAGCAAAAGAGTAAATATAAAAAGGTTTGGCATAATCTGGACTTACCAATACCAGTGCTTCTGTAATCACAATCTTTATAGTCTTGAAGGCGATCTTATCTTCATTTGTCCACTATATTTTGGCATCTTTCTTTAACATATCATTGAGTGGTTTCACTATTTCAGAGAATCCTATAATAAACTTTCAGACAAAATTGATCTTACTGAAATATGACTTCAATTATTTTCTACTTCCTGGGGGTTGTATCTTGAGTAGTGCACTCACTCTGTCTAGGTCGATTGAAATACCTTGTTTAGAAATGATATGTCCTAATAACTTGCCTTTAGTTACCCTGAAAATACATTTTTTAGGATTTAATGAAACTCCGTAAGTTTCACACTTCTGTAGTATCGCTCTAAGATCTTGAACATGATATCTTCTATCTTTAGAAAATACTATAAGGTCATCCATGTAAATAATGATGCATTTTCCTATCAGTTCTTGAAAAGCATAGTCCATGGTTCTCTAGAATTTAGCTTCAACATTTATCAATCCAAATGACATCCTTCTGTAAGAAAAAGTTCCCCACTTCATGGTGAAAGTTGTCTTCATCCAATCTTCCCTTGCTACCATTACTTGGTTATATCTAGAAAATCCATCCAAAAAGGACATCATTTGTGAAACGTTAACTATCTATAGCACTTCTTTGAGTGAGGGTAGTGGATAATTGTCTTTTTCAGAAGCCTTATTAAGATTCTAGAAATATACACACAATCATATATCTCCATTTTTCTTTCTTACAGGGACCATATTCACCACCCAAGTAGAGTGTCTGATAGGAAAAATTATCTTAGCTAATAATTTTTTTTGAACTTCCTTTTGAATTAAAGGTTCTAAGAGTGTGTTTACTAGACGTTGCTTTTGTTGGAAAGGCTTCACATCAAGCTTCAAAGGTATATTATGTGTAATTATGGAAGTGTCATAAGTCTTCAAGTCTTCATATGTCCATGCTATGACTTTCTAGAAATCTTTAAGTGCCTAAGCAATGTTTCTCTTTTTCTTCTTCAGTACAAACCTTTCCTATGAACACATTCTTAGGATCTTCTTTAGTATGCAAATTGTACAACTCAGATAGTCCTCCTTCACTTTGAGGAAAATATTTCTATTTAACTATCTATTCATGTTGAACAATCACTCTAACTAAATGATTCCTTTTAAAATATTATTATGATCTCTGGCTTGAGTCAATTCTTCATCTTGAATTTTTTCATTAGGGCGATCTATCTCTTCGATTATTTTTTCTTCAAAAATACTGAAATTAGTGATGAATTCTAATATGTGTTGGTCATCTTCGAATACCTACAATTAGTGACATTATCAGGAATATAAGGTAATTGTACTAGTTCAACTATAAATCTTTTTAGATATGATGTCTCTAAAGGTTCTAAGGTACTCGTAACAGTAGCCAAAGCATTAGCTCTTCTATTCAATCTTCTAGGGATATGACTAATGTTGAATGCATTAAAATCTTTGATTAAATCCCATACTCAATGTTGATAATTGGATAATATCTTGTAGTGGAAAATATATTTCTTTCAAAATTGTTTAACCACCAATTCTGAATCATTAAACACTTTTTTTATTCTAACTTTCTTCTTGATTGCTAGGATCAAACCATGTATAAGGGCTTCATATTCTGCCATGTTGTTAGTACACTAAAATTGTAATTGATATGTAGCAAGAAAAGACTTACCTTGCGGGTCGATAGGTTCAACTCCAATTCCAATTCCTTGTTTCAATTTAGATCCATCGAATTTAAGAATCCAGGCTTGATCATTTGTAGTTAAGGCTTTAACATTTTTTGATATCATTGAATGAATATTTTCAGTCTATGTGTCTCGATCTTTGTCTTTACATGTTTATGATTCAGTTCTTTTGACCTTTTCATGTTCTGGACAATACTAATTCTCAATTATGTGAATTATCTCTAGACACATCATATAATTGTTTTCTTTATGTGCGGCATTATGCAACCTGCACGAATCTTGCAACAACAAAATTTTTAGTGAAATTTTAATTTTACCGCTCTCTTGAGCTTTTGTAATAATATTCTTCTAAAATTTATCATAAGGGCTATTTTCTTCTTCAGAAGAATCACAATCAAATTCAATTAAAACATCTGTTCCAAGAGTCATCTCATTAGAGGGTGGGGGCCCTAGCTCGGTTGGCTAAGTAATTCCGTTGCGGCTCGACTGGTCACGAGTTCTAGTCTCCCCCATCCCGTGGTACCGGAGGGTGTGTCGTGCCAGCGCCGCCGGTCACGTTAAAAAGTTTACCAGGCGCACTGCAATTTATAGGGGGTCGTGCTACCCAATTCCTGCAGTCTAAAAAAAAAAAAGAGTCATCTCATTAGATTTCCTAGCATCACAGGTGAAAAATTCTTCAATTTTAACTCCTGAACTTCGTATTTTGTAAACTCCTAGTTCTACATCAATGTATAGAACTTCATTTTTTTTATTATAATCTGTAATCATGTATTTTATGCCTAGTTCTCTTTCAATCCTGATTTGATTAGGAACTCCCTTCCATGGTAACCACATATTTGAGAAATTAGTAGTCATATATCCATTCAATGTTTTAGACCAGCCTCTACTTAAAAGCATACCATAAGTGTCAAGTATCTCCACAACTTGAATGCCAATGTAATATTGGATTCTAGGATCAGAAGCCAATTGCATGTGAATATTAGTCAGTTCTCCAACTACATTTACTTTTTTCTTATCAAGTTGAGTGAATTTATTTAAAGAACTTGTTGTAGTTAACCCTAATGTATGCCATATGGATAACAACATCACGTTAGTAGTTGCTCAAGAATCTACTAAGCAGTTATGGAGATTCTTACCAAATATTCTCAAAGTGAGTAAAAATGGTGGACTCCAATTTTCCTTTGTAAAAGGCTACTTGCACATCTACTATGGGAACAATGCTTTTGTCTTTTTTCTTAACCTGACTATCTTTCACTTGAATTTCTTTGAATTTTCATTCTTTAAGGAAATCTTCTAAAGTATTTAAGAAATATTTCTTGATTATAGGTGTCTTGATCAATTCTGATAGAGAAAGGATAATCTTTACCTTTTTAATTTCTTTCGCTAAATAATTAGTCAATTTTTTTTGATTAGCGGAATCCATCTTTTCACCTTTTGAAGCATTTGATGAATTGTAATGAGAGGTTACCTTAGGTAGCCCTGGATTATTGCTTGATTTATCATCAAGTGGAGTGTTGAAGTTATTAGGTGGGATAGATGTTATTAAAGGCATGTTGAATTTACCTCCACTATTAACGTTATTCCTTATATTGTAATTATGTCCTTTTTGATCTTGTTGAAAGGCATGTATTTCATCTATTTCTTCTTGAGGCTCATTTTCATCCTAATAGGGAAAAGTATATGTTTCCAATGTCATAGTCAAATTATCACTTTCATATTCATGAGTGCGACTTGTGATAACATCAAGTGGTTTGAAATGTTCATAGCTTTCAAGGACTAGAGAAGAGTCATATCCCACCAGAACTAACTAATTTCCTTTAGGAGGATGGGAATTACAATGTTCATTGTAATGTGTAGAAGCAAGAAAAATGTCTAAAGCAATTTTCAATTGTGAACAATCTACTTTAGTATGAGCATTTTTGTTATGAATTCTACACCAATTATTCATCGTGAGGTCAACTAAATTCACTTTTGATGTAGACTTTTCATTTAATTCAGGATTATCTAAAGGTGTTGATACTCCCCCGCTATTAGGTTGGGTATTCCAAGGTCTAGGTGGCCTGGGAACATTATACATCCAATTCTGTGAGTTCTGATTATTATTCTGAGCATAGAAAAATTTATTCCTTAATTGTGTAACCTCTGTGGTTAACCTTTTGAGCTAAGCTATAACTTCTTTCATGTCTTCCTTTTCCTCAGAGATCTTGAAATTTTTATTTTCATGAGTTTGTGAGAAAAAGGAATTTCCATTAGGACGTAGCTCTGTAATAGCTAGACCAGGGTGAGGGACTAAAGCTTGACTATTTCCTAGTTGAAAGAAAGTATTTTGAGGAAATCTCCCATTCTAGACCACTGAAGGATAAACATTAGGAGCTATAGGATGACCTATAGGAACTCCATTTACATTTGAGGTAGGGTAAATATTCAATCTTTTTCCACCATTCATGGATGATCCATTTACAAGATGTTTCATTTGTAAATTCACACTTACGGCTTCGACATAAGCTTCGGGTAAAATAGTAGGAGAATTTGTTCTTCACTTCACAAACATATTAGTTAACGAATCTACTGATGTATAATAAACTGTGATAGCAGTAAAATTATCTACTACATAAGGTGCTTGTAACCTAGAATAAGCCTTTTGAAACTTATCATTAAAAGAAATTATAGGTTCACCTTCAAACCTCTTAATTTGAGAAAATAGATGATATAACAAAGCAGAGTCAGTTGGTGTTCTAAATCAGGCTAAGAATTGAGTTTCCATGTCTTGCCATTATCTAATAGAATTACGAGATAGGTTCATATACCATTGGTAAAATTCATCACTTAAAATGTATGGGAACAACCTACATATGATGTCTTCATGTTGAATCCTTGCTCTAAAGCATGTGTCTTTGAATATACTAATGTATTCTTCCACGTCTTTGTGAAAATAGTATTTAGGACACAAATTATCAAATTTTTTTGGTAAATCATTGTATACAACAAATTGAATTGGCAACTCCACATTAAAGAATACCATCACGATGGGGGGTGGTAGTACTAAAATAGTTGGATTCTTCGAATTTGCACTTAAACTTCCAGACTTTTGAGGTCTAGATGATGTTCAGCCATGAAGCTTGACTAAGGTCACACGAGGATCACCAGATCAAGATCTAGTGATTCTACAGAACTCCAATTTAAAACTTAACAAAACCACAACTAACAACAATAGGCCCTCCTTCTAGCACTAGTTCTTGTTGATGATGATTTTACTTGCAGCAAACAGGGTGAATAAATTCTTCATAGACAAAACTACAAAGAGCCTATCCTTCTTGAAAGATATGAAACAAAGACAACCTAAAGGGGAATTATGCATTAATAGGGAAAATATTGGCTTTCATTCAATCCCAAGTCTCTGATAACCAGGTCATGGTTGCACTAGGGTCACTCTCGGGTACTGATGTGATATTGTTGTTAATCTCAAAGGGACTATTGTTATTTTTAGCTTTGCTAAGAATTATAAGCATCACACACAAAATTTCCACTTTATTCATTAAATAACATCATGAAACCAAAAGATTTACAGTAAAATTTCATGACTATCACAAATACTTTTGCTATCACTTAAGTAGATTTAGCATTAAGCATTCAAAAATTTTATGGAAAACAAAATATTTTCAATAGAATTCCTTCCATTCAGTTAAATTTTTGGAACATTTTCAAATATTAAACACCTAATCTAAAAAAAAGTATAAAAAATATTGAAAATTAAAAGTTTCTCCCAGTTATTCTCCAAGGATGCCCCAAAGAATCAATTAAAATAGAGAAAACCTCTTTATACTTCACCATATTGATTCACAACTACATATAAAATGGTGCAAGCTTTTAAAGAGAGGGGTTTCATTTCTGGACACCAAGTAGGTTTTGCATGCACCCTTAAACGGAGCAACATACAGTCTTATTTGGATGAACTAACAAAACCAGCTACAAGAGATATTGAGATAGGTAGCTATCTAATAAGCTTTGAAATTAATCAATGTCTACGTGAATACAAAGTTTTATACCAGAATGGTTTAGAAAATAGGAAAAAAGAACAAAACTTAAAAAATTTTATGCTCCTTCGACATGCACAAATTGTGAACTTAAAATAAAAAGGAGGAGATGAACTTTTATAGAAACAAGGCCCCAGAAGTTCAACTTAAAATTCTATCCATAGAATCAGAAACAACAAATAAAAATGTGGCACGTGGCATCTGCCAATTGTCATCAAGAATATTCTAGACTAAGTCAAGGCTTTGAATTCATCAGCAACAACACCTTTACTTCCTACTTTAGCATGAACACTTTGTATATGTCGAGGCTAATAGTTTCCTTTCAAATTATCAGAATAGTGAAAATCTACCAAGACTGGGATCAACTTGCAAAATTCAAAATTAGAATCAAAATAAAACTTCATCATGCTTTCGGTGTTCGGTATCCGGTTCTCCATCTCCTCACTCATGACTCAGGCTCTGGGATACTTCCTTCATCTTTCTTTAGCTGATATTCTTACAAAAAATTTAATACTTGATGCATACGTTCTTTCAAAATTCCTTGTATCGCTTTCCAAGTAAGCTTGAGCCTAATATATTCTTCAGTTACTTGGAGTATGATATCATTCTTTTGCACTTTGTTTGCTTCATATCTGGTTATAGTGTTCCTGCATTGTATAATTTTGTCAATGACCTCCCTTGTTAGCAACTGAATAGGATCTCTATTTATTCTCTCTATCCATTCTTTGAATGCTTTACATTATTTTCCTTCCTTCCCTAATGTCTGGGGATCAAAACCTTGATGTGCTAGTATTTCAATAAATTCTTGATTTTCATCAATCAATTTTTTGCATTCGACGATGACCTTTTTAAATCCTTCGATACACTGTATTAACATGTCACCTTCCCATTTCAACTATTTCTTCCATTTTTCTGGCAATGGATGTTTAGGTTTTGATATTATATCACCATGTATTAATTCTTGTATATCTGACTGCATGAGAATTTCAATGCTTCGCCTTTCTTCGATGACTTGGTCCTGGTGAAATCTACACTCGTCTTCAAATCTCTTCAATTTCTCTGAATGGTGGTATGCTTCTTTGTACTCCTTTATTGCATCAGTAATGAATTATTCTCCTTGCTTTACCCAATATTCAATCCATTCTTCAAACATATTCATTTTATGGTGAATTGTTGCAATTGCATCTACTTGTTCTTGTTACATCAACACTGGATGTTTAGGCAGCTCAACCTATTCTTGACTAGATAAAGTTAATGACTTTATAAAATGATCCAAGGTAGCAACTCATTCTTTCAATTCTCTTTTCTTTTGTTTGTATATCTGCACTCTGGCAGTAGTAGCATTCAAATTCACTTTTATTTCCTCTAACTCTTGTTGCCAAGATGAGTGTCCAAGATTAATACTTGTTATCTTGTACTCAGGAATTGTTTCATGTCTGTCCTTATCAACTATTGGAGTAGCTATCTAGATAGTTCTATTACCATCTGCATTTCTTTGTATGACATGTTTTGTCTTTGCTCTGTGCCTAGGTTTAGGAGTGTCTACTTTTTGTATGAAATTATTCAAATTTAGAGGCAATATTTCCACTTCCATTGGAGAAGCTAATTCCCTGATTAACCAATCAGGAGTATCATCATCTTGTTGTACCATTGTAACATTTATTTGTTCTTGTTTGCCACTTGTTTCAGGAACTTCTTCTCTTTGACTTCTCACATTGTCTGAAATGGGAATTTCTTTGATCATATTTGGTATAGATTCGAGATTAGTAGGGTTTGACACTGCCGCCTCTGTCTGGAGACTTATATTTTCTTGTCTATCTAGATTTTCAACTTCATCTCTTTGAACATTATCTTCTTTATTTACTGCCACATTAGGATTTTCTTCATTTTCAATTCCTTCTCCTAAAAATTATACAACTTCCTCTTCAATTTCAATTTCAATTTCAGCATGGCCTTTCTCTAGTTCTTCAAATAATTGCGACTATTCATTAATATCTGAAACATTCCGAAGTGAAGGTTGGGAATCAAAAGTATCATCAACAATTCTTTTATTGATAGGATCCTGCTCTGCAGTCTCCCCTGTTTTCATCTCAAGTACACTAGGGTTCCTCGTATAAACTCTTCTTCTTCAATATTTATGGGATTAGAAACTTTATCCTGAATTTCCTATCACTGGATGTGCTAGGGGTTTATCTTTAGACTTCTTTTCTTTTACCTTCTCCCACATAGCACCCCATTTATCCACCTATTCTTTAATTCTAGTTTCATTTTCTTTAGAAATTTCCTCTACAACCACAAGAGTCCCTCCAATTTCTTGCTTCATACTATCCATATTAATAGAAGGGGAAGAGGTAAACAATGTTGTAGCCCTTTGAGATGCAGACCTTGTCTATGCACCAACATTTTTTGTTGCTCCTATTGCTTCATCAATAATCACTCTAGTTCATGGTTTTGTTGTAGAGGAAGATGTACCTTTAGGTTTTACTTTTTGTTTATCTTTACTAGTCTCTGTATCTTTCTGTTTATCAGATGGTTTAATGGGAACTCCTTGTCTTGTAGTTTTAGGGTTTCTTTCTTCAATTCTAATACCTTGAGCTTCCTTACTAGTTTTCTTTCCTTTCTTGGTAGGCTCTCCACTTTCAAAAGTTGTTTCATATCTTTGCTTCCTCCTTTTATCTTCTAAGAATGTAGGGTCAATTCCTCTTTCTCTCAAGGCTTTACAAAAATCATCAATCCAATGTTGAGTATAAACTAATACTGGTTTGGTGAACTCATCGATTGATGTCATGTCTTCATTATTAAAACTTGGGTCTAGAATGGGTTCATCATATACCCTGTATTCATTATAGAACTTATTTAGCACCTGGCCAACATCCTCTTCCAACTAATCTGGAATATCATGAAGCTTGAGAATTCACATAGATTCTAGGGACAATCTTTCATACTTTCTTCTTCTTACCACATGCTCATCTTCACAATTAAGCCAATAATCTTCTAGGTGTGGCACATGAGCACAAAAACCAACTATATTCTTAGCAATATTTCCTTAAATATCATAGTATATCCTTTGGCGTGGGAACTCTTCAAAATGGTATGTTCTTAACTCTTCTTTACACAAGTCAGTTACTTTAATTACACTACACTTGTAATTTCCTATTGCAATGAGAAATTTAAAAGAGGCCCTCTTGTGAGAATGGCTATAAAGAGCCTGAGACTACTTTAATTGTCTCACCAATTCTAATAAAAAAAAATTATCTGTAGGGTACCTAGGCAACATGAATGGATTTCCATCAAATCCCTCCACTCTAATGTAGGAGTAAGTTGGGAACTGTATGTGCCAGCCTCCCATTGGCCGAATGTAACTTTGTGCTTCCAGGGATAATTTTTTGGCTTTATCACCTTCCATTGTTCTAACCAATTTCATGGAGATCAAATCATTAACTTTCCTATAATCATATTTATACCCATGGATGGTGATTTGGGGTAGATGTGCATATATCAAATTGTTTCCAACCTTTGTGCCTAGAGTACCAATCTATCTCAACCCTTGTTTATTGGTCCTCATAGCACACGATTAAATAACATACGATGACATGTAGAAGCACCCAGTTTTGGGAAATATAGTTATCTATTTATATATTCTATCACTTATCAGCTTTCCCCAATGCAATTCCACAAGACTTTTTAGCAAGCAGGATATTATTACAAACATCCAAGGTTCAAATTTGCTTGCATCTCTTAAACCAACTACTCTGCTCAACAAAGTTATCATATCTTGCATTTCTTGTTTAAACATAGACCTCTAAACTACCTTGGTTTTTTGTGTAATGGGCTCTTGGCACCATTGGGGTACTCATAATTTCTCTATTACGCTCTTTAGCATTCTGGTATGTCTTTCTTTTAGCCTTTATATCAACATTGAACATTTGTGTGTAAATGGGGAGACAAAACATGTATATGATTCCTTTCTATGATAAGTTTGCATAAATTTTCCCTTCCTTCTCAACGACCCTCTTGGTTGGGTTGTAGTAATTTATAGATTGCATAACCAATTCAGGGGCCTCTATGGCTAGTGGAAACCCTCCTGCAGGAAGTAACCCATTTGCCACAACATTCTTGGAACACTGACAAGCATTTTCTTTTAATAGCCATGAATGGATTTCAATGTCGGAAGACCATCCCATGTGAGTGTTTGTGACCACTACATTGATAGGTATAGCTTGTGAATTGCAATACTTAAATTCATCTTTTGGCCTTGCATCAGAAGTGCTCATTTTGTGTAGTGTGTTCTACAAATTTTAGAATATGTGTCTTGTGTGCGAGTTAGGGTTAAATTTAACCAAAACTTATAGTTTATAAAAATTTCAATTCATTTTCAATTCAATTCAAGAAATCAGAGAATAATCAACATTTCAATTTTTGAGCAGAAATATCACTATCGAGATTTTTAACTTGAGAAACACTTAACAAAATATCAGTTATTCAAAACATACCTAGTTATGGTTAATAATGGTGATCTTTCAGAATGCAACTTCAAAACCCTTCATAGTTGTGTCTAGGTTTCTCAAAATTTACCTTTCTTTGCATGCCAATGTCATTTAGTTACTTCAATGTCCTTTGCCAATTTTCAATATAACACGAAGTAGAGTTTTGAAAAATAAATTGCATGCTTGAGGTGGTGCCAAGTACATAGGTAGTTCACCACCTTCATTTAATTACCTGTTATTTCACATTAATTCCTTGAATAAAGGTGCAATAATTACGGATTATGGTTCAAATTATGAACACCTAGATTTCTGCATGGAGTTGCCACTAGAGAAGAAAGACAACGCGATGATTATACTTGGTAATTAGATGTCATGCTAATTCCTTGAAAGGAATATGTTAATGAAGATATGTGATCAATTGGTGATCACCTAGATTGAGGCTTTCTGGTATTATCCTTAAAACGAAACAGTGGGATCCAGGAAATACCTTCTAAGCTTGAGAAACAATAAAATACCAAACTCCGGTAAAAAGGAAACTACCAGGATTGACGACTCCAATCAAATGAAGCACTAGGAAGATCTAAAATCTTATGAAGATACAAATTCCCTTGGTGCAAATGCAAGACTTTGGGACTCCAGTTTTTGGTAAAATGTTAAACTCTATAAAAAGACCGAAACACTGAATCTGGGGAATAAAGGATAAAGCAATTAAAAGGCCAAGTGAAATCGAAAGAAGATCAACAACCAATCGAGTAGAAAAAAAATTCCAAAGCAAGTGAAAGAAAAAAAGGGGGTCCACATTTTTCCAAAGGGAAAAATGGGGCATGTTGTGAGACCACCCAACAAACTCGAAGGAGCACAGAGGCCGGATTCTATATCGAGTGAAGCATTTATCAAATGATTTGTTATTTTTCCTTGGCTCAATTGGATTTGGACAAGTTGCCTAGATGCCTAAGGTGCAGACACATTTAGCTATGATGCCAACAGTGGTGGAGAGATGGAAACGTGAGACTTCATTGTTCCATATTTCGACTAGAGAGGCCACTGTGACCCTAGAGGACATATGGTGGATCTTGCAGATCCCCATACATGATGAGCACATTATATACAATGTGGAGGCCATTGGTAATGCCATTTTATAGTTATTTTACATCGACGAGTACAAGACAGATAGTGGTTAGATTGACCTTGCTTGTTATGAGGGGATTGCTCCTTATTTGACCCTTTTTTCTGGTGCCCTAATCTTGGGAGTCCTCATTCCCAATCGTCAAGATAGAGGTTGTAGCATTGGATGGGGTATTAATTGGTCTTAGATGATGGAGTAGATGAATATCTATGGTTGGAGACCAGTTGTCCTGGAATTGTTATATCATGATATGCACTAGGTTGTATACTGTGGGGCCTGCAACATTGGGGTCAGGGTTATACTTCCTCATGTCTAGTCATATGAGCATATTGTCATACTAAGGCCAGCTATAGAATATTTTCAGATAGACCATGATGATCCTATTATGTATAGGTATGAGGGGATGACCACCCTCCACTACACAGGTATCACAGGCATCCTGCACTAGAGATGAGTTATTGATGAGATGACTATATTCTGATGGAGACCCTAGCTCCATTTCCACAGATGGCATGATGATGATGCCCAACTTTTCTACTCCCACTAGAATAGATATATGTAGGGGAAAGAGCACCATATGATAGAGTGATACCTTCTAGATAGGGTTGCTCAATAGTTTGGAGAGGTGCAAGATGCACCTGATGATGTATATAGAGCTTTCTTTGCATGGAGATAGAGGGAGACAGCCTGGGGATAGAGGATCCAACCCCAACTAGCGGTTGAAAACTTTAGATAGTTAGTGATGCAGCCTTGGGTTTACTTTGATGTTCCTATAGATGTAGGCACCACAAATGCTTATGATGCATATTGGTAGGATCGCGCTCCCATCAGACTAACTCTACCAGTGGTGTCAGCAGTAGGTAGACGACGGGTCAGAGGACCCCGAATTGGATAGGTGCCACAATAGCCAGGTCATCAGCCATAGGGTGGTCAGGGTAGAGGCACGGGACATGATGGTTAGGTATGACCATTAGTGTCACCTATTGGTTAGAGGGCACCATACCAGCAGCCACAGTTGGGTCTTGATTCGAGGGACAAACAGATAGCAATGTTGTAGGCATAGATATAGGTTTTGATAAGGAAGCTACAACAAGCCCATGCTCAAATACAGACCCTAATCCAAGAGCGGGATCATGATAGGAAGGAGGTGGTGTAGGAGTGCCAGATGAGATAGGATGTTGACCTTGGATTAGCTCAGGAGATAGGTTGGAGATAGTAGTTGGAGGCTACAACACAGTAGGTGTAGGGGCAAGCAATAGTCCCAGCTAAGTTGTATGGATGGGAAATGCAGGAGGCATCATATTACAAGTTATTATATTAGAGTTGTGGCATAGGAGCAATGGGAGCCAGATTTCTCCCACATCAGTTAGGTTGCTCCTAGCAGGAATCCTTGTGCAGGGCCATCAGGTAGACCATCAGGGTCACATCACTAGAGTCAAGGAAGCCACCATGGTGACAAACATAGTGAGGGTAGCTCAGGGAATTGATAGTGCACTAGACACATTTTTGATTATACAACTTGATTTATGATGTGTATACATTCATTGGCTAAGTTTTGATTAGCCTCTTGTATATTCGATGATGATACTATATATCTAATTTTGATTGTATGACATTCAACTTTTTTGACATATATACATGAGATGATTTTGATGTGATTATATGATGTGATATTATTTCATTTTACTTTATGTGTTATGGATGCATATGCTATGGATGGATCTATTTAATGGTTATTCTATAATGCTTTATGTTTAATGATGTGATGTAATATAATGATATGAATGCTTCAGTAATGTATGATGGATCTATATGGATGTATGTTTATGTGATGGATGCAAATCTATATTATGCTCTGATAGATGCAATGCAATGATATTTTTATTTCTTTTTCAGTATCTTTTCTATATGTGATATGATGATGTAGGATGTATGTATGCATGATGTGATGATTCTGATAATGGTTATGCAATGGCTATGCAATGGATGAAAATGCAAATGTGCTGCTTATGAGATGCTTTGAATAACCAATCTATATTATGCTAAACACCATAAATGATAATACAATGATGGATGATGTTTTCTATTATGATGATATGGATGCAGTATGTTGATGGTTTGTGGATGTAGGATGAATGCAAATAAATTTTTTTTATTTTGAATGTTATGATACCATGTTAGTATTAGTATATGGAGAAGATAGAAAAAATAGTGATCAACCCTTAAGTTCTAGATGATGTAGAAGTCCAACAAGTCTATGAGTCATTGAGACTTTATTAGATATGATAATGAATGATGATGATGATGATGTATTGCTTATCATGGATTGGGGTTGTAAAGAGCTTACTTTCCTTATTTTTGATATCACACATAGATACGATGCATCAAGGTATAGAAAACCAAGATGGTGTTGTACCTAGTGAGATGGAATTTGACTTGACAATCAAATAGGAGTATCCCTGTTCACACCCGACATACAAAAACTTATTAGGATGTATTTCAGATATTTCAAACATCTCAAACTAAAACATAGAAAGGAAAAACATTCCCATGTAATAGTCAACAAGCTATTCAAAATATCCTCCCTACATACCTAACATAGCAAGTATTGCCAAAGTTATATTACAAGAATATCCAACAAGCACAACAGACAAAAGATAATGATCAATGCCCCATTCCTTTCTCTCTAAATAATTTTGATTAGACATCATTGAGAGGTCATTGGAATGAGTGCAATAAGATAAAGCAACATGACAAAGATCAAGTAAACAAACAAGCTAGTGTTCTTCATACCTCTAGCCAAGAGTAAACTACGGTGAGGTCTGATGTTGATGTCCATTGTAGGAAGGATGAATCCTAGGAAATGATGTTATCATATGATTGTGAGATTAACTGAATGATGGGATATTGATACCAAGAATTGACCAACTTGTTTACCTATTGACCTAGACTTGAGATCTATAACGTTTGGGTTTTCACTTTTAAATTTTCTATACTTGTTTCCAATTGTTTTTCCAAAGGTTGAAGGTGACGATTGATTTATTGTTAGTGAATCTTCATTGTAGGTGAACATGAAATGGGATGGATGATTTTGGGGTTTTTTAATGTTTTTGGTATTTTTGAAATGTTTTGAGGCTATTTTTGGTATTTCTTGAATTTTTTTACAAATGTTTTGATTTTCAAAATTTCTAATGTTTTTGTGTTATCTGAGATTTTTACCAAGAACCTAATCTAAGGACCTATCTTAGGGGCCTTAGGGGATGATCAAAGATTAGCCTTGCCTACGTTGTACACATAGAGACCATGTAGTTCGACTGACACAAACTCATTTATTGATGAAGAATGAACAATTGGATTTCTAGTTTATTATGACGAACTCCTAAAGACAAACCTAATGTTTTGGGGGCCAATCAAATAGCCTTGTGTACATTCAAGCTCAGAGATGACGTAGTTTGACATGATGACTCTATTTTGGAATTTTTCCATTTTTGACCTATTTTTGGATGTTGATATGTTTTAGATGGTTTATATTTTTGGATTTTCTGAATGTTTTTGGATTTTCCAATGTTTAAGGAATATTTCAAGAATATACACGAATATGATCCAATCTAGGTATAGGGACATGCCCACAACATGATGTGATAGACTACTCTGATATAGGAAGGACAAGCCGACCTTAGGAATGTGCCAAGTAGTTCTAGGATGGAACATGATACCAATGTAGAATCAAGCTATGATGCAGACGCAGATGGGTAATGGAAGGATCAATGGGATGGGTGAATGTGATGGAAAGTGATAGTAGGTGACATAGAACAAGCCAAAGGATCGATGGTGGATGGAAAGTGCTTATTTACACAAGGCGCTTGATTGCAAGGTTTTCACCAAGGTACCTTCCCAAAGCGCCACCGAAGTGGTTTTCACTAGAGGATAAATTATTTTTTCTTTATTATTTTCAATCCTTTTTCTAATTTTTTTGGATTTTTTTTATTATTTTTATTTTTTTGTAGTTTTGACTTATACCTTGCAAGCTTAGGCATAAAACTTTTTGTTTGAGAGCTATTGATAGGATCCTATAGAGATTCACCTTCAGGTGTGGATAGCTGATATGCTCTTGATTTATAACTTGTTGTGATGATGAAGGGCCCCAACCGGTTGGATTCAAACTTGCCCTTGTCTAGATTTGGTACATTCTTCTAATTTTCTTTCAACACGATCTCTCCTTACTTGAAATGACTGACTCTTGATGTTCTTATTATAGATCCTTTTGAGATGGTTCTGGTAGACCTGTAGGTGGTTCAAAGCATCCATGCACCGCTCATCCAGTAGTTCTAGCTCATTCAACCATGACACCCGATATTCTTCATTAATAATGAGATTCTGCAATGATATTCTTAAGGATGGGAGCTAGATCTCAATGGGAAGGATGGCTTCTAATCCATAGACCAGGGAGAAGGGTGTTGCACCTATAGTCATGCAAATACTTGTTCAGTAGGCCCATAAGGTAAGATTTAGCTGTAGGTTCTAGTTGTGACCAACTTCATTGACTATTTTCTTGAGAATTTTTAGGATGGTTTTATTAGAAGCCTCAGCCTAGCCGTTACCTTGGGGGTAGTATGGAGTGGAGAAGCAATGTTGGATATTGAATTTTTGACATAGCTCATAAACATCCTAGTTCTTGAAAGGTGTCCCATTATCTAAGATGATGTCTTGTGGGACACCATAACATAAAATGAAGTAGTTTAGGATGAATTTGGAGATCTGCTTCCCTATGATGTAGGTCATTGGGATGGCCTCCACCCACTTTGTGAAGTATTTGGTGGTAGTGATAATGAACTTGTGTCCATTAGATGAGGTGGGTGAAATTTTTCCAATGAGATCAAGCCCCCATTGTGAGAAGGGTCAAGGTGCTATAATCGATTGGAGCTCCTAAGCTAGTGCATGGATGAGGTCCCCATGTTGTTGACATTGCAAAAATATTTGAACATAATCATGAGCTTCCTTCTCCATTGTAGGCCAATAATACCCATTCCTTAGCAGTTTCTTGGCCAAGGTCATACCACTAGAATGTGAACCACAAATACCATTGTGTACCTCAGTTAAAGCAATCAAAGCTTCCTTGGGGTTAAGACATCATAAAAGGGTTCCTTCAATAATTCTATGGTATAGGGTGTCACCTATGATAATGAAACAGGATGAATTCTTAATAAAGGTTCTTTTGAGGTTTGGGGTGATGTTAGTGGGGAGGAATCATATTTTTAGGTAGGTGTATATGCCATGGTACCAAGGATCATCAAGACTGATGATTTCACAAATGAACTTAGAATCTGGTACCTCAAAAGTTGGTATGAGAAGCTGGTCTACCAAGAATTCATGTTTAGGGATATTTCATGGGATATCAAACAATGATCCAATTGTAGCCATAGTGTCAACTACTCTATTGTTTACCCTCAGTATTTTCTCAAATGTGATGTCAATGAAGAATTCCTTGAGATCCTCCACCAATTTCTTGTACAGGGTAGGATTTTCATCCTTTGTTTGGTATTCATCATTAACCTAGTTTATAATTAGCTATGATTCCCCATAAACCTTAAGTTCCATGATTTTCCACTATACTACAATTCAAAGTCCTATGACCAGAGCCTTATACTCCACAATATTATTGGTGCATGGAAAATATAACTTATATGAATTCAAGATGCAATCTCCTTGTGGTGTGATGAAGAATACACATGATCCTAACCCATCCTATGTATATGATCCATCAAAATATACTTTCCAATGGTCTATTACACTTAGGTTGAAAATAGACTCATCATGAAATTTTGATACTAGCGGGTTTTCTAAATATATAGGTGCTTTTTCCAGTTGATCCACGATTACTTGTCCCTTGATGGCTTTCCATTCTACATCAATGTCATATTTTGTTAGGATCATGACCCACTTAGCCATTTTCCCCATGAGTGGTTCTTTAGAAAGTATATACTTTAGAGGGTCTATCTTGGTGATGAGCTTTATTTGACGAGCAAGCATGTAGTGTCTATTTTTTTGTGAGGAAACACTACCCCAAGACAAGATTTCTCAATGAATGTGTAGTTTATCTCATGTCCCACCAAGGTTCTATTGATATAGTAAATGGCTCTTTCTTTCCCTATTTCATCATGTTGTGCTAGAAGAGCACCAAGGGCTGCCGTTGTTGCTGATATGTATAGGATTAATGGTTTGTTCTAGATCGGTGGAATGAGGAATGGCAGTGTCAACAAGTATTCTTTGATTTTATTGAATGCCTGATTGCATTTCTCATCCCACTTGTAAGTTACCCCCTTGTGGAGTAGATGAGAATATGGGACAATTTTATCTGCTAGCTGTGCTATGAATCTGTGAATGGATTGGAGCCTTCCCTGCAAGCCCCTTAACTACTTCAATGTTCACGACGCTTCCATTTCAAGAATTGCTTTGACTTTTGTAGGGTTTATCTCAATTCCTCTCATTGATATAATATACCATTGAAGTTTTCTTGACTGCATGCCAAAAACACATTTCTTGGGATTGAGTCGTACCTTATATTCTTGTAGTCTATCAAAGATATATCCTAGTGTTACTATGTGGTCTTGATGCTTTCTTGATTTGGCTAGTATGTCGTCCACACAATCTTCTATAGATTTGTGGATCATGTCATGAAAAATCATAGTCATAGCACTTTGATATGTAGCTCTAGCATTCTTTAACTTGAATGGCATCACGTTCCAATAGTAGGTGCCCCATGGACAGGTGAAAACTATCTTATGTTGATCATCCTTTTCTATCATAATTTCATTGTACCCTAAAAACCTATCCATCAATCATAGAATTTCATGTTTATGTTGGGAAGAGGAAAATCACCCTTAGGGAATTCTTTGTTCAGATTTTTGAAGTCAGTGTAGATACAAATGCCCCCAATGAGCTTAGAGACTGGTACAAGGTTGGAAACCCATTTAGGATAATCAATGGGTCATATGAAGCCAACGCCAAGGAGTTTCTATAGCTCAAGTTTGACCAATAATGTGATTTACAGATGCATATTTCTTAATTTCTATTTTACTAGTTTTTCCTCGAGATAGACTGCTAGATGATGGAATACTACCTCTGGATCAAGGCCTAGAATTTCAACGTAGGTCCATGAAAAAATTTACTTTCCTTTCTTTTAGAAATGTAGTTAGAATTTCTTGTTCCTCGGTCAAAAGTGACTCTACATAGAAAGTGATATGTGGTGTCTAATCAGTTCATATATTGATCGAGTTGCATCTTTATGCCAGTACTGTTGTTTTTTCTTGATGGATGGAACTAAGGAGAAGATTGAATCCCTCATCCTTTGGCACCTCAAAGAGGTTTTCGCCATTGGATATGTCCTTTATTTTTACTATTTTTGGGTCAAAAAGTGCAACAAACATTATTATTAGATTTTATATTTTGTGACTAAGAGATTCAATTGTTTCCCCATAGTACGCATGTGTGTCCAACTCAATATCAAACCCTGATTTGTAGTCTCCATATGGTATAGTATCCCTTAGACCCATGAATTCTGAGAGAGCCTCATCATTTTCAAATGTGTCTAAGATCGATGGTCCTTGTTGGTCACAATTGATGAGTTGGGGGTAAACAAGTTTTAGTTCAGTGGTTTGGTTACTCGACTCAAAAGACATGGTTGTGATCATAAAAAGGGAGGAGTCCTCAAATAGCATGGGTAGGTCAGAGAGGAGATCCTCAAAAGGATAACTATTCGATATAAGCACCGATGGGGAAGCTTTGACTATTTTAATTGTAGCACCCTTTCCAAGTATGGTTAGCTTCATAGGGGTACATCCAAGGCCAAGATTCTTGGGGTACTTCTTAGGAAAAATGGGTTCAAACAAATTATTATCATTTTTCCCAAGATTCTCATTTTTATTATAGCCCCAGTTAAACATTAATTGAAGAACTTTGTTGCTTTCTTCCATGGGGAGATCTGGTATGGGCCTTTCATCTTGGTATAGATGGTTGGATACATCTTTCTCATCCACCACCTTTTTTGTTAGGTCTCCCCATTTTTTGAAGGTGGTTGCTTTTTCTTTTAAGGTTTGAGATGTTGTGTCAATTGGTTGTGGTTTTGCATGAGATATAAGAGATTGAGGTAACTCTCCTAC
Organism: Sequoia sempervirens; assembly: GCA_007258455.2. Taxonomy (NCBI): domain Eukaryota; kingdom Viridiplantae; phylum Streptophyta; class Pinopsida; order Cupressales; family Cupressaceae; genus Sequoia; species Sequoia sempervirens. Next base: position 104,639,047 of record VDFB02072274.1, on the reverse strand, counting down.
CATAAATGAACTCTTTTTCATTTTATAGTCCCCACATCCATGATCTTGGATAATAACCTAAACATTTGGGATGTTTGGAATGGAAGGTATCTTTGTCTCAGAAGTGGAGGCTAAGGTGGATGGGTCAACATAAGGAGATTTGGGTCCCTCATCATTTTTTGGGAGTTGGGGGATCTTATAATATTTGGCCTCCAGATTTTTGAAATAATAAAAATGCTTAGGGTCACCATGGATTATGACTTCTTGGTTTTGATAATGGAATTTCACACATTGATGGAATGTGGATGTGACAAATTTCATCCCATGGATCCATGGGTGCCCCAGAAGAATATTATACGAGAGTTCAAGGTCAAGAACCTAGCAAGTGGTCTCCATGATTGTTGGCCCCACTTGAATGGGGAGTTGAATGGTGCCTTGGGACACCCGTTCTTGATCATCATAGGATTTGATTGTGATACCTTTTCCCTTTTCAATGACATCTTCTGAGAATCCAAGATTCTTTACCAACTTCAAAGTACAAATATTTAAACCTACGCCTCCATCCACCAAGACTCTTTTGACTTTGTTCTTGTGTACTAGGACTTCAAGATGCAGTGCACGGTTATGAGATGGTTGGGTTGGGAGATCATGTTTGAAGAATGTGAGGAGATGTGGTGTAGTGATTTGTTTGGCTATATCTTGGAACTAGTTTGCATCAAGATCTATGGGAATGGAAGATGTGACGAACACCTTCTCTAGGATGTCCTTATGTGCAGGTTAGATTTTTAGAAACTCCATGATGGAGATTTGGGCGGGGGTCTTTTTCAATTGATCTAAGACATTATAACCATTAGGGATTAATTTTGAATTGGTGGTGGGTGCCTTGGGTGGTGGTGAGGGTCCTAGAATGGAAATTCTACCACTACGTGTGGTGAATCCACACTTGGCTCTACGTTCTTTGATATTAACAACTATTACCCATTCATCCAAATATGTAGCAACTTGGTCATAAATATGGTTTACATTGTGGTAGCTCTTTCCTTTACCATTGTTGTTTCCTTTATTGTGATCTGACATCAAATTCATCTATATTTTGAGGTCTTGATTCTTGGCTAGTTGTTCAATGTCTATAACCTTATCATCAATGAGATCTTGGATCAGATTCTTGAGTCTCATGCAACTGGCTATCATATGCCCCTTTATTTTGTGAAAATCACAAAGGTGCTTCTCGTTATACCATGGTGGTTTAACCTAAGGCTCTTGATAATTTTCATAAATGGGGATTTTGATGAGATTTGCTTGTACCAGCTGTTGCATGAAATATTTGATTGGTTCCCCAAGTGGTGTGTATTTTCATTTAGGGGGATGTCTATTCCTTGGGGGTGGTCCCCTTTGAGCATTTAGGTTGTTGACAGTTTGATTATTGGGTTGTTATTGTGATGATGGGTTGATTTGTGGGTTGCTTTGGGTATTGATTTGTGGTTGTTGGTACATTTGTTGTTGTGTATTCTGGCTTGGGGCACTAATAACAACTTGAGCATCAATGACACCATCATTGGTGACATTTTTGTTCTTTTCCCATGTGCGAGGTTTTTCATTGTAACTTGTTGATGGTCGATTGTCTTGGTATGTGGGTGTGCCCCCTTATGCTATAAGGGCTCTTTCAATGTTGAGCGCTTTTGGAATCAATTAGTCATAGGTTGTTATGCATTTCATTTTCAAATGAAAGGACAAGGTCCCTTCAATGTTGGAGATGATAGTCCTGATTTGTTGTTCTTCTGGCATACACCATTTTCTCTTGTTGGCCTTGGATCGCCATCATTGCAAGAAGGATGCAAATGTTTCTCCCTTTTTTTGTTTTAGGTTGGATAATTCTCCCAAGCTCACTTCCACACCTATGTTAAATGTATAATTCTCTATGAATAATTCCATAATTTCTTGGAACTTTTTAATGCCAGGAGGGAGATGGGAGAGCCATTCCATTGCTTGACTAGCCAAGCTTCAAGGGAAGAGTTTCATTAGATAAGAATCATTGTATGCAACTTCCATCTAGTGCACGTGGAATTCCCTAATGCGATCTTCTAGATTTCTGTTTCCAAAGTATTTGTCAAATTTTGGTAACAAAAATCCTTGTGGGAATGGAGCCATAGAAATGTTTCTATCAAATGGATAGGGACACAAGTTTCCCTGCATGTGTGATATTTTCACCTTCATGGATTGGATGTCCAGTATCTGTTGTGAAATAAATTTGACCTGTGAGGAGAGATCATTTTGTGGATCAGGTAATGGGATGTATGTGTTTTGGGATGGTATGGCGGGTTGGATGAGAAAGGTTGTTGATCACATGTTCGTGAAAGGTTGTTGTAGGTTTTGTTGTGTGAGCAATGCTTGTTGATATGCCTGTAGTTGTTTTTGTGCCAATAACGCTTGTTGTTGGCCTTGTTGTTTTTGTTGTTGTTAGTGAGCTAATAGTGCTTGCTGTTGTAAGTGTTGTTGTAAGACTTGCTAATAGGCCTGTTGTTGTAACAAGGTTTGTGTTTGGGATTGTTGTGCATGGTATTGGGCTTGTGCTTGAGCTTGAGCTTGTTGAGTGGATTTTGCAACTTGTGCAACCTGTGTGGCTTGTTGTTGTTGCAGTAAATCTTGTACTTGTGCTTGGGTAGCTTGTTGTGCTTGAGCTTGTTGTGTTGTCTACTATTCTTGTTGTGTGGCTTGTTGTGCATGTGCTTGTTGTGCAACTTGTTGAGGTTGGAACTGTTGAAGCACCTTTTGGTATGCTTGTTGGGTTTCTTGCAATATGATACTATCTTGATTTGCCATATTTTGATTTGGTGGTGGAGGTGGGGGATTTGGTGGAATGGTGTGAGATGAGGTGGCAAGATTTTGTTGAGGTGGTTGTTGTGGTATTTGTTGAGTGATGACAAGGGCTTGTGTGGTAAATGGTATGGCTGATGTGCTTGGTCCTTGGGAGACCATGTTTTGAAGAGTTTCAAGTGTTGTAGATGGTGTAATGATTGGTTGAGATGTTTGGATAGGTGCCACTTGGTGTTGCAATGTCAGTGGCATGCTTGGAGGATTTGGTATGACTAGTTGGCTGATTTGATTTATGACTGGGGGATTGATTTGATTTGATTGGCTTTGGATTGGTATGTTGGGTAAAGGGGGTTACCCTAAACCTTGGATTGGTGTGGATGTTGATGTTAAAATAGAGAATGATGGGAATATTGGTGGTGTTTTCCCTTACAAAAGTGAGGATGATGCGTTAAAATTTCCCACTTTTCCAAATGAATCTACTTGTCCTTGTGATATCATGGGGAGAGAGACTTGTGTATCAAGAGGGTATGTTGGTATTGTGGAAAAGGTGTAGGGATTGTTCGTATCATAGAAGATGAGTGGTACATATGGATGTTTTGGGTCTTGTGGGATAGTGCTAGGCATACTCAAGATCATGTTTGTATCCAAGTTTTGGTTGTCGACAAGTGGATGTGTTTGAAAAATTTTTAGTAATGAGCTTCCCTTTGTGATCATGGTTTGACTTGGAGCCTGAGATCATGTTTGTTGTATGATGGGTTGGATGACGTTTGGGAATGAAGGCATGAATGGTGTTTGAGGTATACCCCCAAAAGGTTGTTCAATAATAGTGCTCACATAAAAATTAGAAGGGAGTTTAGTCCCTTCTTTTGCTAATGCCAACATGTATTGTGTGGGATTGACCCTCATGATTGTATTGACAATCTTGTGTATTTTGAGATTTTGTTCTAGCTCAATTATTTCATATTGGGACATTCCTTGGAAGTTTTTGGTGACATCCTCCACTTGGAAACCTCCCTCTTCAAGATCTTGTGGTAGTTGAGGGGGGTTAAGTGGAGGGTTTATTGATTCCCTAGGGTTAAATTTTGATGTAGTTTGACTCAAATCACTTGAAGTGGATGTTTCTTTGTTTTGAACCATGATCTTCTTGTGTTGTGATCTTGTTTGAACCATAAAATTGGGATCACCCTTTGGGAATATAGGAGCTAAACTTCTAACTCCTTGGGTTGGTCTAAACTTTAGGTACAAAAAGTAAACCTAGGATGTTAAGGATCAAATTATGGTGGTGTGATAAATGAAGAGTGAATGATATGGATGTTTGAACTTTTGAGAACTTTGGAGGAATACTAGACTTTAGGATTTTTGGATTTTTATTTGGATTTGGTTTGATTTGGATAATGGACTTATAAATCCCAATATGTTAGATGTTATCTTGGAGTAACCTTGTCCATGTGGGTGATAATTTAACTAAATGTGTGAAGAAGGATTTATCCACACACACTTAGCCAAACAAAGTGATTTTTATTTTTATTGAAGGATTTACCAAAAGTCTAGTATGCATGCTTTTTTCAAGGTTCTAAAAGTTGTTTGTGAGATGGAATTTGATTGATGATGTGACAAATGAAAGTGTTGATTTTATCCTAGATGAACCTAAAAAGACTTTGTTTACAAGACCAAGATATCAAAGAACATGCTATACCTCTAAAAGTTTATTCAAATATTATTACCCAAGAAGTGGTTCATATTGAGCATACATATCTAGATTGTTCAATGGAATGAGTCTATAAAACCTTGTAACCTTCTTGATTATCTTGTGATGTTGTCTTAGGTTTAACTTCCTTATGTACTTCTTGATAGCCTTTTGAGTATGACAACTAAAATTAAAGTTTTTTCACAAATACTTTTGCTTTGGAATCTTCACTTTGTGGGAAATAATGAGAAAAAACACATATGTGGGATTCAATTGTCTTTTATCTTGATTAAATGGATTCTTTTTACCACATTAACACTTCTTGCTTAACTTTTCAAACTGAATTTCTATGTCTTAACTCCTTTTCATTCCACAAGGCCCATTATGTGAAAATCAAAGAATCAAGGCCATAGTTTTCCTAGGTCGGCTTTGGAGAGAACAAATTAAGATATGGGCCCAAATATTTAGAAGCCTCTAAGGATAAAATCCCTAGGGACAAGAAGTTATATTTGGACTGTTCAAGGATATTTTTTCTTTCCAAAGGGTTTGAAATTTTGATGAATTGTTTAATGTTGTTTCAAAGTTTGAGATCCAAGCAAAGTATTTGACTGACTCACAAATTGCATAACCCTAGGATAGAAATGGCTATACTTGTTGAATTCCCACTTGGATTTCTCCAAACACTAAGACAAAGTGAACAGTTAGAGATTTGGCGACACTGGCTCCCCTCCATGACACACACTTCTTGGGACCACCAAATCTCAAAATCATAAAGATCCGGAGAGCTTAAGGATTTTTTTGTTTCTACTTTGAATAGTACAAATGTGGGGTGACTTTAGAACAATCGTTCTTGCACCAACAAGTATTAAGGATTTTGGATTTTAAAAAAATGGTTGTAGTAAGGTCATCTGATTTAGGGGATACTATGATAAACCCTGTGAAGAGGTCTCCCAACCCTTAGAACAAGGACTTTACACATCATAAATATACTAGGGAAGATCTATCATGTACCACTTCTCGTTGATTGCAAACTTTCCTTGCAATCAAAAATTTGCATAGCAGTTCGGAAGAGCTTGGTGTTAGCTCATTACCCCTTGGTTCATTCCCTCTGTTTCAAGTAGGCGGTTAGGACCTCTAAAGATAAACAACAACAAAGAAGTAAATTTGTATTTCAACTGCCTAGATTGCGTAAAGCACTAGGAGGGAGCACACTCAATGCCTTTCCTTCACACTCATGTATGATTGTTCAATTTTAGCTCCAAATTGAAATGTGTGAGTGAATTTAGACAACCAATGTCAATGGAATCCTTTTGATTCTCAATATTGTTGAGTGGTGCGAAAAAAGTGCATACACGTTTAAATGACACAAATTGCAAAAAATCACAAGAAAAATGAAGGAAAAGTTATTTTTAAACCCAAAGTAAATGTGAGTTCATTTTAAAGCACCAAGCTTAAATGTGAGTTTTTCTTGTTCAATTTTAGCCCAAAATCAAAGTCTAGTAAGTTCTTATTGTTCAATTTTAATCCAACTTTGACAAAGCTTAAGTTATTTTTTAATTAAATAAGCCCAAAAAAAAATTATAGTTGGTCCTAAAATAGAAATGAAAGATAGAAGTGGAAAGCTTGAGCTATTACAAAGAGCATTAAAAAATGCTTTTAGGTCTCCAAGTCAATTTTCCTCCCTTTCCTACAAAGATAATGCTATGCAACAAATGTGATGCTGAAAATGATGGTGACTATCTATTGAGAAACAAAGGCAACACTCTTTAGAGGACAAAGAGAGTATATGCAGGATGAAATTAGAGGCGACAATTTGTTGGAAGTAGAAACTAGATAGAAGATAGAATAGGCAAAATCAATGTTGTAGTAGATGTGACGCGACAATGGCGAGCGAAGGTGGTGCGACATGGAAAATGTGGCATTGAAAATGATGGGACTCTCTACAAGTAAGTGAATGTGATGCTATATCAGTCAAACATGACATCGATCCCCTATACCTACAAAAATAGAATTTTTAGGCAAAATTGATCAAAATAAATTGGTTAGCTCTCCTTCTAGCACCAAAATGTGAGTGTCTAATCTACAATAAACTAACAAAAGAAAACAAACAAGTGTTAATCATGTTAGAAAACTAAATAAAACATTCCCTATGAGATTCTTTAACCAAATCAAAGAGAAAACATGAAAATAATAACAAACTAAGTAAAGATAATATGAAATCCTATTGAAATTGCTAAACCTTCATCCATAGGGGGAGTGGTGCTCCTTTGATGTGGAAAGAAGCCCTTTCCTAATCTCTTTGATAATATTTGATCACTGAAGATGATTCCAAGTATAGAATTGATGCTCATTGATGAAACTGTGCTCAAAAGTGATGAAAATGGTGATAGCTATGAGTTGAAATACCTATAGTAAGAATGCTTGAAGTTGTGGATCCAAATTATGAAGAGAATGCTTCTAGTTATAGAACTCAAGGGTTGAAGAATGAGATAAATTGGTGAATGGGATAAAATGGGAGACAATAAGAATGTGACACTACCTATAGTAAGAATGCTTGAAGTTGTGGATCCAAATTATGAAGAGAATGCTTCTATTTATAGAACTCAAGGGTTGAAGAATGAGATAAATTGGTGAATGTGGGATAAAATGGGAGCCAATGAGAATGTGACACTTGTCACAATTCTATTGGAGGAGGGTGGAGCACATTTTGGGAAATATGTTGAGGAAAGGGGGATTCAAGAGGAATAAATGAGAATGTAAGAGGATTTGAAAGGTTGCAAGAAGAATTTATTGAATGTGGTTGGAGATTTGAGAGTATGTAAGAGAAGTTATTGAAGATGTAAGAGAAGTTATTGAGGATGTGAGAGGTTTTTGAAATATTTGGAGGGAAATTGAATGAGAGGTGGTTGAAAGGAATATTCCTTGGAATATGCCATTGTGAGGATAAATAGAGGAATTAGTTAATTAAAATAATTGAATTTTATGTGCAACTTGGTTAGTTGACCATGGGTTGATTTTACTCTTGAGGAGTTAAAGTTGGAGGATTTGTTAATGTTGATTAGAAAATGATTTAGGATTAATTAATTAATTTGAATGGGTTAGGGGATTGTGACATTTGATTTGATTTATTTAATCAAATGTGAGGACTTAGGGGATTTAATTAAATGATTTTATTTAATTAAATATAATGAACATTAGTTAGAAGAAGGGTGAATTAATCAATAAATTTAATTATTTGATAGTAGCTAAATTTTCTGAATTTAACTAAATAATGTTGATTATTTAATTAATTTGTTAGTTTGAGGTGATTTCAGAAGAAACGGTGTTAATTTTACAAAATCAAATGCATAGTATCAATCAAGACTTTTTAGGTGTCTACATTTGGTTATCTTGTGGTCTCTTATAGGAAATAGGTGAAGGATTTTCTATTGGTTGGTCTTGGTTACTTGGAAGGACTTTTGGTTCAATCATGGTTTCATCAAGGATAAGAGGCTCAATTGTGGGTTGAGTCATATTGATAAGGGATAATTCTATTATGTGCTTTGTCTTAAAATTTTGATAAAATTTGAAAAAGAAGTCCTCACGAGGCCTAATAGGTTCCATAGGTTCAGGCCAAAATAAATCCAATGAGAAATTCCCAAGGGAAGACACATGATTAAAGCCATTATGGTGCATAGTAAAGATCTCTTTTCCAAATGGAAACTTTAAGCATTTATGCACTATTGACATGAAAAATTTCATGGAGTGAAGCCATGGGTTGCCTAACTTCACACAAAATTGATCCGATGTCAAGATGATGGAGAATAAGACATTCAATATTTTCCATCCAACTTGTAAAGGAAGAGTTATCAAACCTATCGTAGGGCAAGAAAAACCTTTAAGTGTTTTGATCCATGCTTTCAGGTGTTCATAAGTATCTTGATAAGCTTCGTGCATAAACAATAATTCTTTAGTTATAACATTCTCTACAAAAATAGGATCAATTAATATCCCATTTTGTAGGCTTTTCATTGGTTCTTCCAGCTATGTAAAGAGGACCATCAAGTGCATGTTTAAATTTCATTTTGTGAGAAATAAATGTCAAGGGACATATTAGTTTGTCCCTTATGAGGTTTAAATTCAATGAAATTGACCATAGGGTTTATAGGATATTTTTTATGTGACAATCAATGATGTAAGCAAGGCTACACAAAATTTCTATTCATTGTTCTTATTTAAGCATTTTCCTCATGTTATCTATGACAAGAATCACAGTACCAACAATGTATTTAGAACTCACAAAGTTTTGCAATTTTTCTAATTCTTCATCCATTTTTCTTAGGCTCTCTTGAGGGATATTAGCAACCATTGATTCAACATTAGTAACATTAGTTTTTGGTAAGGAGGTCATAGGAAATGAAATGTCAAGGGTATGGTCCATAGTGGGTTGATTAGTGTCAACTCTATGAGTGATGTATCGTGAGGTTACATGAGTCTCAAACTATGTCTCACAATAGTATTGGAAATAGGATAGTAGGTTATGAAGCTCATACAAGTTTCACCAAACCTAAGGTGCACCCAAAATGGAGAAAAGACACTAGAGATAAATGCAACAAACACTCAAAAATAAGAAATTTAATGAAAAGAGATAAAAATTTCTAGATTTTAACAATATAATGTTCTAATTATTCTATGAAAAAACCTGAAAGTGATGTATTTTAATTCCAATTTTGATTTTGAAATGCACTTGAATTGATCAATTAACCTTAATGTAAATAATTTCAAAAAATAAAAAATTTGGAAACTGAAATAGGAATTTGAATATAGAAATAGAGAATGTAGATAGAGGGTTTCTAATGCCTAGAAATTTATAAATAACCCTAATAAGGGACTCATTCACCCATGGGCGAACAGGTCTTGTGTCAGGGTTATGAAAAATCAAATTATATATTTTTGAGTTGATGTTTATATTTTTCAGATTGTGGTTGCAAACAGGTAGTCACAGTTTCAGATTTCTGGAAAATCAGATCTAAATGCAAGTGTGGAATGATGTTAAATGACAAACAAAAGACCTAATTTGAGATGCAATTTTGATTTAATTTTCTGATTTAAGGGACTGATCATGCAATGTTATGTAAACATTCCACAAAATTGATGAAATTTTTGAATTTTTTAGATTTTAAAGAATGCAAAAAATGCAAACCTAAAACCCTAAATGAGATGAAAATTAATGCAAGTTAAGAACCCTAAATAAGATGCAAATCAATACAATGCAGTGAAAAGTAATGCAAATCCTAGATATAGGGTTTGAATGGGCTCCAAGTTTTAGAATTTTGTTGTACAAAATCGAGTTCACCAAAATCAAATGATGAAAAATAGGTTGGATGGATATGTAAGGGGGAAATGGGCATATGATGGACCTATTTCTCACTATTTCATTAGGAAATGAGATTCATATAAAGAATTGAATTACAAACCTTAGGTGAGTCAACTCAATGAGGGAATCTAATGATTTCCTTATGATTGAGGATGGGGGTATCACCTTGAACAACACTTATGGGAGAAAAACTAAAAATAGAAAGTCTACTCAATTATGCTCATTAAAACTTGAAACAATAATTTAAAGCTCAATACTAACAAAAAGAAAAAACATTTTGAGATTTGAGAAGAGTAGAACACTATGTACTAGTCACCAAAAGACAATTTTGGGAGGTTTTCTGGGACTCATTCGCCCATGGGGGAATGGGTATTTTCTTAGGGATTTGAAACCACTTTTGAGAATCTCTGATGTTAATCTATAACTTCTATTTGATCCAGGTTTTAGTGTTGAAAATTCAAAAATCAGATCTATAGGTGAGTTTTTGTGGCTTGACGACAACTTTGACAACTTTTCCAATCTTGCTCTTCAAAATATCTTCAATCCTTCTTCAACCTAAGATATGCAACATAAACACAAGTGGAAAAATTGGTTTTTTTTGGTGAATGGGGGTTTTCCTTGGTCAAACCTCGTTTGGATAATTAAACCTTGAATTGAAATAACAAAATGCGAAAGGAAGGATGAATGAACAATGCTATGTTGTAACTCACCAAACCATTGAATAAACCTTTGGAAATATGATATGTTGATCTTCATCTTGCATGAAATTACTTCAATGGATTTGGATCTTGATGCTTTGAATAATTGACTTGATCTTTGAAACCTACATGACAATATTAGCTCCAAAAACATGCATGATTGTAAAATACTTTGACATGATGCTTGAGATCCTTATTGCTGTAGTAAATCACTTATAAATTTTCTCTTGAATGCCCTTGATCATAAATGTTGCTATAATTTTTCTCACTTGAAAAATGCTAGGTTGCTTCCTTGAAAAACTAAGACTTGATTTGATAAAAAGACCTTGTATTTATAGGTATGTATCCTTAATTTCCCAAAAATTAAACATTACAAGCTAACATGAAAAATTGAATTTAGGGACATTAAAATATTGTCAAAAACATAATTTAAATTTAGGTTCAAAGGCCTAGGGTGGACCGATTTTCCCATGGGTGAATGGGTCCCAGGTTCCTATTCCTGGAACACATATTGCTCAAGGTAAAGTGTTATGTGTTGGCATTAATTATTTTTGGGTTTCCCTTTCAAAAAATGTAATTTATTAGGCTTGTAGATGTAAAATAGGGCTTATTAAGGTATAATTAAGTCCATTTTAATTAAGAGGGCCTAAAGAAAGTGTGAAAATGTAAAGGATTACATTTTTATATACTACAAGAACATCTGAGGAAATAACCACAAAGAACGTTGATCCTAACATAAGAAAGCATTCATTTTAGCTTTATGTTGCATAGGATGTTTTGATTATGCCAAATGGAAAATTCAGACACATACAAGGAACAAAGTTTCCCCAGTCATATTTTCGAGACAAACCATAAACATATCAAATAGAAAATAGTTCATGATCCATCATCACTCCTCTAAATCCTTCTTGGGACATCCTCAAGGGGCATAGTAACATGACCGAAGATAAATCAATAAAAAGATAAAACAAGCGGGACCGATAGAGTCAACAACCATTTAGATCACTTGCTAATGATTATTTGTTTATATGATCAAATTTTTATAATGAGTGTCTATTTTCAGGAGTGGTACACCTCGTATAAGACCAATGACTAATTGAATCCTTTTTCAAGAGTGCAACAACCTATATAAAACAATTTGAGAGGATGGATGGACAAAGTCTAGTTTTAGGAACGAAGCATGTCATATAAGACTAATGACGGATTAGATCTAGTTTTGACCATGTGACATCCTATATATGATTGTTTGATTGTTTGACCACTAAATTATTGTTCAACTAATTGACCTATGACAGTTGAAAACTTGTTGGACTTTTTGCTTGTTGTTTCACAATTTTGATAAGATTGGTTCTCTTATTTGACCATTTTTTGTGTTTGCTCAAAATGTCAACCTTAGCAAGGGACAATTCATTGTGAGACTTAGACAATGACATGCAAAGACCATGTTATGAAAAACCCTAAAGGATTGACCTAGTGTCTCAGGGGCTCATTGATGATGGCCTTTCCTATGTTATACACACATAGACATCATAGTTTGACTTTAACTTTGACCATCTATAGTTTATTATGATAGGGAGATGGTGGCTAACGTGACTCGATAAACCCTAAAGGACTGACCTAGTTCCTTGGCAGCTCATCAATGATGGCCTTTCCTATGTAAAGTCACATAGGAAATTTAGTTCGACCACTTGGACTGACAATGACTATTTTTGGAGTTTTCTAATTTTATTTTATTTTTTTGTCTTTTGATGCTTTCTAATTTTTTTTGGGTTTTGATGTTTTCTATTAAATTTTGGATTTTGATGTTTTCTATTTTTTTTGGATTTTGATGCTTTCTAAGTTTTTTTATTTTGATGTTTTGAATGCTACTACCATATCTAGGATCCCATATGAAACCCAAGTCCAAGAATTGCCCCTAGTTAGGTATAGGACCAACTTATTATAGGTGAGGGGAAAGGTGAAATTATCATGGATGGATATGAAAGGTAAAGGATTCTAAATTCCAATGGGTCTTAGGCCATGAGAAGGTTGACCAAGCCTTATTATGGATGGTATGATGTTCATGAAGGATGGGAAAAATTGGAAAAACTAGATAGAATGATAGTAGATGATGGAGCAAAGATTGACTACAAATGACACTTGTTTGCCAATTTTTCACCATGGTACTTATCCAAAGAACCACCAAAGTGGTTTTCACTATTGGATAGATTATTTCTCTTTACTATTTTATTTCTCTCTCTTTTTGTTAATTTTTTTATGTCACCACAATGCCTATTTGCCAAGTTTTCATTAGGGTGATGATTTTTTGTTTTTTTTTGTATTTTGAATTTTGATGGGATTCTTTGAAAGCTAGGTATAGAACCTATGAAGGTGTATACTGTTGATGGGCTCTGGTAATGGTTCACCTTCAAGAATAGAAATTTGATAGGCATCAAATCCGTATGTTGTTGTTATGATGTAAGGACCCAACCAATCAGGCTCAAACTTCCCTTGTTTCTCTCTCTCTCTCTCTATTTGATTCTTCATATTTTCTTTCAAGACTAGGTCACCAATGTAAAAATGCCTAACTTAGACTTTATTATTATAGATACGATGAAGATGGTTTTGATAAGCTTGTAAATGGACCATTGTGTTTTGTTGCTTTTATCCAATAACTCTAGCTCATGCAAACGAAATATATGATATTCTTCATCATCAATAAACTATTGCATAGATACTCTCAAAGATGGTAACTTGACCTCAATGGGAAGAATGGCTTTAGATCTGAAAACAAGGGAATATCGAGCAGCTCCTATGGGAGTATGGATGCTAGTATGGTAGGCTCATATTGTAGGATTAAGTTGGAGGAGCTAGCCACAACCAACAACATCAATAATCTTCTTTAGGATTTTGAGGATAGTTTTGTTAGATGCCTCACCTTGGCCATTGCCTTGGGGGTGGTATGGAGTGGCAAAATGATGTTGGATATGGAATCTCTTGCATAATTCATAGACATCCTAATTTATGAAGGGATGATCATTATCTATGAAGATTAATTGGGGAACACCATACCTATATATAATGTAATTAAGGATGAAATTGGATATTTGTTTATCGATGATATAGGTCACTGGAATAGCTTTGATAAATTTGGTAAAGTATTTAGTTGCAACAAGGATAAACTTATAACCATTGGTAGAGGTAAGATGAATATTTCCCACGAGGTTGATTTCCCACTGAGAGAATAGCCATGATGATATAATTGGATGAAGTTCTTGAGCACGTGCATGCACAAGATCTCCATGTATTGATAAAGTGATAGGTATCATGTTCCATAGAGGGCCAATATTATCCTATTCACATAAGCTTCTTGGCTAAGGTAGGACTGGTAGAGTGAGCTCCGCATATACCACTATGTACCTCTTGTAAAGCTATTTGTGTTATTGAATGAGAAAACTGAGAGGGGGGTGAATTAGTTGTAGAAAATTTAATCCTTAGAAAATTCACCGAAACTTAAATCATTACTCTGCTAAATGATTAAACATTCAAAGAAAAGGTAGAAACTAAAAAGCATCACACATACACAACATGATATTTACATGGAAAACCCAATAAGTGAAAAACCACGATGAGGACTAGCTCACACTATACAAAATATCAAAACTAATTACAAAAGGCTCATTGCCAGAACAAGGAATCACTGTCTAGATTAGGACTCATTGTCCAACAATGGTTAACCACTTGAAGGTCTCACTTCCACATAGATATAAAGAAGATAAAATAGAGACGTTACATAAAGAAGAAAATATCAATGCAACAAAGATTTCCACCATGATTCACTCAACTGCTTGCAAACATGCATGAATGATAGAGTACACCTTCACCTCATTACATCTAGAAACTCAACATTTATAATTCACATTGATCTACCACAGTTGCATCACATACACACTCTTATTTAAATCTATCTACTCTATTTCTTTGCACTTCTCTCTATATTTTTTTCACCACTAACTAATCTTGTATTTATACCATCTTCAACTTTGAAACGTATCTAAAGTCAATCATCCATCATTAAATTCACATTTCGTCGGTGCTAAAACATTATAAGGTGTAATTAGAATGAGGATGACCCAAACAAATGCTTGTTGAGGACCCAAATAAGTCCCATCATGCTTCAACAACTTCGAAAGTAGTGTTCAGCATAAGGTCGGCCAAACCAGTGTAAAAAAATAGATCAATTAAGCACACACAACCCTTATCACTATGTAATCCTTCCAGAAACCAAAATAATCTTGAACATGATCATAACAGCTTAACTTTAGAATTACAACTCATAAGACTCAACCAAAGAGAAATCTGAACCAATAACATTTCTCCTGGACCTTAGCCCGATACATAGAAAACCATAGTTCACAATTGGTGAACATAAATCACATTGTTCAATGAATCAAAAGCCCAAATCCTAGATATAGAAGCTTCCAACAATCATGACCAACATATTTGAACCACACAAACATAGGAGAAAATCCCAGAGCAAAACCTAGAGCAACCATTGAATACTTGCAACCTTTCTCTATTACAATTTTCTCAATATCCTCAACATATACAACCAATAACCTGCATCCATGACATTAATGACAACAATAACCAAATGATAAATTTTTAACTAGTTAACATCAATGAAAAAACCTTCATTCTTGCAAAAATCTCCCCTTTTGTCATTGATGGCAACACATGATGTGAAAAACCATCAAATACAATACACTAGCTCTGAACACACTTTTCATGATTTTGATTTTTGTTTTTCCTTCTTAGTAGATAATTTACATCTTCTCATCTCAATATCTAATCTTCTTTCTTTTTTTCACATCTTCCTCATTTCCCCCTTTGACATCAATGGAAAAGTAAAAATATATTTTACATTGATTCCCCCTTTGACATTAAAAAAATAGAATACTCTTTCAATGAAAACACATGGAACTACCTACTCCCCCTAAGAGGTAGCCACCAAAACATTAGTCTAGAAGAAAAATAGATCCATAGACCCACCATATTGATGCATCTCCATATGCATCTAGTTCAAGAAGGGAGGGGCAATGACCCCTAACTTCTCCTGGAGATACTCAAAAGTATCTTTAGGAAGATCCTTGGTAAATATTTTAGTAATTTGATACCTTGTAGGTACATACTCAAGCTTTACTTCATTCTCCACAACCTTCTCTCTCAAGAAATGATGCCTAATAGATATATACTTTTTCCTCAAGTGCATCATTGGATTCTTTGAAATGTTAATCGCACTTATATTATCAGAGAAGATAGAAATAGGATCATCATACATTACTTTGATATCTTTCAACATTTGTTTCATCCATAAAACTTATGTACATCATGACACATCAGTAATATACTCAGCTTCAATAGTAGATAAAGAAACTGAATCTTTCATTTTACTCAAACAAGCTACCAATCTACAACAAAGAAAGAACGCACCACCACTTGTACATTTTTTGTTATCTACACATCCAACCCAATTTGCATTTGTAGAAGCACTTAATGTCAATTCAGTATCCCTAGGATACCATAAGCCATAATTTGGAGTTCCATTCAAATATCTAAATATCATTTTAATAGCAACAACATGTGTTTCCATAGGATCTTCTTGAAATCTAGCCACAAGACAAACTACATGCATAATATCTAGTCTAGTAGTAGTCAAATACAATAAACCTCTGATCATAGATCTTTATTTACTCTGATCAACCTTAGGTGAATCATCATATTTACCTAACTTGCAACTAGGCACCATAGGAGTGCATACCGGTTTAGAACCATCCATCCCAAACTTCTTTAACATCTCTTTCACATACTTAGATAGTGAAATAAAAATCCCTTTCTCTGTTTGATTAATTTTTAGCCCAAGAAAGAAATTCATCTCTCCAAACATAGACATCTCAAATTACTTTTGCATTTCTTCCACAAACATATTACACATAGTTTCATTTCCTCCAAAAATAATGTCATCAACATATACAACCATAATAGGGATTTTGTCATTTTCAATTTTAAAATATAGATTACTATCTTTCATACCTTTGTTGAAACCTTGTTGAATCAAAGATTTGTCTAAACTTACATACTAATCTCTAGAAGCTTGCTTCAATCCATATAAATATTTCTACAATTTGTAGACCATATTCGGTTGATCTGACAATTGAAATCCTTTTGGTTGTTCCATGTAGACCTCTTCTTCTAGCTCACCATTCAAAAATGCAGACTTAACATCCATTTGATAGACCTTGAAATCTTTATGAGAAAAAAAAAACTAAAAAACATCCTAATAGCTTACATTATTGCCACTAGAGCAAAAGTATCCTAAAAATATATTCCTTCTACTTGTGAGTATCCTTTACACACAACCCTTTCTTTATTTCTGACCACTTCTCCATTCTCTTTCAACTTATTTTTGAATACCCACTTTGATTCAATTATATTTTTGTCTGTTGGTCTTGGGACCAATTCCCAAGTTTGATTCTTCTCAATCTATATAAGTTCTTTAATACCTTCCATCCAATGCTCATCTTTACATTCTTCACTTACAGTCTTTGGTTCAATTTCAGAAAGTAAACATAGATTTATCTCACCAGCAACAACTCTACTTCTTGTCAATACTCCTTTTGTCTTGTCTCCAATGATTTGATTCTCTTAATTATTTGTGTGAACATACTTAAGTGTCTTGGGGGACACCACCATAGCTTATTCTTCTTCTTCTTCATTCTACTTCTCTTGCTCATTCTTCTCTTGTTCTTCCATAATTTCTTCAATCCTTACACAATCGGGTTCATCAGATACATATCCATCAACATCAATTGAATTCTTCATTGCTTCATCAACCTTCACATTTGAGCTTTCTAAAATCTTCCTCAATCTTTTATTGAAACATCTATAGGATTTTATTTTAGTAGAATATCCAAGTAAAATACCTTCATCACTTCTTGCATCAAACTTTTTTAAATTTTCTTCATCCCTTCTGATATAACATTTGCTTCCAAATACCTTGAAATACTTAACAGTAGGAATTTTTCCATGCCATAGCTCATATGGATTCTTTGTACTGTTTTCTCTTGATTGAATTTGATTGAATACATAAAAAATAGTGTGAATAGCTTCTCTCTAGTAAACTTTTAGTAGACCAGCTTCAATAATCATTGATCTAGCTACTTCTTGAATTGTTTTTTTTTCCTTTCAACAACTCCATTCCGCTGAGGAGTTCTCAGAGTAGATAATTTTCTTTCTATTCCATGAACTTCATAAAACATCTTAAACTCATGGGAAGTGAATTCACCACCTCTATCAGACCTTAAGCATTTTATTCTCAAATTCACCTCATTCTCAACCATAGCTTTGAATGTCTTGAATTTATCTAATGCATCAAACTTTTCTCTAAGAAATGTAACCCATGTATACCTAGATTAATAATCAATCAAAAGCATAAAGTAACTTTCACCTTGTAGACCTATCACTCTTGTAGGACCATAGAGATCTATATGAATTAAATCCAGTAGTCCAATAGTAGATTGCTCCGTTGATCTAAAATGATTTCTTGGTTGCTTTCCAAACTAACAATTCCCGCAAATAGCATTAACAGGGTTTGTAATCCTTGGTAAATTTCTCATGACTTGTACTGCACTAATCGTCACCAAGTTATCAAAATCCATGTGACACATTCTCTAATGCCATAGCCAACTATCATTAATTTGAGTCATAAAGCATCATCCATTAGTACCATTAAGTTGATATATATTTACTTCATATTTCTTTCTTGCTGCAATCATTGTTCCAGAGTCTTTCCTAATCTCACACTTTTTATCCTTAAATACAAGACTATATCCTTTACTGCACATCTTTCCAACATTCAAAATATTATTCCTTAATCCCTTAACATAGTAGACATCATCATTATTATGCTTGCCATCAAAACTTACTAAGCCTATCCCACAAATCTTAGCACTAGTATCATCTCCAAACATAACTAATCCTCCATCATATTTTTCAAGTTTAAAAAACTTACTCTTATCACCAGTCATGTGATGTGAACAACCACTATAAACAACCCAATATTTATTTTCTTGTTTAGCATGTAGGGCAGAGATTACAGTACCTTCACTTTTCTCCTTCTCCAGAGGGCATTCCTTCAGTTATTTTTTAGAATTAGTAGAAGTAGGTTCATATTTTATAGCCAAGAACAAGCATTCATTGTCATTAGTATCTCCATAATCAGATTCTTCATCAGAAATAATAGCATCCTCATTCACATAATATGATCTATTGATCTTCTTACATTTATTTTCTTTCTCATATCTTTGGTTATTCCTCTTATCTCTTTTCAGACACCTCAAAGCATAATGACCTATTCCTCCACAAATAAAGCATTTTAAGGGTAACTTACCTTCATACTTACTAGAGCCTTTCTTCATTCTTCTCACAAAGTTAGCTTCTACTTCATCAAGATTTTCTTCATCCGGATCTCTAACTTTTGTAGCCTTAAAATTAGTTTCTAATTTGGATCCATTTCTCAAGTTCAGCTTTCTCATCTCATAAGATGTCAGAGTTCCCAATAACTAATTTTTAGTGCAAGTCTTGTAGTCTATATGTTCTTCAATAGCATATACCTTTTCACTGTATGCATCAGAGAGAGTTCTAAGAATCTTCTTTACAATTATGGATTCAATATTGTAGCACCAAGTCCTCACATTCCAGCTACTACCTCATCCAATCTCTATACATAGGCTTTAACATTCTCATCTTTAGACATATATAGGAGCTCAAGTTGTGTCTCCAAATTCAGTAATTTTGATTCTTTGACCTTTTCATCACCTTTATGCACATTTTCTAAAGTATCCTAGACCTCTTTAGCAGACTTTAGGTTTTTAACTTTAATTAGCTCATAATGTACAAGACTATTCTTCAAAATGAACTTCGCCTTATTGTTCACTTCATGTGCCTTGATCTAATCAGCTGTACTCAGACCATTAGCAAGAGGAGTGTAGGGAGTCTTGTAAGATTTCTCCACATCATATCCACAATACTCCAGATATTCTTCCATCAATATTTTCTAGATAGCATAATTAGTTCCATCAAAATGTAGATACTCATAAGTAACATTTCCAACCCTCCTAGACCTTCCTTAAGCGGTTAATCTCTTCTCCAAGGAACCAAGATTTGATACCAATTATTGAACAAGAAAATTGAGAGGGGGGTGAATCAGTTGTAGAAAATTTAATCCTTAGAATATTCACTAAAACTTAAATTATTACTCTGCTAAATGGTTAAACATTCAATGCAAAGGAAAAAACTAAAAAGCATCACAAATACACAACAACATAAAATTTATGTGGAAAACCCAATAAGGGAAAAACCATGGTGAGGATTAACTCACACTATAGAGAATATCAAAACTGATTACAAAAGGTTCACTGCCTAATAAGGCTCATTGCCATAACAAGGACTCACTATCCAAAAAGGGTTAACCACCCAGAGGACTCACTACCACAAAGATATAAAGAAGATATAAGAGAGATGTTACACAAAGAATACAATCTCAATGAAACAAATATTTCCACCACAGTTCACTCAACCGTGTGGGTGATCCCACAAAGCTGGTTTACAATTTCTGGGAGGATCTGATTTTTGCTGAAATCACATATTTTTAGAAAATATAATGATTTAAGCCTTAAAAGGTTCCATTTAAAGAATTCCAATTGAAGATGGTTTGATCAAACTACCTTAAATCAAACCCCCTTGGATAGAACCCTACTAGTTTTAAACCATACCTATAACAGAGTCTCCTTTACACATATCAAAATGCTGATAAAAAACCACTTTTGATTTACCTTTTGGGGGATCAAATGAATTCATAAAAAAATTATTTTTGTAAGTATGCAGTCCTTATTATAAGCTTCCGAAAAAGTATAATTTTAAATAAATTTAATTTAATTATTATATTTATTTTTTATTTCTCATGAATGTAGGTTTTTCACCAAAAATCAAGCTCTATGTTCTGCACATGTGGAAAAATAACAGATTATCAAAAAAAAAAAAATTAAAAATATTAGTGCACCAGAGATTGAAGTCCTTGATCCAATAGAGAAAAAAAAATTCAATTTTGATACATACAAGAAAAGTTACGCATTATACGATCGTACTATGTCTGAATTATAATTGGTTTGAATTTGAAACTTGATTAAAGAAAAAATATTCAATAAAAAACTATCTAACCAAGTGGAAGCACTAGATATCAGAGTTATAAATCTAAATTTGAAATAATTAGAATTTCATCCTTCATGGAAAGAAAGTTATGTGTTATACGGTGAGCGTCACTTTTTAAAAATGTTGTTTTATGAAAAAAACTAGTTTTCGAGGGAGATGGAAAAAGAAGTGCAATCTAATTCCAAAATTTTTGAAAAAAATATATTTAGAAACTATAGACAAAACTTCATGAAACTCTAGTTTTCATCATCTTCAAATTCCTCATGGTTTAGCTACTATAGGTTCCCGAAAGTGAAGATTTAGTTAAAAAAATTATTTCAATGTCCAGTTTGGCCAAAAATTGTAAACCACTATTGTGGGATCATGGAAATTGCAAACATGCATGAATGATATAGTACAAATTCAACTCACTACATTTGGAAACTTAACATTTAGAATTTGCACTGACCTTCCACACTCACATCATGTACACACTCAATTTCACATCTATTTTCTCTATTTCTTTGCACTTCTCTCTATATTTATTTCACCACTAATTCATCTTGTATTTATGCCATATTCAACTTTGAAATATATCCAAAGTCAACCGTCCATCATTAAATTGAAATTGGGTCAATGCCAAAACATTCTAGGGTGGAATTAGAATGAGGATGACCCAAACACATGCTTGATGAGGACCCAAATAAGTTCCAACATGCTTTACCAACTTTGAAAGTAGTGTTCAAAACAAGGTCAGCCAAACCAGTGTAAAACACATAGAACAATTAATCACACACAACCCTTAGCACTATCCAATCCTTTTGAACACGAAAATTATCGTCAACACAATTATAACAGCTTAAATCTAGAATTGCAAGTCATAAGACTCAACCAAAGAGAAATCCAGACCAAAAACATTTCTTTCAGGCCTAAGCTAGATACACATAAAACCACAATTCACAATTGGTGAACATAACTCACACTATTCAATGAATCAAAATCCTAAATATTGGATATAGTTACTTCCAACAATCATGATCAACATATTTGAACCACACAAATATAAGAGAAAATCCTAGAATAAAACCTAGAGCAACCACTAAATACCTGCAACCTTTCACTTTTACAATTTTCTCAATATCCTCAACATGTACAACCAATAACCTACATCCATGACATTAATCACAACAACAACCAAATGATAACTAGTTAACTAGTTGACATCAATGATAATACCTCAATTCTTGCAACATGTGCTTCATCTAAATAAAGAGATCTTAGGAGATTCTAATCCGACAAACTCCTCGAATACATTATCTCCCAAAGAGGTATTGAATTCAATCTTGAAAAAGTGAAAGCTATCATGGATATGCCTCCACCAACAAACATAAGTCAATTACACACTCTACAAGGAATATTATAGTCTATTCAAAGATTCATTGCTCAATAATATTTCTTAACTAATTATTTTTAATTATTTAATATTTTAACATTCCAACTCTTCTGCTATAATTAAATAATATATTTTTATTATTTAATTATTCATCTCTCCCTTTCCTAAATGAAATAATGTTTATTATTATTTAATTTATCCTTTTCCTAGCTAAGCCATAAATCTTAACTACTTTCTTGAGTTTTGGTCCATTCATCCCTACCCTTGTCTCAATTAACCTTGGCCATTGATTGTCATACCTCATAATCTAATCTTAGCTCTTCATTTGAATTGGGATTTCTATAAAATAAATTCATTGTCTTTATTTCAACCTTACAACCACAATCTTTGAAGTTTTGCTATCAAGAGATCAAGCTACCAATTTTCAACATCAAGCTCACTAGGTATACTGCATACTACAATTCTACGAACAAATAAAGTAAAATGGAGAAGAGAAATGGAGGTGATTAAACTATGGCATAGGGATTGGGGTTTTATTGCTTTACTATTGTTATTTCTATGTTCATTTGTACTTCATTCCTATATTATGGTCTTCATAGCTTGAATTAGATAGTTGTGTGATTACTATTATTGATTCATGCATATTCCCATGACTTTTGAAACCCTATCTACAAGTGACACAACAATCCCAACATAGGAAAACAAAAAACATTCAAACTACGAGAAAAGTCCTTTACATCAAGCTAAACCAAATATACTCATATTTATCATTTTGAATGTCAAGGCTCAAAACCAAGTAAAGAGACACAACATCTCCTCCTATGAACCATGTTCCAAGAGTTATCAATTGCATCTATAGGGGAAATCCAAAGTTGTACATTAGGTTCAATAAATTCTTAATATCAACACTTAAGGGAGTGGAAAAAGGAGGAACACCAACATATAATACAAGGCACTAGCAAGATCAATAGGAACACCATACACCAAATGCTTAGGTTCCTTATGTAATGCAACTTGAGAATGATCAATAGAAGCTAAAGTAGTATCAATAAGTTCAATATGAGAAAAATGATGAACCTATTTAGGAGGAGAGTTAGGATACAAAGACATCAGAGGAATAGTGAAGTCCTTAGATTGAACATCTTGCCACCAATAGGCTAGCTAATATTTGGGATTAGAGAAACCATATTGCTCAACCCAATTTCTAGTGTCAAAATAGCGATGGTAATTAAAGGGAAACCCTTATAGTCAAATATTTGGAACCAATGATGATTAAAAACATTCAACACAATCTTAGAAATAATTTCCTTTAGTAAATCTTGATCCACAAGAATCCATGCGTAGGTCATATGAGTGAATTGAAAAGTTACATGATAATCCATAGTAAATTGTCCAGAGTAGTCTAATTGAAAGAATGACCTTGACCAATGCCAAAACTAGAGGGGGTTTTGAAATCCTAATAGAGGTGAGTGAGAAATTAAATAATTCAATTGCTAGATTGGACAAGGGAAAGAATGGTTTAAGAAAAATAGGGTGTTTTCCCCACATCCAAGTAGAACCCTAAAAAATAATGTCTTGGTTCTTAATGTAAGCAAAAGTAATGATATTTTTTAGTAGATGCAAGTATATTTAAATTCTACCATCAATTATAGGTCTCTAGTTATCAAAGATCCAAAAATTTAAATTAGGGAGATGCAACCAAAAAGACCAAACCTACAAATTAGTACATTTGTGATGCAGTACAAAGGAAGAAACCCACCTATCTCATTCTCTTTTTACAAGACTCAAATCATTCTTTGTTTGTTTACTCATTTCAAGTTCACTTTTCCCTCACATAACCCTGATTTCTTAACCCAAATAGGGATTATGGCACAAAGCTTTTTGTAGAATCTTCAAAATACATTAGACATAAAAAAATATCAGTCTCAGACCCTAACATCAACTTATTCATCTCAAGCATAAAGTCTTTTCAAGTGATTGTTCCAAAACAGCCAATAGGCCTATCTAGACCCCATCAATGATCAATTTTCTCTTTTTCAATACATTCCTTCTTTCAAATGTTACAAACAAATACAAAAATTCTTGAACACACTATGTAAACCATTCTCCAATCTTTAATCACACTATTTCAACGAACACCCATTCAAACCCTTTATTATTGATTCCAAAAAATGGAACTATCATGCAAGTTTTACATATAAAAGAATACAAAATCCTTTAAACCACCAAATCCACTCTAGGGAGATTTCACAATACACTTTTAAAACCTTTTAAGATTCTGCCACCCAAGTTACAAAACTTATACACCATCAGAACACCAAATAAACATTGATCTATGTCAACTAGGTCTGGCATAAGGCTGAACAATCAATAAAAATAATGAATTGAAACTTAAAATGCACCAAATCCTATTTGAACAGGTTCACAATAAACCTTTCAACATTTACAAAATCTATTACAAAGGAGAACAAAAAATATACAAACAAGGTGCTTATAGTCTTCACTATCCCTGTTTTACTAGTCTCTTGCAATATTAATAGACCTAGGCTTATTGATTTTCCTATCTTCAACCTTAATCCCTCTTAACCATTGCTTGGAACACATGTAATATGGTATGATCAAACTCAATAAAACATCAAAACTCCATTTTTATCAATATTTCACCGAATTCTAAACTCTAGCTTCTTGACTATTCAGACAATATAGTTTTTACAAACTAGGGCTTTGTTGAAACTTCCCTAAACCATGTGCACAGGCTCTACAACTTAAGAATATTTTAAAACACATTAAAATCCTTCCACATACTGAATTTCATGAGTTTTTAACAACAAATGAAGGAGAAATAAATTTACACAGCTTACTATTAACCCTAGGCAAGGGTTTTAACTGTTTTTACAAAAATTGCCATTACTCATTCAAAATCCCACCAAATTGATGAAACAAGAACCAAATGGAAGGTGATTGAAAAAATTAACATGCAAAAACAATTAAACCCACATTCCTACCCGTATAGGGCCATACAACATCAAAAACCATTGAATTTTTATTGAAATATACAGAAAAATAGTGTTTTACTTTATTCAAATGCAAAACTTCAATCACCCACACCTCAAAAATGGTGTACAAAGCCTTTATAAAGGAATTTAAGCATGAATCATCACCTTCTAACTACCTTTCAATGACCTAGAACAAAAATACCTTTCACCTTCCCCTCTTTACATCATTTTGCAATTTTTGCAATATTGTGACAACTTTTTGAAATTTTCTTACATTTTTGACTCAAATGACCATCCTAGTGATCTCAACAAATGGGAAATGACTCAAATGACCTTACAACAATATTGAATAAAAAATAATAATCAATCTCCAAGATTTTCTTCATGAAAAACATGTCATTGTCAAGGTTCTCCTACACCATACTCTCGGCCAAATTTATTTCAAGTCCACTTGAATTTGAAGTTGTCCACAAATCTTCATCCTTTGCATGCTCTGCTTCTGGTCCATCTTGAAATTTCTCTCATTGATCTTCATCTTCACCTTAGGTTTCATTTTTTCCATGCAAATCAACTTCCTTCTTGTTCTGCCAACTGAAATCAGATTCTTCATGCTTTGATGCTTCTCAATATCTTGTTTCTCCCTTTGTCCTTTGTCCTTCAAATTGTCACTTGTCCATAGAATTAGTACAAGAAAGAAATGATACATTAATTGATCACAATACCTCCATCTTTTCTCAATTTTTTTCAAATCTCCATAAGCAATGCATCCTTGATCATTTCTTCATCTATCCTTGTCACTAACTCAAAGTCTTCTTTCTTAGAAATCAGGTCCTTCATGGCTACAACACCTTTGTCTTCATCATCTTTTAATTCTTCACTTGCATCTTCAAACACATCTTCTTGTATCTTCTTCTTTTTCCTTTTCCTTCTTTTTACAATATTTTGAATGGGCCATACCATTTTCCTTTTCACTGTCAAATTCCAACTTGTTGCTTGTCTATACAATTGTTCCATCTTCATTATAGACTCTTGGAACACTTCATCAAATCTTCTCAACTCTTGATTTATTGTTGCTAACTCTTTGTCCATATTCTCTTGTGTTTTCCTCTCTTCCTCTGCCTTCAAATACCTTCTCAAGTTCTCCATATTTCAAATGGTCTCTAAGCAAGTCTCTCCTTGCTTCTACTCAACTTCTCAACTTTCTCTTCACTTTGCCTCTTGGCAATTAGGTTCTTTTCTCAACCTGCACAAACACACACAACCACCAAAACAAAAACCAAATTTCTCTAGCCTATTCATTTTGCTGAGCTTTGATACCACTTTGATGTAGTAAAAAGGAAGAAAACCACCTATCTCATTCTCTTTTGACAAGACTCAAATCATTATGTGTTTGTTTACTCATTTCAAGTTCATTTTTCCCTCACATAACCCTAATTTCTTAACCCAAATAGGGATTATGGCACAAAGCTTTTTGTAGAATCTTCAAAATACATTAGACATCAACAAAATATATGTCTCAGACCCTAACATCAACTTATTTATCTCAAGCATAAA
This sequence comes from Sequoia sempervirens, assembly GCA_007258455.2. Classification (NCBI taxonomy): domain Eukaryota; kingdom Viridiplantae; phylum Streptophyta; class Pinopsida; order Cupressales; family Cupressaceae; genus Sequoia; species Sequoia sempervirens. The sequence continues at coordinate 104,612,343 of VDFB02072274.1, read as the reverse complement.
GTCTTTTCAAGTTATTGTTCCATAATAGCCAATAGGCCTATCTAGACCCCATTAGTGATCAATTTTCTCTTTTCCAAGCCATTCCTTCTTTCAAATGTTACAAACAAATACAAAAATTCCTACACACACTATGTAAACCATTCTCCAATCTTTAATCACACTATTTCAATGAACACCCATTCAAACCCTCTATTATTGATTCCAAAAATGGAACTATCATACAAGTTTTACATACAAAAGAATAAAAAATCCTTTAAACCACCAAATACAGTCTAGGGAGATTTCACAACACAATTTTACAACCTTTTAAGATTCTTCCACCCAAGTTACAAAAATTATACACCATTAGAACACCAAATAAACACTGATCTTTGTCAACTAGGTTTGGCATAAGGCTGAACAATCAATTTAAATAATGACTTCAAACTTAAAATGCACCAAATCCTTTTTGAACAAGTTCACAATACAACCTTCAATATTTACAAACTCTATTATAGAGGAGAACACCAAATATACAAACAAGGTGCTTATAGTCTTCACTGTCCCTATTTTACCAGTCTCTTGCAATATTAACATACCTAGGCTTATTGATTTTCCTATCTTCAACCTTAATCCCTCTTAACCATTTCTTGGAACACATGTAATATGGTCTACTAAAACTCAATAAAACATCAAAAATCCATTTTTATCAATATTTCACCAAATTCTAAACTCTAGCTTCTTGATTGTTCAGACAATATAGTTTTTATAGACTAGGGCTTTGTTGAAACTTCCCTAAAGCATGTGCACAGGCTCTGCAACTTAATAATATTTTAAAACACATTAAAATCCTTCCACATACTTAATTTCATGAGTTTTTAATAGTATATGAAGGAGAAATAAATTTACACAGCTTACTGTTAACCCTAGACAGGGGTTTTAACTATTTTTACAAAAAATGCTATTACTCATTCAAAATCCCACCAAATTGCATGAAACAAGAACCAAATAGAATTTTATTGAACAAATTAACATGCACAAACAATTAAACCCACATTCCTACCCATACAAGGCTGTACAACATAAAAAACCAGTGAATTTTTGTTGAAATATATAGAAAAATAGTGTTTTACTTTATTCAAATGTAAAACTTCAATCACCCACACCTCAAAAATGGTGTGCAAAGCCTTTATAAAGGAATTTAAGCATGAATCATCACCTTCTAACTACCTTTCAACAACCTAGAACAAAAAATACCTTTCACCCTCCCCTCTTTACATCATTTTGAAATTTTTGCAATATTGTGACAACTTTTTGAAATTTTCTTACTTTTTTGCATATTTGACTCAAATGACCATCCTAATGACCTCAAAAAATTGGAAATGACTCAAATTACCTTACAACAATATTGAATCAATAAAATTTAATCAATCTCCAATATTTGCTTCATGGAAAACATGTCATTGTCAAGGTGCTCCTACAACAATGTGAGGGAAAAAAGTCATCACTTTCAATTACCTCTACCAAAAATGAAATAAATTTAGGGTTTGTAGCATAAGACATGGGTAACGACTCTTGTAAAGGGTTTCTATAAGCAACAATAGAAAACATTATTTCCCTCATCCCTAGATTGGTGCAACTAAGTAATATACAAGCCCTTAGAGGCTCCCATGCACACACCAAGAAGATAATATACCAAAGTGAAAATCATAAATTTTATTTTAAAGTGGTAAACAAGCTTAAATCGATTAAAGGTTCAATGCTAAAGAGAATTCCTTCAACACCCACAACAACTTCAACATGGTCAACACAAGGAACACCATCTTAGGTGGAAAAGGAACCCATGAAATCACCAAGTGCCACCTAAGGAAATAAGCAAAACAAACAATATTATTATAAATTATAAACTTAAGAAAGTTATCTTTTATAGATTTTATAGTTACAAGTTTCTTATTTAATTATAAATATTATAAGTAAAAAATATAATTTATTTTGTAATATTTTAATAATTTCAGTAACCTCAATAATTCCAATAATAATATTTGATTTGCTCACAAGTATGAGCTTCCAATAGATGATTAGTTTACTCATAAATTCTCTTGCAACAAAATAATATGAATTTAAAAGGGTAAAAATAACTCATAACATACTATATTTCTATTTTTTATTTGGTGTAGTAAATCCTAGTACATTACTTACAAACATTGTATGATGACTAGCTTTTTAAATCAAAGGCTTAAGCCTCTTATATCAATATCAATCTAATTAATTTATTATTTAATATATTTTAGGATAAAAATATCACAACATAAATAATACCTCTTACTCACAAAAAAATATTAATCAAACTATTGGTTGCATGGCATAAGATATATTACCCTTTAATAATAATTATTATTTAAGAATCCATTGATTAGGTAGCATAAAAGTGGGGTTAGAAAAAGATCCATTATCTAACTAAAATATTAGTAAAGTTGGTATTGACTATTATAATTAGTTACCATTTTTTGTAATATGTACACTATTTGATAACCTAAGATGTCATATGCTACTTGGTCTCATGGATTTTATTAGAAACTTTCATTTCATCTAATCTCAATTATCTAATATTGTACACTTATTCAACTTTATAGTAGGTACTAGGTATAGCTAAATTAATCCATTCATTCTTAACTATACAACTAATACACTCTAAATAAGATGGGTTTGGTAATGTATCAATTTATCATTTCAATAATTTTATAATAATAGTTAAGAATCTAATATCAAATTCAAATATAATAACCTTGGTTTACATAAATTTTTAGATAAGAGGTAAAATATATTAGCCAATCAGATTGTTAATAATTTATTTTAAAATATTTTTAGTTAAAAAATTGTATATTTTGATAAGATTAAAGTTGGGAAGGGCATGTACCCATTTACAAAATAACCATAGAGTCCAATCAAGGGGGTTCATGAAACATGAGACACCCAAAAAGTAAAAAAAAGAGCTAACACAGAGACCAATATAGACAAAAAAATAAAAACATAGAGTAGAACAAGTTAGGGGCCAAACCGGCTACTAGTCACCCAACAACTTAAGATCAATAATGGCCTACCATTCCTTAGCAAGGAATTTGAGTTTCTCTTCAAAGGACATGAGCCCCTTGTGGGTAGGTTGGACCTCCTGAGCACTAGGCAAAGCATAACTTCTCCCTTTATTTCCCTTCTTCTTGGAGAGACTAATGTCTTGAATCTCATCACCAACCCTTTTGCCAGACTGGTCTGAAGCTCCTGCTGAAACATATGGATGGTGGTAGTAGTATTAGTTATGGTTTCCTTACTGTAATATTTGATTTCTTGAAGGTACCTGAGGATTTTATCTTGGTTGCTCCACATGATGGCAACCTTCTCTTGCAACTTAACCTTTTCTTCCTCTATACCAATAAGAGCTCAAATCTTCTCAACCTCAATCTACCAATTAGCCCATTTATTAAAAGACTTGGTGAGGGATGACAAAAAACCCCAACAACCTTCATCATCAACCTCACCTAGCCAATTCACCATTTGTTTAAGCACCTTCTCCTCTAAAACCTAAATTTTATCCTTGGTTGTGATAAGTTGGGCTAGTAACCACTTGAGGATATCATTTTGAACATTAACGACCTTAGAGAGACCATTCAATTTCAATTTAAGTGGGATAATTCTCACATAATTCATTCTCCAATTGGGGTTCCACTATACCATTCTTTAGATTCACATAGAGGGTGGGGGATCTTTGGGGACTAGGGGGTTAATAGACTGAGGAGAATTGGGAACCTTAGAGAGATCCTCATGAATAGAGGAACTAGTAGGTGATTTAATAGGGGAGTCAGTAGGGGTAGGTTCTAGGACACATCATTTGAGTTGTCTAAGTTGTCAGAGTCAGAAATTGAAATTTGGATGGGGTCTAAGAAAGAGACTTTTTTGGAGTTGGGGGTAGGGACCACAATGGTAGGATTTTACCTCTTGCCTTGGCAGTATGTAATGAGGTAGGGTCAATTCAAAGCTAGGGGTGAGAGGGGGGCCCTCCAAGGGTTTAACAAGATCACTAATCAAAAGGGGATTATTTTAAAAAAAATCTAGGGAAGGCTTTAGGGTTTCTTGAAAGCGACAAAACCTAAAGATCAAACCCTAGTATAATGAAATTTTTTTCCCTTTGACCTTAACAACCTTAATCAACTACTCCAGAGAAGAAAAAAATCCAAAAGGAAATAAAAAAATTGTATGTTTTCTATTAATGTAAAACAAGTTTTGAAGTGTTCCTAAAACCCTATACAAAAAAGAAGGAAACCCAAAATAAAATGTAGTAATGCTGCCCCAAAAACCAACAGGATGATTAAACAACAATCAGCCGACCATCAGCAAAAAATAGACAAAAGGCAAACACAAAACAACATCCAAAGAAGCTCTTTTAACATCCTTGTTGCTTCCACATCCTTGGTTATCACCTTGTCATGCATCTCCATGATTTATTTGACATCCTGCATAGGAACCACATTGCATTTCTTTGTTTTTTTGTGAGTGAGAACACTCCGGCCAGTCCCCAAGTCAGTAGTCTTCTTCCCAATCTCAGGGTCCTCACCCAAAGCCTACTTCGAAGGGTTAGGGAAGAGGGACTTGCCAATCCATTCTTTTTGTTTCTCATTAAGATGCAACAAACCTTCAACCATGGTCTCGAGAAAATCCTTGTTGAGGTTTATCAAGGAATTAAGATCCTTATGGATTTGGAGGAAGTTGTTTTCCAAAGCAGAAATCCTAGGATCATGGTATTTTTTCAATTTAGAAAAATCCTTTGTTACTTGGTTGAGAGTAGAGTTCAACAACCTAACCATGCTAAAAATAGAATCCTGCTCCTTAAAAATTCTTAGAGTGGAGATGTTACAACAAGCTATAGTGTCACACTTACCATGAAATTCCTAGACCTCTTGAAAGTGCCATGTGAGAAGGTTGAAGAAAAGATCTAACCCTTCCTTCACCAAACTTGAGGCCTAATTAAAATCCAACGAGCCCCAATATAGACCCCTCCCCTGCTAAGAGCTCATTGAAATATCATCTTCTTGGAAACTAGTAGGAAAGATGAATTATTCTTTGCCTTTTCCTTCAAAAAATGACACTATAGGGGACATTTCCAAGTCAACAAAAATTTCCATATTTGCCTCCCCTTTAGTTGGGACCCTCCTATTCCCCCACAGTCCAAAATTTTATAATCAAGAGAATTTTTCTCCACCCCACACACCTTAGTAACCCTAAAAACCTCCTGAGAATGCTCCTTTGTAGCATGGGGAGCAACAACACTTGTCGGCCCCTATTTCAGAACTCTTACCACTATCTTTCCCCTCCATATTAGCCTCTTCATAAGCACCTAGGATTTTTTTCTTCACACGAGAGGGAGAGGGCTCAATATTCTTCGTAGAACTCTTACTGCCCAACCCAGAAGGGACTAAAATTTTCCTATCCCCAACTGAAGGAATATCAAAGTCCAAATATATCTGATAGCCATTAGACTAGGCCAAAGAGTCATCCCCAAAATCTATCTCACCATCTCCTTCCTCCTCCTCCAACTGAGATTTACCCATCATCTTATCCTTCTTCTTGGTCTTGCAAGCTCTACTAGGAATAGAGGTTGCAATTACATACCTAGCTTTGATGTGCTCCATAATAAAAAAAATAAACCCTTCATGAAAAAAGGGATTGTTGGGATTCTTTCTATACTCCATAATCCAATTCTTTAGAGATGAAAGAAGATAAAATGGGAAGGAGACCAACTTACTATGGTGAAAATAGTTTAGCAACATGAAATGGTGCCCATAAATTGTTGAGTATCTCCCATCTAGGGTAAAGTACCACATATGATCCATAGCCACATCTCCCCATATTAGTTTAATTGAGGTTCGATCAAAGCCACCATACTGGAGCTTAATAATTTTAGCCTTCTCTTTATCCCTTAAAAAGTTTAGTCTCACCACCCTAGACATAAATTTTTCTCTAAAAAAATTTCTCCCTTGAGTTGAGAGTCATGTAACTTCAGCTATGAACTCATCATTCACAATTATGTGAATTCCAAACATACTAAGAACTTGATTGTAAAATCCTCCACAAACTCCTACAAGGTCTTGGGATCAAAACCATGTAATTTATCCATAAAAGGAGTGACCCCACCTTTCTGTAATATCTTCCAAACATCACCATTAGGTTTGGTTTCAACACACGAAAAGGGCCCCGTTCTGCACTTGTCTCCCCCATCTCTAAAAGTGCCAAGAAATTCTTAGATATGAAACCACAGACAATACAAATGGATATAATAAAAATGCCAAAGAGGAAATAGCACCTAGAAAGTGTGTGATCTTGAATTTCGAGGTACAGAGAGAAATCAAGGCCAAATCCCTCATGAGATTACAACTCATCCTCCCATAATTTCCAATAAGAATGTGAGAAATAAAATTTATAATTAGCATCAGAAAGTTATCATTAAACCACCATCCCTTAAGATTACTAGAAATTTTGGCCCCCTTCAAAAGACTTAGGGACTATCATTATTAAGAAGTGTAATAAGATCAATAGGCAAATGGTCATTAATATCCCAAGACCTAGCCGAGGACACACCAAGGTTTACCAAAAGGTCAGCAACACCATTAGCCTCACGAAACACATGGGAAATGTAGACTTCTTCAAAACTATTCAACAAAGAAAGAGAATCATTGATAAGTCTTTCTATGGACCAAGAAGGAGAGGTGAGCCTCCTAAGGCAGTTGATAATATTCAACGAGTCCCCTTCCACCCAAATTTTGACACCCCCTTCTCCCTAGCCAATTTTAAACCATGATGGGATAAAAAAATTGTATGTTAAATTTATGTAACTTTATTATTTATTTTTGGTAGAAAAATTATAGATTTTGATTTGTAGATAGTTACAATTATTAATAACTAGTTAAGTAATATAAGTTACAACATTATTATCCTAAAGGTAAGTGCTAATAAAAGTTGTGGATATAGATATTGAAAATAAAAAAGATTAAATATTAATAGTACATAAAATAAATAAATAAAAATATATTTATCTTTGTGAGAAAAGAATGAGTGTGTGGTCAAGAGGATACAAAGCATAGAAAATACTTAATTAGGAGAAATAATTTTTTTTTCTTTGCATCCAATTGTACCTTCATTTGAGCCAAAGAGGTATTTTCACTCAAGTTAAAAGACCTTCAAAAATCCTCTCAAAACCTCTCCTTACACACTAAGAGTGTGGATATATACTTAATATGCAGATGTTTAATTGAAGATAGGTGTTGTTTTCTCACTCAAACATCATAACTTTACATTCAAGGATTATGTTAAAATAGCCCACAAGAGGTGTTATTTATATATTTTTAAGATGAATGAAAAATGAATAAGATTATATTTGAATATCAAGAGTTGAGTATGAATGAAATATTTGAATCCATGAGAGGCCACCCAATGGTACCTTTTTATTGTTGCACAATGTGAGTTCCATGGTTCAAAGGGATTTGATGGATCAATTTTTTTTGAAAATGATGAAGATACGAGATCAAAAGGATATTTTTGGGAGACTAAAACTTCCATTTTCAAATCCATGTGAAGGGTTAAAATCTTATTGGAGAAATAGATGGATGATATTCTATGAGATAATTTTACAAGCAATGGGAAGGATGAGACAATAAAATTCCTCCTTTTGACACATTTTTACTCTAATAAAATGGATAAGATTTTATTTCATTAATTATTCTTGACTTGTGAAAATTATTTTTTAGAATAAATAATTGGTTTTAGTATACTAATGATGTGATAGAAAAAATTTATAATTAAATAAATAGAATTGATTTATTTAATGTAGTGTCAAAAATTGCACACCCTTTCAATTTCACCTACACTTTTGAATCTACTTTAGTGTCCACTCCCTTAGTATTTGTGTAGGCTCATTTTAGCCCTTGCATCACTTTTTTTTCTCTTAGAATGTTCAAGACCCTTTTCACCAACTATCGTCTTATGTCAGCTTTGTGTTAAACCTTGTATTTTCCTCCTTCCCACCATTTTTTAGCATGATTTATTTGGACACTAGTGTGTCACATAGATGTCAATGCACTATGCTAGTGTCCCACAATATTCAAATGTTCAATGTTCGAACAACCATTTTTTAGCATGTTTCCACTTGTCACCTACCTTGGTCGGTGGAAGCGGCTCGAGATGATTTGTAACAACTCAGAAACCTTCTTTTTCCTTCTCTTCTCTTTTTAAAATCTATCTTTTTAATTCATATGAACTCTCTTGGGGTTCTCTTGGTCTTTTTCTCTCATTCTCTCTTCTCTTTCTCTTTCTCTCAAGCTTACACAATTCTCTATAGCTTGCTACATTAGTTTATCAATCTCTCACCATTGTTCTCTACAACTCTCTTGGCTCTCACAACTCTCTCTTTCTTTCTATCTCTCTTTGGCTTCCTTAAGCCTTATAGGTATATCTATTTGTCTTATGTATTTGAGCATCTTGGGATTTATCAAATCCCTTGTCTATTTATTTTCTATCTTGTCTATTTATCTTTCTATCTATATTTCTATCTGACTATCTGTGAAAACACTAAAATGGGGGTTTTCCTAAGACAACCCCCTAAACAACCCCAAAATTTTCTCTTAGTCTTATCTGTGTAGGTTTTGGAGATAGTTCTTTGTTGGAGGCTTCATTTCTCAATTTCTTGTGAGTATTTATTTCTCCTTCTTATCTTGTTTATCATTTACATTTCATTTAGTTTACATTTCTTTAGCTTCTATTATACTTTGTTACTTTCTCGCATTTCAAGAGTTCTTAGCAATCAAAATAGAAGTAGTCATTTTTCTATTTTCTGTGATAGTCTCAGGTTTCATTCTATACAAGATGTTAGTGTGTCGTTATATCATCCTTGGGTTGCACTATCATCCTTGGCTGAGAGCTTGTCAGTCTATCCAAAAGGCCTCTCTGACTTACTCTTTCTATATTTGGAACTCATAATTTTATCTCGTTAATAAGCTTCATTACTTAAGGTAGTTGAGGACCATTTTCTCCTTGAAGACTCCACTTTTCTTGAGACTCGAGGGTAGCAAATCTCCTCCTCTACACTTAAGTTTTGGGAATATACATAACGGAATTAAATAAATAAATTCTAGATTTATTTATTTAAAATTAGACTTTTAAATTGGAATTAAATAATTTAATAAATATTAGTAATTATTCAATTGATGTTGCAAGATAATTACATGAATTAATTTAATTATTTAATTAATATTGGAAAATAGATTGAGACAATTAATTAAATAAATGTAAATTATTTAATTAATTTAGGAGTGATAATGTGTAGTATACTAATTATAAAAGAACTATCTCAAGATAATCTTGGGATTCCATATTAGGCCCCCTTTGAATCTACATTCTAACTTAGTGGAAGTAATGCCATTTTAAATAAAGATAAAATATAATATTTTTTGGTTGAGAAAGGGGACTAATATGTCCCAATCATTCAAAAAATGATGAAAAATGATAGAGGGATGATTCCCCCTCAATGATTAAGCCAACAAAAACTATTTGGGTAAACTCTTAAAAGAATGTATAGCGAGAAAAATTGAATAGAGGATGAAAATAAGGAGCAATAGAAAAAGAATAGAAGAAAAAAGATAAAAATAGAGAAATAAGAG
>VDFB02072274.1:104485114-104602563 GCA_007258455.2 Sequoia sempervirens | reverse complement strand
ATTTCAGGTTTTCCTCTTTGGAAATTGCAATTAATTATGCTTGGATTTGAATTAAAGGGGAAAATTAAGGAAAATTAACCTCAATTAATTAATAAAGCCCTAGATAAGTGTGAAAATATAAAGAGATGCAATTTACAACACTAAAAATAAGGAACAATTAAGTCCATTTGATTAATAAGGCCCTAAACTTATTTTGAATATGTAAAATCATATTACAACACTAAATTAAGGCATAATTAATTTCTTTTTAATATTTAATTCCCAAATTAAGTGTGAAAAAGTGATACTTTTTCCTACACTACATCATCTAAGCTCATGGAAGAGGAAAACAATAAATTCAACTCATTATGCACTTCCTCATTAATTTTAGCATTCTCATCAACATCATCCAAGTTAATCACAACATAAGGTCTAATGATAATATCCATGGAAGGTGCTTGTTCTTGTTGTGGCCAAGTTATAGGATTTTCTTGTTTCAGTGAAGGTGGAGAATCATCATGCATTGCTTCAGTTGTTGTTTGATTTTGAGTTCTTTTTTCATGTTTTTCTTGTATCAAACGAGGAATACCATGACGTCTACGCCTACACTCTTTAGCATTTTAGTTTCTTTTTATTCTATTTTCAAGTTGTGATTATGTAGGAGCAATGTTTTCAATCATATGTTTCCTTTCTTCCTACAAGGGAGGAATGAAATTAACCATGGGAGATTTTTCAACCACTTTCTCTTTAACTTTATTAAATTTTTTGATTTTAGGAGGCACAATGAGAATTATTTGGTGTGAGTTTCTAATTTGCAATCAACTAACAAGAGACAAAAAACAAGTGTTAATCATGTTAGAAAACCAAATAAAACACTCCCTATGAGATTCTTTAACCAAATCAAAGAGAAAACATGAAAATAAGAACAAACTAACTAAAGATAACATGAAATCCAATTGAAATTGCTAAAACTTCATCCCATAGGGGGAGTTGTGCTCCTTTGATGTGGAAATAAGGCCTTTCCCAATCCCTTTGATAAGCTTTGATGATTGAAGATGATTCAAAGTATGGAATTGATGCTAAATGATGAAACTATGCTCAAAAGTGATGAAAATGGTGATAGCTATGAGTTAAAATATCTATAGTAAGAATTCTTGAAGTTGTGGATCCATATTATGAAGAGAATGCTTCTATTTATAGAACTCAAGGGTTGAAGAATTAGAGAAATTGGTGAATGTGGCATAAAATGGGAGCCAATGAGAATGTGACACTTGTCACAATTCTATTGGAGGAAGGTGGATCACATTTTGGGGAATGTATTGAGGAAAGGGAGATGTAAGAGGAATAAATGAAAATGTAAGAGGATTTGAAAGGTTGTAAGAAGAATTTATTAAATGTGGTTGGAGATTTGAGAGGATGTAAGAGAAGTTATTGAGGATGTGAGAGGATTTTGAAATCTTTGGAGGGAAATTGAAGGAGAGGAGGTTGAGAGGAATATTCCTTGGAATATGCTATTGTGAGGATAAATAGAGGAATTAGTTAATTAAAATAAATGAATTTCATGTGCAACCTGATTAGTTGACCATGGGTTGATTTAACTCCTGAGGAGTTAAAAGCTGGAGGATTTGTTAATGTTGATTAGAAAGTGATTTAGGATTAATCAATTTAGAATTAATTAATTTAAATGGGTTAGGGGATTGTAACATTTGATTTGATTTATTTAATCAAATGTGAGGACTTAGGGGGATTTAATTAAATGATTAAATTAAATTAAATATAATGAACATTAGTTAGAACAAGGGTGAATTAATCAATAAATTTAATTATTTGATTAATAGCTAAATTTGTTGAATTTAACTAAATAATGTTGATTATTTAATTAATTGGTTAGTTCGAGGTGATTTGGAAGAAATGGTGTTAATTTATCAGAATTAGATGCATAGTATCAATCAAGACTTTTTAGGTGTCTACATTTTGCCCCTCTTTGAAGTGAGGTACCTGTTGCGTTGGTTCAAAGAATAACATTTCCATGATAAAAATTTAAAAAAATTCTAATTTTTTTGGATGCCCCACTGTTTCCCTAGCGGAAGGAATTACGCTGCTACACTACCCCTTGGAGAGATCAGGAAAAAATTTCAAAATTAGGTCGAGCTTGTGAAAAAGGTTCAACAAGGATTCAGGCATGGAGAATAGCCCATGGGATGTGCAAACAAGCTTACAACGATGAAAATGGGTCAAAACAGACTTCGTTAGGAAAAAATTAGATTAATGGGCTCAAAAAACCCTAATTTTTTTGCATAAATAGGGTTAGAGGGGTCATTTTCAAATCATTTGCACACCTATCCTTCTAGAATTTTGGTGATTTTTCTTTGAGGTGCTGACAGAATGGCGGCTTATGTGCTTCTTAGACATCTGATGGATCAGGTTCATGAGTTTCAGTGGGCTTAGGACGCAGGACACCCAATACACCTTTCAAAACTTTTCTTTATTTTTCATGTTTTTAATGCATTTATTAGGGTCCAATTAGGTCAGCCAAAAATGGATTTGTAGGGAATCACATTTGTTATGGTCAACGTTGCTTTTGTCCATGTCGACCTGCGTTTGTAGCATAGCATTGTGCGGTGCTGGAGGGTCCTAGAGTCATGCAAAAATTGTTGACTCGCCTTTGCAAGATGGCGTTGTGTGACCCCAAAGAGTTTGGTGTCACTTAGGAATTCCAAATCGCCTTTGATATATAACGTCACTTTTGATTATGGAATTGCTTAAAAATTGTGAAATCATAGAGCATTGTGCTTGGAAATATCAGCTTGCTTTTTCTTTTGGAGGGTTTTTTAATTTCAAAAACATGCCAGGTTAACGAATTTTGACATTGTGGGAATTTTGGATGCAGGAGGTCCTTTGAGTGCTCAATTCTATTAATGATTATTTTACTCACAACAAATAGGGCGAATAAATTCTTCATAGACAAAACTGTAAAGAGCCTATCCTTCTTGAAAGATATGAAAAAAAGACAACCCAAAGGGTAATTCTACATTAATAGGGAAAAGATTGACTTTCATTCAATCCCAAGTCTCTGATAACCAGGTCATGGTTGCACTAGGGTCACTCTCAGGTACATATGTGATATTGCTATTAATCTCAAAGGGACTACGATTATTTCTAGCTTTTCTAAGAATTATAAGAATCACACACAAAAATTCCACTTCATTCATTAAATAACATCATGAAACCAAAATATTTATAATAACATTTCATGAATATCACAAATTATTTTTCTAGCACTTAAGTATATTTAGCGTTAAGCATTCAACAATTTTATGGAAAACAAAAAAAAATCAATAGAATTCCTTCCATTCATTTAAATTTTTGGAAACTTTTAAAATATTAAACATCTATTCTAAAACAAAGTATAAAAAATACTAAAAATTAAAAGTTTTTCCTGATTATTCTCCATGGATTCCCCAAAAAATCAATTAAAATAGAGCAAACCACTTTATACTTCACTAGATTGCTTCACAACTACATATAAAACAGTGCAAGCTTTTAAAGAGAGGGGTTTCATTTTTGGACACTGAGTAGGTTCTATATGCATCCTTAAAAAACACAACATACAGTCTTGTTCGAATGAAGTAACAAAACCAGCTACAAAAGATACTAAGATAGGTAGCTATCTAATAAGCTCTAAAATAAATCAATGTATATGTGCATACAAAGTTTTATGCCAGAATAGTTCATAAAATAGGAAAAAAGAACAAAACTTAAAAAGGTTTATGCTCCTCCGACATCCAAATATTTTGAACTTAAAATAAAAATGGAGGAGACAACCTTTTATAGAAATAAGGCCCCAAAAGTTCAACTTAAAAGTCTATCCAGAGAATCAAAAACAACAAATTAAAATGTGGCATGTGGCATTTTCCAATTGTCATCAAGAATATTCTAGACTAAGTCAAGGATTTGACTTCATCAACAACAACACCTTTACTTAATACTCCAACACAAACGCTTTTCACATGTCGAGGCTAATAAATTCCTTTCAAAATACTAGAATAGTGAAAATCTACAGGGACCAGGATCAACCTACAAACTTCAAAATTACAATCAAAATAAAACTTCATCATGGTTCTAGTGTCTGGTATTCGGTTCTCCATCTCCTCGCTCATGACTCAGGCTCCGGGATTCTTCCTTCATCTTTCTTTAGCTGATATTCTTAGAAAGCATTTAATACTTGATGCATATGTTCTTTCGAAATTCCTTGTATCGCTTTCCAAGTAAGGTTGAGCCTAATATATTCTTCAGTTACTTGGAGAATGATATAATTCTTCTGCACTTTGTCTACTTCATATTTGGCTATAGTGTTCCTACACTATATAATTTCATCAATAACCTCCCTTATTAGCAACTGAACAATATCTCTATTTATTCTCTCTATCCATTCTTTGAAGGCTTTAGCTTCTTTTCCTTCCTTCCCTAATGTTTGGGGATCAAAACCTTGATGTGCTAGCATTTCAATAAATTCTCAATTTTCATCAATCAAATTTTTGTATTCGATGGTGACCTTTTCAAATCCTTTGATACACTGTATTAACATGTCACCTTCCCATTTCAACTATTTCTTCCATTTTTTTGGCAATGGAAGTTCAGGTTTTGATAGTACATCACCTTGTATTAATTCTTCGATATATGACTACATGAGAATTTCAATGCTTCGCCTTTCTTCGATGACTTGGTCCTCGCAAAATCTGCACTTGTCTTCAAATCTGTTCATATATTTTGTCACTTATCAACTTTCCCCAATGCAATTCCACAAGAATTTCTATGAGGCCTGGTATATTATTACAAACATCCATGGTTCAAATTTGTTTGCATCTCTTAAACCAACTACTCTGCTCAGAAAAGTTATCATATCTTACATTTCTTGTTTAAACATAGACCTCTGAATTACCTTTGTCTATTGTGTAATGGGATCTTAGCACCATTGGGTACTCATAATTTATTTATTATGTTCTTTAGCATTTTGATATGTCTTGCTTTTAGCCTTTATATCAACATTGAACATTTGTATGTAAATGGGGAGACCAAATGTGTATATGATTCCTTTCTGTTACAAGTCTGCATAAATTCTCCCTTCCTTCTCAACAACCCTCTTGGTTGGGTTTTAGTAATTTATAAATTGCATAACCAATTCAAGAGTGTCCATCGTTGGCAGAAACCCTCCTGTAGGAAGTAACCCATTTGCCACAACATTCTTGGAACACTAAGAAGCATTTTCTTGTAATAGCCGTGAACAAATTTCAATGTCAGAAGACCACCCATGTGAGTGTTTGTGACCACTACATTGATAGGTATAGCTTGTGACTTGCAATAGTTAAATTCATCTTTTGGCCTTGTGTCATAAGTTCTCATTTTTTTAGTGTTTTCTACAAATTCTAGAACAAGTATCTTGTGTACGAGTTATAGTTAAATTTAACCAAAACTTATAGTTTATAAAATTTTCAATTCATTTTTAATTAAGTTTAAGAAATCAGAGAATAATCAACATTTCAATTTCTAAGTTGAAATATCACCATTGAGATTTTTAACTTGAGAAACACTTAACAAAATATCAGTTATTCAAAACATACCTAGCTCTAGTTAATAATGGTGATTTTTTAGAATGCAACTTCAAAACCCTTGGTAGCTATGTCTTGGTTTCTCAAAATTTACCTTTCCTTGCGTGCCAATGTCATTTCGTTACTTCAATGCCCTTTGCTAATTTGTAGTATAATGAAGTAGAGTGTTGCAAAAGAAATTGCATACTTGAGGTGGTGCCAAGTACATAGGTAGTTCGCCACCTTCAATAATTACTTGTTATTTCACATTAATTCCTTGAATAAAGGTGCAATCAAATAGATTATGGTTCAAATTACAAACACCTAGATTTCTGTACAGACTCGCCACTAGAGAAGAAAGATGGCATGATGATTATATGTAGAAATCTGATGTCACGCTAATTCCTTGAAAGTAAAATGTTAATAAAGATATGTGATCAATTAGTGATCACCGAGATTGAGGCTTTCTGGTATTATCCTTAAAAAGAAACACTAGGATCTGGGAAATGCCTTCTAAGCTTGAGAAAGAGAAAACTAGAATAAGAGAGAAGACTGAAAATTGAGTCCAAAAGATGGGTCAACAACATTTCAAAACAAACTCTCTAGTTTCTGACTTTTGAGCTGGAAAAAAAAGGAAAGAATAAAATACTGAACTCTAGTAAAAAGGAAACTACCGAGATTGACAACTTCAATCAAATGAAGCACCAAGCGGATCTAAAATCTTATGAAGATACAAGCTCCCTTGGGGCAAACATAGGAATCCACGACTCTAGTTTCTGGTAAAATATTAAACTCTGTAAAAAGACCAAAACACAGAATTCGGGGAATAAAGGATAAAGCAATAAAAAGGCCAAGTGAAATTGAAAGAAGATCAACAACCAACTGAGCAACAAAATGATGCCAAAGCAACTGAAAGAAAAAAAGGGGTTCCACATTTTTCCAAACGGAAAAATGGAGCGTGTTGTGAGACCACACAACAACTAGCAACCAACAAAACTAAACAAAACAATAGAAAGTCAATTCCAGATCTAACATCAATGTACCAACTTTCTTTAGTCTTCTAATTATAAATCGTGGGATTCTTATTCCAACATTCAGATTTCACTTTGGTTAGCATGCAAGATTAAGTATTACTGAGCTCATGTCTGTGCAATTGATTATTTCCACCATAGTAAACTTAGAAATAGAAATTGTTTTCATTAATCTACATAATATGACAATTCCTTTTAAGCCTTGCTGCCAGTCAAACATCCATAGCCCTGATTATTTCCGTAATTCCCCCAAACATAGCTCTACTGTCGGTCAGGCATCCATAGCCCCGATAGAGTTATTTGGATGGCCTAAAGAGTTAATATCTTTTTTTTTTTTTTTTTTATTAGATGTAGCAATGATAGCTCATTTTTCACTTTTTATATTCCAATGTTATCTCTTTTATCAACTTGCAAGCAATGAAGCACCGCTATTAGGTTGGGAATTACAATGGTAGCAAAGGTAGTCTTTTGATTTTTCAATTAATGAAAACAACTGCTATCCCAAATTTCAGTAGAATGATTTAGATGTATTTGTTTGTAGCTCAACATCAACTAAATGATTCATGCTAATCAGAGTATAAAGAATTGAATAATTCTCCCACGGTTTATAAATGGAAGACTATTTTCAGTCAAGACATAGATTAAAGATCTAGAATTGATGTTCTATTGGCTTGTATGCCTTCAAAAGTTTCTAATCACTATAAAATCAAATGATGCAACACCTGAGAAAAGAAAAAACAGCAACAACAAATGACTATTTACAAAAGAAAAAAACTATTTACATGATTTTTTTTTTACTTATGATTGGAAATAATGCTTTAGGAACTTCCCATTGACAAGCAATGGGATATCTTCACCAGCCAAATACTTCAACCTATAAGTGCTATCACCTAAGATTTCATAAATTTGATATGGGCCTGTCCATAATTTGTCAAATTTACCATGCCCACCCTTATGTTCATGAGCTTTATTCCAATACAAGACCAAATCATCTATTCTAAAAGTTTATAATCTAGCTCTCTTATCAAACCATCTTTTTACCACAGACTGATGCTTGGAAAAATGATCTATAGCTCGAGTATGTTTCTCATCTAAATGCATTAGTTGCAACAATCGGGCTTATGTTTGGTCATCTAATCCAATGTATTCTAGTGCAAACTACCAAGTAGGGATTTCTAAATTTATTGATAGTATAGGATCTACCCCATAGACTAAATGATAAGGAGAATTCCCTAATGCATCTTTCATCCTAGTACGATTTACCCAAAAGGGTGAATTTTAACAAAGAATGTCATTCTTTAGGGTTCTTTTCAATCAATTTTCTAATTAAATCCAATAGGTTTTTATTTGATGATTCAACTAATCCATTTCCCTGTGGATAATAGTTAGATGAAAACTTTAGTGTTATGCCATATTCAAATGCCCAGTTAGAAATTTTCAATGAAGCAAAATCAAGACCATTATCACATACCAATGCATATGGCATCCCAAACCTGGTGATATTTTTTCCAAGAATTTGATGACCACATCCATAGTGCATTGCTTACTGGGATATGCCTCTGTCCATCTGGTACAATAGTCTATAGCAGTTAATATAAATCTATGGCTAGCAAAAGATGGTGGATTGATGGTTCCAATCAAGTCTAATCCCCATTGTGAAAAGGGACACATCTCCATCACCAACTGTAATGATTGAGCATTGAACCTTCCTTTATCTGATGTGGTTTGACATGTATAACAGTGTTTGATGTGTTCATATGTAACTTTAAAAATTGTCGGCTAGTAGTAACCAACTCTCAAAATGAGGTGTGCAGTGGCTAGGGGAGCTCCATGAGTTGTTCCAAATTTATCATGTAGCTCCTGCAACACTTTATCAGCTTCTGTTTTGTTTAAACATCTTAAATAAATTCCTTCATGATTTTTTTTGAATAGAGCTCCTTTGATCATGTAACTCTATGATTTTATTTTGAGGGCTCTTCTTTGATTTCTCTGCATATGATCAGGGCAGGTATGGCTAACCAAATAGTACCATATGTCTGAATACTAGTCTTCTTGATCTTTTACATCCAAAGTGTATTGTTGACTCAAAATTTGTGGCTTTATTTCTACATAGATCTAACCAAAGCTTTTCCCTAGACTAATTTCATGGGTATAATTTCTAGATCATATTCTTGTAAAATGGTGACCCATTTGGCTCTTTTTTCTCTGAATTCGCTCTGTGTTAACAACATTTTAACTGCCAAATTTGGAACAATAGCTTTGACTATACTTCTGAGGATGTAATGTCTAAACTTGCATACTGCTTTGACCAAAGCAAAGGATTGTTTCTCAATGTCTATATATCTCAACTCCACTTCCTTAAATGAAGCGCTCATAAAAGCAATTTGTTTTTCTTCTTTATTATCACATTTTTGTGTTAATACTACTACACAAGTGTGACCAGAAGCAAAAAAGTAAATATAAAAAGGTTTGGCATAATTTGGACTTACCAATACTAGTGCTTCTGTGATCACAATCTTTATAGTCTCGAAGGAGATCTTAGCTTCATTTTTCCACTCTATTTTGGCATCTCTCTTTAACATATTATTGAGTGGTTTCACTATTTCAGAGAATCCTGTAATAAACTTTCGAACAAAATTGATCTTACCGAAATATGACTTCAATTCTTTTCTACTTCCTGGGGGTTGTATCTTGAGTAGTGCACTCACTCTGTCTGGGTCGATTGAAATACCTTGTTCAAAAATGATATGTCCTAGTAACTTTCCTTTTGTTACCCCGAAAATACATTTTTTATGATTTAATGAAACTCTGTAAGTTTCACACTTCTGTAGTATCGCTCTGAGATCTCGAACATGATCTCTTCTATCTTTAGAAAATACTATAAGGTCGTCCATGTAAATAATGATGCATTTTCCTATCAGTTCTTGAAAAGAATAGTCCATGGTTCTCTGGAATGTAGCTTCAGCATTTTATCAATCCAAATGGCATCCTTCTATAAGAAAAAATTCCCCACTTCATGGTGAAAGTTGTTTTCATTCGATCTTCCCTTGCTACCATTACTTGGTTATATCTAGAAAATCCATCCAAAAAGGACATCATTTGTGAACCGTTAACTATCTGTAGCACTTATTTGATTGAGGCTAGTGGATAGTTGTCTTTTTCAGAAGCCTTGTTGAGATTCCAAAAATATACACACAATCATATCTCTCCGTTTTTCTTTCTTATAGGGACCAAATTTTCCACCCAAGTAGAGTGTCTGATAGGAAAAATTATCTTAGCTAATAATTTTTTTTGAACTTCCTTTTGAATTAAAGGTTCTAAGAGTGTGTTTACTGGACGTTGCTTTTGATGGAAAGGCTTCACATCAGGCTTCAAAGGTATAGTATGTGTAATGATGGAAGTTTCATAAGTCTTCAAGTCTTCATATGTCCATGTTATGACTTTCTAGTAATCTTTAAGTGCCTAAGCAATGTTTCTCTTTTTCTTCTTCAGTACAAACCTTTCCTATGAACACATTCTTAGGATATTCTTTAGTATGCAAATTGTACAACTCAGATAGTCCTCCTTCACTTTGAGGAAAATATTTCTATTTAACTATCTGGTCATGTCAAAGAATCGCTCTAACTCAATTATTCCTTTTAAAATATTATTATCTCTAGCTTGAGTCAATTCTTCTTCTTGAATTTTTTCATCAGGGCGATCTATCTCTTTGATGATTTTTTCTTCAAAAATACCATAATTAGTGATGAATTCTAATATGTGTCAGTAATCTTCGAATACCTACAAATTAGTGACATTATCAGGAATATAAGGTAACTGTACTAGTTCAACTATAAATATTTTTAGATCTGATGTCTCTAAAGGTTCTAAGGTACTGGTAACAACAGCCAAAGCATCAAATATTTGATTGAATCTTCTAGGGATATGAGTAATGTTGAATGCATTGAAATATTTGATTAAATCCCATAATTGATGTTGATAATTGGATAATATCTTGTAGTGGAAAATATATTGCTTTCGAAATTATTTAACCACCAATTCTAAATCACTGAACACTTTTTGGATTCTAACTTTCTTCTTGATTGCTAGGATCAAGCCATGTATAAGGGCTTCATATTCTTCCACATTGTTAGTACACTAAAATTGTAATCAATATGTAGCAAGAAAAGGCTTACCTTGTGGGTTGATAAGTTCAACTCCAATTCCAATTCCTTGTTTCGATTTAGATCCATCAAATTTAAGAATCCAGGCTTGATCATTTGTAGCTAAGGCTTTACCATTTTCCGATATCATTGAATGAATCTTTTTAGTCTGTGTGTCTCAATCTTTGTCTTTACATCATTTCAATTCAGTTCTTTCAACCTTTTCATGTTCTTGACAATATTGATTCTCAATTATGTGAATTATCTCTAGATACATCATACAACTGTTTTCTTTATGTGCGACATTTGCAACTTGCACGAATCTTACAACAACAAAAATTTTAGTGAAATTTAATTTTACCGCTCTCTTGAGCTTTTGTAATAATATTCTTCTAAAATTTATAATAGGGGCTATTTTCTTCTTCAGAAGAATCACAATTAGATTCAATTAAAACATCTATTCCAGAGTTCACTCATTAGATTTCTTAGCATCACTGGTGAAAACTTCTTCAATTTTAACTCTTGAACTTCGTATTTTGTAAACTCTTGGTTCTACATCAATGTATAGAACTTCATTTTTTTGATTATAATCTGTAATCATGTATTTCATGTGTGGTTCTCTTTCAATCCTGATTTGATTAGGAACTCCCTTCCATGGTAACTACATATGTGAGAAATCAGTAGTCATATATCCATTCAATGTTTTAGACCAGTCTCTACTTAAAAGCATACCATAAGTGTCAAGTATCTCCACAACTTGAATGTTAATGTAATATTGGATTCTAGGATCAGAAGCCAATTGCATGTGAATATTAGTCAGTTCTCCAACTACATTTAATTTTTTCTTATCAAGTTGAGTGAATTTCTTTAAAGAATTTGTTGGAGTTAACCCTAATGTCTGCCATATGGATAATGACATCACATTAGTAGATGCTCAAGAATCTACTAAGAAGTTATGGAGATTCTTACCGAATATTCTCAAAGTGAGTAAAAATGGTGGAGACTCCAATTTTCCTTTGTAAAAGGCTACTTGCACATCTACTATGGGAACAATGCTTTTGTCTTTTGTCTTAGCCTGACTATCTTTCACTTGAATTTCTTTGAATTTTCTTTCTTTAAGGAAATATTTTAAAGTGTTTAAGAAAGCTTTCCTGATTATAGGTGTCTTGATCAATTTTGATAGAGAAAGGCTAATCTTTACCTTTTTAATTTCTTTTGCTAAATAATTAGTCAAATTGTTTTGATCAGCAAAATCTATCTTTTCACCTTTTGAAGCATTTGATGAATTGTAATGAGAGGTTACCTTAGGTAGCCTTGGATTATTGCTTGATTTATCATCGAGTGGAGTGCTGAAGTTATTAGGCGGGATAGATGTTGTTAAAGGCCCATTGAATTTACCTCCACTATTAATGTTATTCCTTGTGTTGCAATTATGTACTTTTTGATCTTGTTGAAAAGAATGTATTTCATCTATTTCTTCTCGAGGCTCATTTTCATCCTGATAGGGAAAAGTATATGTTTCCAATGTCATAGTCAAATTATCACTTTCATATTAATGAGTGCAACTTGTGATAACAGTAGGTGGTTTGAAACGTTCATAGATTTCAAGGACTAGAGAAGAGTCATATCCCACCAGAACTAACTAATTTCCTTTAGGAGGATGGGAATGACAATGTTCATTGTAATGTGTAGCAGCAAGAAAAATGTCTAAAGCAATTTTAAATTGTGAACAATCTACTTCAGTATGAGCATTTGTGTTATGAATTCTACACCAATTATTCATCACGAGGTCAGCTAAATTCACTTTCGATGTATACTTTTCATCATTTAATTCAGGATTATCTAAAGGTGTTGATACTCCCCCATTATTAGGTTGGGTATTCCAAGGTCTGGGTGGCCTAGGAACATTATACATCCAATTCTATGAGTTCTGATTATTATTCTAAGAATTAAATTTTTTATTCCTTAATTGTGTAACCTTTGTGGTTAACCTTTTGAGCTAAGTTGTAACTTATTTCATGTATTCCTTTTCCACAAAGATCTTGACATTTTTATTTTCATGAGTTTGTGAGAAAAAGGAATTTCCGTTAGGATGCAACTCTGTAATAGCTAGACCAGGGTGAGGGACTAAAGTTTGACTATTTTCCGGTTGAAAGAAAGTACTTTGAGGAAATGTCCCATTCTGGACCACTAAAGGATAAACATTAGGAGCTATAGGATGACCTATAGGAACTCCATTTACATTTGAGGTAGGGTAAATATTCAATTTGTTTCTACCATTTGTGGACAATCCATTTCCAAGATGTTTCATTTCTAAATTCACACTTATGGCTTTGACATAAGCTTCAAATAAAGTAGTAGGAGGATTTGTTCTTTGCTTCACAAACATAGTAGTTAAAGGATCTATTGCTATATAATAAACTATGATAGCAGTAAAATTATCTACTACATAAGGTGCTTGTAACCTAGAATAAGCCTTTTGAAACCTATCATTAAAAGCAATTATAGGTTCACCTTCAAACCTCTTAATTTGATAAAATTGATGATATAACAAAGCAGGGTCAGTTGGTGTTCTAAATCGGGCTAAGAATTGAGTTTCCATGTCTTGCCATGATATGATAAAATTACGAGACAGGTTGATATACCACTAGTAAACTTCATCACTTAAAATGTATGGGAACAACCTACATATGATGTATTCATGTTGAATCCTTCCTCTAAAGCATGTGTCTTTGAATATACTAATGTGTTCTTCCACGTCTTTGTGAAAATAGTATGTAGGACACAACTTATTGATATTTTTTTGTAAATCATTGTATACAACAAATTGAATTGGCAACTCCACATTAAAGAATTCCATCATGATGGGGGGTGGTGGTACTACAATAGTTGGATTCTTCGAATTTTCACTTAAACTTCCATACTTTTGAGGTCTAGATGATGTTCAACCATGAAGCTCGAATAAGGTCACACAAGGATCACCAGATCAAGATCTAGTGATTCTACGAAACTCTAGTTTAAAAATTAACAAAACCACAACTAAAAACAATAGGCCCTCCTTCTAGCACTAGTTCCTTTTGATGATGATTTTACTCGCAGCAAACAGGGCGAATAAATTCTTCATAGACAAAACTGCAAAGAGCCTATCCTTCTTGAAAGATATGGAACAAAGACAACCTAAAGGGGAATTCTGCATTAATAGGGAAAAGATTGGCTTTCATTCAATCCCAAGTCTCTGATAACCAAGTCATGGTTGCACTAGGGTCGTTCTCAGGTACTGATGTGATATTGTTGTTAATCTCAAAGGGACTATGGTTATTTTTAGCTTTGCTAAGAATTATAAGCAACAAACACAAAATTTCCACTTCATTCATTAAATAACATCATGAAACCAAAAGATTTACAATAAAATTTCATGAATATCACAAATTATTTTGCTATCACTTAAGTAGATTTAGCATTAAGCATTCAACAATTTTATGGAAAACAAAATATTTTCAATAGAATTCCTTCCATTCATTAAAATTTTTGGAACATTTTAAAATATTAAACATCTATTCTAAAAAAAAGTGTAAAAAATACTGAAAATTAAAAGTTTCTCCTAGTTATTCTCCAAGGATGCCCCAAAGAATCAATTAAAATAGAGCAAACCTCTTTATACTTCACCATATTGCTTCACAGCTACATATAAAATGGTGCAAGCTTTTAAAGAGAGGGGTTCCATTTCTGGACATTGAGTAGGTTCTGTATGTACCCTTAAATGGTGCAACATACAGTCTTGTTCGGATGAACTAACAAAACCATATAAAAAAGATACTGAGATAGGTAGCTATCTAATAAGCTTTGAAATTAATCAATTTCTACGTGCATACAAAGTTTTATACCGGAATGGTTTAGAAAACAGGAAAAAAGAACAAAACTTAAAAAAGTTTATGCTCCTTCGACATCCACAAATTCTAAACTTAAAATAAAAATGGAGACAACCTTTTATAGAAACAAGGCCCTAAAATTTCAACTTAAAAGTCTATGCAAAGAATCAAAAACAACAAATTAAAATGTGGCACGTGGCATCTACCAACTGTCATCAAGAATATTCTAGACTAAGTCAAGGCTTTGACATCATCAACAACAACACCTTTACTTCATACTCCAACACAAACACTTTGCACATGTCAAGGCTAACAATTTCCTTTCAAAATATTGGAATAGTGAAAATCTACTAGGACCGGGATCAACCTACAAACTTCAAAATTAGAATCAAAATAAAACTTCATCATGCTTTCGGTGTCTCGTATCCGGTTCTCCATCTCCTCACTCATGACTCAGGCTCTAAGATTCTTCCTTCATCTTTATTTAGCTGATATTCTTAGAAATCATTTAATACTTGATGCATAAATTCTTTCAAAATTCCTTGTATCGCTTTCCAAGTAAGCTTGAGCCTAATATATTCTTCAATTACTTGGAGTATGATATCATTCTTTTTCACTTTGTCTGCTTCATATCTGGCTGTAGTATTCCTACATAGTATAATTTTGTCAATGACCTCCCTTGTTAGCAATTGAATAGGATCTCTATTTATTCTCTCTGCATTCTTTGAAGGCTTTAGCTTCTTTTCCTTCTTGCCCTAATTTTTGGGGATCAAAACCTTGACGTGCTAGTATTTCAATAAATTCTTGAGTTTCATCAATCAATTTTCTACATTCGACGATGACGTTTTTAAATCCTTCAATACATTGTATTAACATGTCACCTTCCCATTTCAACTATTTCTTCCATTTTTATGGCAATGGAAGTTCAGGTTTTGATATTAAATCACCTTGTATTAATTCTTGGATATTTGACTGCATGATAATTTCAATGCTTTTCCTTTCTTCGATGACTTGGTCTTGGAAAAATCTACACTCATCTTCAAATCTCTTCAATTTCTCTAAATGGTTGTATGCTTCCTTGTACTTCTTTGTTGCATCAATAATGAATTCTTCTCCTTGCTTTACCCAGTATTCAATACATTCTTCAAGCATATTCATTTTATGGTGAATTGCTACAATTGCATCTACTTGTTCTTGTTACATCAACACTGGATGTTTAGGTAGCTCAACCTATTCTTGGCTGGATAAAGTTAATGACTTTATAAAATGTTCCAAG
This sequence comes from Sequoia sempervirens, assembly GCA_007258455.2. NCBI lineage: Eukaryota > Viridiplantae > Streptophyta > Pinopsida > Cupressales > Cupressaceae > Sequoia > Sequoia sempervirens. The sequence goes on along the minus strand of VDFB02072274.1, from coordinate 104,586,678 downwards.
GTAGCAATTCGTTCTTTCAATTCTCTTTTCTTCTGTTTGTATTTCTGCACTCTGGTAGTAGTAGGATTCAAATTCACTTTTATTTCCTCTAACTCTTGTTGCCAAGATGTGTGTCCAAGATTAATACTTGTTATCTTGTACTCCTTAGGCATTATTGCATCTCTGTCCTTATCAACTATTGGAGTAGCTATCTGGATAGTTCTATTACCATTTGCATTTCTTTGTATGACATGTTTTTTCTTTGCTCTGTGCCTAGGTTTAGGAGTGTCTACTTTTTGTATGAAATTATTCAAATTTAGAGGAAATATTTCCACTTCCATTGGAGAAGCTAATTCCTTAATTAACCAATCAGGAGTATCATCATCTTGTTGTACCACTGTAACGTTTCTTTGTTGTTGTTTGCCACTTGTTTTAGGAACTTCTTCTCTTTGACTTGTCACATTGTCTGAAATGGGAATTTCTTCGATGATATCTGGTATAGATTCAGGATTAGTAGGGTTTGACACTGCCTCCTCTATCTGGAGACTTATATTTTCCTGTCTATCCATATTTTCAACTTAATCTCTTTGGACATTATCTTCTTTATTTACTATCACATCAAGATTTTCTTCGTTTTCAATTCATTCTCCTAAAAACTATACAACTTCCTCTTCAATTTCAATTTCAATTTCAGCATGGCCTTTCTCTGGTTCTTCAAAGACCTATGACTATTCATTAATATCTGAAAAATTCCCAAGTGAAGGTTGGGAATCAAAAGTATCATCAAGAATTCTTTTATTGATAGGATCTTGCTCTGTAGTCTCCCTTGTTTTCATCTCAAGTACACTAGGGTTCCTAGTATAAACTCTTCTTCTTCAATATTTATGGGATTAGAACCTTCATCCCAAATCTCCTTTGTCACTAGATGTGCCACGGGTTTATCTTTAGACTTCTTTTCTTTTACCTTCTCCCACATAGCACCCCATTTATCCACTTGTTCTTTAATTCTAGCTTCATCTTCTTTAGAAATTTCCTCTACAACCATAGGAGTCCCTCCAATTGTTTGCTTCATACTAGCCATATTAACAAAAGGGGAAGAGGTAAACAATACTGCAACCCTTTGAGATGTAGACCTTGTCTATGCACCAACATTTTCTATTGCTCCTATTCCTTCATCAATAATCACTCTAGTTCGCAGTTTTGCTGTAGAGGAAGATGCACCTTTAGGTTTTACTTTTGGTTTATCTTTACCTGTCTATTCATCTTTCTATTTATCAGATGGTTTTATGGGAACTCCTTGTCTTGTAGTTTCAGGGGTTCTTTCTTCAATTCTAATACTTGGAGCTTCCTTAATAGTTTTCTTTCCTTTCTTGGTAGGCTCTCCACTTTCAAAAGTTGTTTCATCTCTTTGCTTCCTCCTTTTATCTTCTGAGAATGTAAGGTCAATTCCTCTTTCTCTTAAGGCTTTACAAAAATCATCAATCCGGTGTTGAGTATATTTACTAATATTGGTTTAGTGAACTCATTGATTGATGTCATGTATTCATCATTAAAACCTGGGTCTGGAATGGGTTCATCATATACCCTGTCTTCATTATAGAACTTATTCAACACCTGGTCATCATCCTCTTCCAACTGATCTGGAATATCATGAAGCTTGAGAATCTGCATAGATTCTAGGGATAATCTTTCCTATTGTCTTCTTCTTACCACATGCTCGTCTTCACAATTAAGCCAATACTCTTCTAGGCATGGCACATGAGCATGAAAACCAACTATATTCTTAGCAATATTTCCTTCAATATCATAGTATATCCTTTGGAGTGGGAACTCTTCAAAATGGTATGTTGTTAACTCTTCTTCACACAAGCCAGTTACTTTAATTACACTACACTTGTAATTTCCTATTGCAATGAGAAATTTAAAAGAGGCCCTCTTGCGAGCATGGATATAAAGAGCCTGAGATTGCTTCAATTGTCTCACGAATTCTAATAAAAAAAATTATCTATAGGGTTCCTGGGCAACATGAATGGATGTCCATCAAATCCCTCCACTTTGATGTAGGAGTAAGTTGGGAACTGTATGTGCTAGCCTCCCATTAGCCGAATGGAACTTTGTCCTTCCAGGGATAATCTTTTGGCTTTATCACCTTCCATTGTTCTAACCAATTTCATGGAGAAAAAATAATTAACTTTCCTATAATCATCTTTATACCCATGGATGGTGATTCCAAGGGGTAGATGTGCATATATCAAACTGTTTCCAACCTTTGTGCCCAGAGTACCAATCTATCTCAACCCTTGTTTACTAGCCCTCATAGCACACGATTAAATAACATACGATGACATGTACAAGCATCTAATTTTGGGAAATATAGTTATCTATTCATATATTCTATCACTTATCGGCTTTCCCCAATGCAATTCCACAAGACTTTCTAGCAGGCAGGATATTATTACAAACATCCAGGGTTCAAATTTGCTTGCATCTCTTAAACTAGCTACACTACTCAACAAAGTTATCATATCTTGCATTTCTTGTTTAAACATAGACCTCTGAATTACCTTGGTTTGTTTTGTAATGGGCTCTTGGCACAGTTGGGGTACTCATAATTTCTCTATTACGCTCTTTAGCATTCTAGTATGTCTTGGTTTTAGCCTTTATATCAACATTGAACATTTGTGTGTAAATGGGGAGACCAAACATGTATATGATTCCTTTCTATGATAAGTCTACATAAATTCTCCCTTTCTTCTCAACGACCTTCTTGGATGGGTTGTAGTAATTTATACATTGCATAACCAATTCAGGGGCCTCCATGGCTGGCAGAAACCCTCTTGCGGGAAGTAACCCATTTGCCACAACATTCTTGGAACACTGAGAAGAATTTCTTGTAATAGTTGTGAATGGATTTCAATGTCAGAAGACCATCCCATGTGAGTGTTTGTGACCACTACATTGGTAGGTATAGCTTGCAAATTGTAATACTTAAATTCATCTTTTGGCCTTTCATCAAAAATGCTCATTTTCTGTAGTGTGTTATGCAAAGTTTAGAATATGGGTCTTGTGTGCGAGTTAGGGTTAAATTTAACCAAAACTTACAGTTTATAAAATTTTCAATTGAATTCAAGAAATTAGAGAATAATCAACATTTCAATTTCTAAGTGAAAATGTCACTATCAAGATTTTTAACTTGAGAAACACTTAACAAAATATCAATTATTCAAAATATACTTGGTTATGGTTAATAATGGTGATATTTCAGAATGCAACTTCAAAACCCTTGGTAGTTGTGTCTTGGTTTCTCAAAATTTACCTTTCTTTGCATGCCAATGTCATTTAGTTACTTCAATGTCCTTTTCCAATTTGCAATATAACACGAAGTAGAGTGTTGCAAAAAAAATTGCATTCTTGAGGTGGTGCCAAGTACATAGGTAGTTCACCATGTTAGCTCTCAAAAACGTAGGCTGAATGCCTCAAGAGGCTGCCAATCTCTTGATACGTTTTAGGGTAATAGACAAGGTAAAGAGAACTCAACCTTCTACTCTTTAGGTGCTGCTAAACCTAGGTGGGTGTACCTTTATGAATGAAGCAGACTTGACATATGATTATCTTTCTTGCACAATGATTTGTCCACAATGGCAGATGGAAGTGAACAAATGAAATCAAACTTGATAGCAATAGCAATCTTCTAATCTAAATCCTAAAATGCTCAATTTAATAGATATAAAGAAATGGAATGAGTTCAAAATGATGAAGTATAGAGGCCAGTGCCTTATTGGGTATGCGGAGTCAAATGAAATCAAGATGAACAACATGTCTCTGGAGAAACTCAAATTATCTGGCATATATTCTTTTTGCAACTTGTATAAACATGCAATTCAGTAACTACTAAGCTCTACTATAACAATCCAGATGAATCTCTCTGATTACTATGATCAATTAAAAGGATTTAATCTTTGCTTGAAAGAACCAATTGATTAATCAAATAGATACAACAAATGTGAATTGATAAACTGATTATAAACTTGTTATGTCAGTTTAAACAACCAGAAAGCCTCAATCATGGAGACAACTTAGCAGTATTTTCATTAAATTCAATAGATAATTGACACTAGAAAAATGTAGCAACATCAACTGAATTTCATAAATAGCTCCATTCTGAAATCATGCAACAATAGTCTCTAATATGATAATTTTATCCAACTGTTCCTACTTGTTGTGTATTGAAATCTAATAGCTCATGTCAATTACAAAAATGTCTATATATACACTAGCATGAGAAAATAAATCATATTGAAATAACATGTTGGCCCTCCATAGAATTCAGGCTCCAATCAAGCTGGCATGCAACGGTCATCAAGCAAATACATGTCGGCCTCAACAATTTTTATTTCTATTGTTCACCTGCGAACAATTGGCAAGACATAATGCATCGTCCTGCCGAAGGCAATTCAAACGCTATCATCCCGTGTGTATTCTGCTTTCACCGTGACTTTTGATTTCTCCTACTGACAAGCCCTCCTATCTTATGTATGTCACTGAGACATTTCAAACTCGGGGAGAAGTCCCCTAGAATTTATCGGGCTATATCGAAAGCTTTAGATTCACACTATGTCGCCAAGAGAGTTTTGATCTCACACCGACATCCCTTTGTTTTCCATCGGCGAGACCGAAGGTCACTCGCCGAGACCTTACGGTGATCGCCTCAACCTATATCGAAGGTTTCCATCACGTTATTTCCCGGTCGCCGAGACATTTCAGCACCTACGTTGACAAGGATCCACTGTCGCCACAACTTCCAACCTTCGGCGAGACGTATTGTAGAGAAAGTTGTTATACCGAAAGTCGAGCACACCAAGATCACCAAGAGAAATCAAAACTCTCACCGAAAGCCATTCACGCACTGAGAGGAGTCCACATTGAATATTGTCAGCAAGACCTGACCCCTTCGCTATGACCATACACTGAAAGCAAAAGGTCACACCGCGCAACATCTTTGTTATATTCATCCTTGCTAAGACATAAGAAGTCTCCTCCCAAATTGTACATTTCCTTTGATTTACTATCGCTGTAGCTTCAAGATATCGGGGAGACCTTACACCAATAATTTTATCTCCCACCGAAAGTCATTTAGAAGAAAGCTCTTGCATTGTCGGTGAGACATATGGATATCGCCATGACATCCTCACGAAAACACAAACTCATGCCGATATGATGTACTTTGTTGTCGCCAACACAAGATTAACGTTATGCTGACAACCAACCACGAACAAATACCAATCGTTGTGACAAAAAAAAGATCCTACCGAATGCCACCTACAAACAAACTTCAATCGATGTGACATTAAATGAGTCTTGCCGATAGGCAACATAGACTCATGCAAGCGGAAAATGCAGAATTGATTGGGGAGACAGGAATGAACCTATGTCGATATGGATCCAGACATGAAAAATGCATAACTCGATTGATTCAATAGGACAATATGGCAAACAATCGATGAAAAATGCATATGGTAGGACCAAATCAGGAAATTTATGAATGAAAACTCATGTAAAAATACCAGATTTCTACAGTTCCAACACACCATGTTCATTAATTACCTGTTATTTCACATTAATTCCTTGAATAAAGGTGACATCATTACAGATTATGGTTCAAATTACAAACACCTATATTTTTGCATGGACTCACCACTAGAGAAGAAAGACGATGTGATGATTATACATGGAAATCAGATGTCACACTAATTCCTTGAAAGGAATATGTTAATAAAGATACGTGATCAATTGGTGATCACCTAGATTGAGGCTTTTCGGTATTATCCTTAAAAAGAAACACCGAGATCTGGGAAATATCGGACTTTAGTAAAAATGAAACTACCAGGATTGACGACTCCAATCAAATGAAGCACCAGGTGAATCTAAAATCTTATGAAGATACAAATTACCTTGGTGCAAACGCAAGACTCCGGGACTCTAGTTTTTGGTAAAATGTTAAACTCTGTAAAAAGACCGAAACACCAAATCCATGGAATAAAGGATAAAGCAATAAAAAGGCCCAGTGAAATCAAAAGAAGATCATCAACCAACCGAGCAACAAAACAATTCCAAAGAAAGTGAAAGAAAAAAAGGGGGTCCACATTTTTCCAAAGGGAAAAATGGGGTGTGTTGTGAGACCACCCAACAAACTCGAAGGAGCATAGAGGCCAGATTCTATACCAAGTGAGGCATTTATCAGATGATGTGTTATTTTTCCTTGGCTTAATTAGATTTGGAAATGTGGCCTAGATGCCTGAGGTGTAGACACATTTAGCTATGATGCCAATAGTGGTGGAGAGATGGCAGTGTGAGACTTCATCGTTCCATCTTCCGACTGGAGAGGCCACAGTGACCCTGGAGGATGTATGGCAGATCTTGTGGATCCCCATACATGACGAGCACATTATATGAAATGTGGAGGCTGGTGGCAATGCCATTTTATAGTTATTTGACATCAACTAGTATGAGACGGATGGTGGTCAGATCGACCTTTCTTGTTATGAGGGGATTGCTCCTGATTTGACCCTTTTTTTTGGTGCCCTAATCTCGAGAGTCCTCATTCCCGATTGTCAAGATAGAGGCTATAGCATTGGATGGGGTATTTTTTGGTCTCATATGATGGAGGAGATGACTATCTATGGTTGGAGACCATTTTTCCTGGCATCGTTATATCGCGCTATGCACCAGGTTGTATACTGTGGGACCCACAACATTGGGGTCAAGGTTACACTTCCTCATGTTTGGGTGTATGAGCATATTGCCATACTAAGGCACATTATAGAAGATTTTCAGATAGACTGTGATGATCTTGTTGTGTATAGGTATGGGGGGATGACTACCCTCCACTACACAGGTATCACAGGAATCCCGCACTAGAGGTGGGTTAGTGATGAGATGACTGTATTCTGATGGAGACCCTAGCTTCATTTCCACAGATGACACGATGATGATGCCCAAATTTTCTATTGCCACTAGACTAGATATACGTAGGGGCAAGAGCACCATATGATAGAGTGATACATTCTAGATAGGGTTGCTCATCAATTTGGAGAGGTGCAAGATGCACCTGATGATGCATACAGAGCTTTCTTTGCATGGAGATCAAGGGAGACAACCTGGGGATAGAGGATCCAACCCTAACTAGCGGTTGAAAAATTTAGGTAGTTAGTGATGTAGCCTTGGGTTTAATTTGATGGTCCTACAGATGTAGGCACCACATAGGCTTGTGATGTATATTGGCAGGCTCGCGCTCCCATCAGACTAACTCTACCAGTGGTGTTAACGATAGGCAGATGACGGGTCAGGGGACCCCTAATTGGATAGGTGCCACAATAGCCAGGTCATCAGCCATAGGGTGGTTAGGGTAGTGGTGCGGGGCATGATGGTTAGGTACGACCATTAGTGTCACTTATTGGTCAGAGGGCACCATAGCAGCAACCACAGACGTATAGCAATGTTGTAGGCATAGATATAGATTTTGACAAGGAAGCTACAACAAGCCTAGGATCAAATACAGACCCTGATTCAAGAGCGGGATCAGGCTAGGTAGGAGGTGGTGTAGGAATGCTAGATGAGACAAGATATTGACCTTGGATTAGCTCAAGAGATGGGTTGGAGATAACAATTGGAGGCTGCAATGCAATAGGTGTAGGGGCAACAAAAGTCTCAGCTGAGCTGTATCGATGGGCGATGCAGGAAGCATCATATTACAAGTTATTATATTATAGAGTTCTGGCATAGGAGCAATGGGAGCCAGATTTCTCCCACATCAGTTAGGTTGCTCCTACCAGGAATCCTTGTGCAGGGCCATTAGGTAGACCATCAGGGTCACATCACCAGAGTTGAGGCAGCCACCATGGTGACAAACATAGCGAGGGTAGCTCAGGGCATAGCTCAGGGCATTGATAGTGCACTAGACACTTTTTTGATTGTACAACCTGATTTATGATGTGTATACATTCATTGGTTGAGTTTTGATTAGCCTCTTGTATATTTGATGATGATACTATATATCTAATTCTGATTGTATCATGACATTCAACTTTTTTGACATATATGCATGATATGATTTTGATGTGATGTTATTTCATTTTACTTTATGTGTTATGGATGCATATGCTATGGATGGATCTATTTAATGATTATGCTATAATTCTTTAATTTTAATGATGTGATGTAATATAATGACATGAATGCTTCAGTAATGTATGATGGATCTATATGGATGTATGTTTATGTGATGGATGCAAATCTATATTATGCTTTGATAGATGCAATGCAATGATATTTTTATTTATTTTTTAGTATCTTTTCTATATGTGATATGATGATGTAGGATGTATGTATGCATGATGTGATGATTCTAATAATGGTTATGTGATGGATGAAAATTCAAATGTGTTGTTTATGAGATGCTTAGAATAACCAATCTATATTATGCTAAACACCATAAATGATAATACAATGATGGATGATGTTTTCTATTATGATGATATGTATGCAGTATGCTAATGGTTTGTGGATGTAGGATGGATGCAAATAGATTTTTTTTATTTTGAATGTCATGATACCATGTTAGTATTAGTATATGGAGAAGATAGAAAAAAGAGGGATCAACCCTTAAGTTCGAGATGATGTAGAAGTCCAACAAGTCTATGAGTCATTGAGACTTTATTAGATATGATAATGAATGATGATAATGATGATGTATTGCTTATCAGGGATTGGGGTTATAAAGAGATTAATTTTCTTATTTTTGATAACACACATAGATACGATGTATCAAGGTATAGAAAACTAGGATGGTGTTGTACCTAGTGAGATGGAATTTGACTTGACAATCAGATAGGAGTTTCCCTGTTCACACCCGCCATACGAAACCTTATTAGGATGTATTTAAGATATTTCAAACATCTCAAACTAAAACATAGAAAGGAAAAACCTTCCCATGTAATAGTCAACAAGCTATTCAAAATATCCTCCCTACATACCTAACATAGCAAGTATTGCCAAAGTTATATTACAAGAATATCCAACAAGCACAACAGACAAAAGATAATGATCAATTCCCCATTCCTTTCTATCTAAATCATTTTGATTAGACATCATTGAGAGGTCATTGGAATGAGTGCAATAAGATAAAGCAACATGACAAAGATCAAGTAAACAAACAAGCTAGTGTTCTTCATACCTCTAGCCAAGACTAAACTACGGTGAGGTTTGATGTTGATGTCCATTGTAGGAAGGATGCATCCTAGGACATGATGTTATCATATGATTGTGAGATTAACTGAATGATGAGATATTGATACCAAAAATTGACCAACTTGTTTACCTACTGACCTAGACTTGAGATCTATAATGTTTGGGTTTTCACTTTTAAATTTTCCATATTTGTTTCCAATTGTTTTGCCAAAGGTTGAAGGTGATGATTGATTTATTGTGAGTGAATCTTCATTGCAGGTGAATGTGAAATGGGATGGATGATTTTGGGTTTTTTTAATGTTTTTGGTATTTTTGAAATGTTTTGAGGCTATTTTTGGCATTTCTTGAGATTTTTTACAATTTTTTTTATTTTCAAAATTTCCAATGTTTTTGCGCTTTCTGAGATTTTTACCAAGAACCTAACCTAAGGACCTATCCTAGGGGCCTCAGGGGCTGATCAAAGATTAGCCTTGCCTATGCTGTACACATAGAGACCATGTAGTTCAACTGACACAAACTCATTTATTGATGAAGAATGAACAATTGGATTGCCAGTTTATTATGATGAACTCCTAAAGACAAACCTAATGTTTTGGGGGCCGATCAAAGAGCCCTGCCTACATTCAAGCTCAGAGATGACGTAGTTTTACATGATGACTCGATTTTGGAAATTTTCCATTTTCGACCTATTTTTGGATTTTGATATGTTTTAGATCTTTTAGATTTTTTGATTTTCTGAATGTTTTTGGATTTTCCAATGTTTAAGGAATATTTCAAGAATATACACGAATCTAATCCAATGTAGGTATAGGGACATTCCCACAACATGATGTGATAGACTACTCCGATATAGGCAGGACAAGCTAACCTTAGGAATGTGCCAATTAGTTCTAGGATGGAACATGATACCAATGTAGAATCAAGCTATGATGCGGATGTGGATGGGTAATGGAAGGATCAATGTGATGGCTAAATATGATGAAAAGTGATGGTAGGTGACACAGAACAAGCCAAAGGATCGATGGTGGATGGAAAGTGCTTATTTACACAAGGTGCCTAATTGCAAGGTTTTCACCAAGGTACTTTCCCAAAGCGCCACCGAAGTGGTTTTCACTAGAGGACAAAAAAAAATTCTTTATTGTTTTCAATCCTTTTTTTGATTTTTTTGTATTTTTTGATTTTTTTGTAGTTTTGACTTATACCTTGCAAGCTTAGGCATAAAACTTTTTGTTTGAAAGCTATTGATAGGATCCTACAGAGATTCACCTTTGGGTGTGGATAGTTGATATGCTCTTGATTTATAACTTGTTGTGATGATGAAGGGCCCCAACAAGTTGGGTTCAAACTTGCCCTTGTATGGATTTGGTACATTCTTCTAATTTTCTTTCAACACGAGCTCTCTTACTTGAAATGACTGACTCTTGATCTTCTTATTATAGATCCTTTTGAGACAGTTCTGATAGACCTGTATGTGGTTCAAAGCATCCATGCGCCACTCATACAGTAGTTCTAGCTCATTCAACCATGACACCCAATATTCTTCATTAGTAATGAGATTCTGCAATGATATTCTTAAGGATGGGAGATCAATCTCAATGGGAAGGATGGATTCTAATCCATAGACCAGGGAGAGGGTGTTGCACCTATAGTAATGCAAATACTTGTTCAGTAGGCCCATAAGGAAACATTTAGTGGTAGGTTCTAGTTGCAACCAACTTCATTGACAATTTTCTTAAGAATTTTTAGGATGGTTTTATTAGAAGCCTAAGCCTGGCCGTTACCTTGGGGGTAGTATGGAGTGGAGAAGTGATGTTGGATATTGAATTTTTGACATAGATCACAAACATCCTAGTTTTTGAAAGGTGTCCCATTATCTAAGATGAGGTCTTATGGGACACCATAGCAGAAAATGAGGTAGTTTAGGATGAATTTGGAGATTTTCTTCCCTATGATGTAGGTCATTAGGATGGCCTCTACCCACTTTGTGAAGTATTTGGTGGTAGTGATAATGAACTTGTGTCCATTAGATGAGGTGGGTGAAATTTTATCAATGAGATCAAGCCCTCATTGTGAAAAGGGCTGAGGTGTTATAATCGATTGGAGCTCCTAAGCTAGTGCATGAATGAGGTCCCCATGCTATTGACATTGCAAACATCTTTGAACATAATCATGAGCTTCCTTCTCCATTGTAGGCCAGTAATACCCATTCCTCAACAGTTTCTTGGCCAAGGTCATACCACTAGAATGTGAACCACAAATACCATTGTGTACCTCGGTTAAAGCAATCAAAGCTTCCTTGGGGTTAAGACATCATAAAAGGGTTCCTTCGATACTTTTATGGTATAGGGTGTCACCTAAGATAACAAAACGAGATTAATTCTTAATAAAGGTTCTTTTGAGGTTTGGGGTGATGTTAGCAAGGAGGACTCCTATTTTTAGGTAGGTGTATATGTCATGGTACCAAGGATCATCGAGACCAATGATTTCACAAACGAACTTAGAATATGGTACCTCAAAAGTTGGTATGAGAAGCTGGTCTACCAAGAATTCATGTTTAGGGACATTTCGTGGGATATCAAACAATGATCCAGTTGTATCCATAGTGTCAAATACTCTATTGTTTACCCTCAGTATTTTCTCAAATGTGATGTTGATGAAGAATTCCTTGAGATCCTCCACCAATTTCTTGTACAAGGTAGGCTTGTCATCCTTTGTTTGGTATTCATCATTAACCTAGTTGATAATTAGCTGTGAGTCCCAATAAACCTTAAGTGCCATGATTGTCCATTGTACTACAATTTGAATTCCTATGACCAGAGCCTCATACTCCACAATATTATTGGTGCATGGAAAAGATAACTTATATGAATTCGGGATGTAATATTCTTGTGGTGTGATGAAGAAGACTCATGATCCCGAACCATGCTATGTATATGATCCATCAAAATATACTTTCCAATGGTCTGTTGCACTTAGGTTGAAAATAGACTCATCAGGAAATTCTGATACTAGCGGGTTTTCTAAATATATAGGTGCTTTCACCAATTGATCTGCGATTACCTTTCCCTTGATGGATTTTCATTCTACATATTCAATGTCATATTTTGTTAGGATCATGACCCACTTAGTCATTTTCCCCATGAGTGTTGCTTTAGAAAGTATAGACTTTAGAGGGTCTATCTTGGTGATGAGCTTTATTTGATGAGCAAGCATGTAGTGTCTGATTTTTTGTGAGGAAAACACTACCCCAAGACAAGCTTTCTTGATGAATGTGTACTTTATCTCATGTTCCACCAAGGTTCTGTTGATATAGTAAATGGATCTTTCTTTCCCTGTTTCATCATGTTGTGCTAGAAGAGCACCAAGGGCTACCACTGTTGCTGATATGTATAGGATTAATGGTTTGCTCTGGATCAGTGGCATGAGGAATGGTAGTGTCAAAAAGTATTCTTTGATTTTATTGAATGCCTGATTGCATTTTTCATCCCACTATAAGTTACCCCCTTGTGGAGTAGATGTGAATATGGGACAATTTTATCTGCTAGCTGTGCTATGAATCTACGAATGGAATGGAGCCTTCCCTACAAGCCCCTTAACTACTTTAATGTTCACGACGCTTCCATTTCAAGAATTTCTTTGACTTTTGTAGGGTCTATCTCAATTCCCCTCATTGATATAATATACCATAGAAGTTTTCTTGACTGCATGCCAAAAAAACATTTCTTGGGATTGAGTCATACCTTATATTCTTGTAGTCTATCAACGATATATCCTAGTGTTACTATGTGGTCTTGATGCTTTCTTGATTTGGATAGTATGTCGTCCACATAGTATTCTATAGATTTGTTGATCATGTCATGAAAAATTATAGTCATAGCACTTTGGTATGTAGCTCTAGCATTCTTTAACTTGAATGGCATCACATTCCAATAGTAGGTGCCCCATGGACAGGTGAAAACTATCTTATGTTGATCATCCTTTTCTATCATAATTTGATTGTACCCTAAAAAATTGTCCATCAATGATAGTATTTCGTGTCCTGTCATAAGATATACAATCATGTCTATGTTGGGAAGAGGAAAATCATCCTTAGGGCATTCTTTGTTCAGATTCCTGAAGTCAGTGTAGATATAGATGCCCCTAATTAGATTAGAGACTGGTACAAGGTTGGAAACCCATTCAGGATAATCAATAGGTCATATGAAGCCAACACCAAGGAGTTTCTATAGCTCAAGTTTGACCAATAATGTGATTTGCAGATGCATTTTTCTTAATTTATATTTTACTAGTTTTTCCTTGAGATAGACTGCTAGATGAGGGACTACTACCTCTGGATCAAAGCCTAGAATTTCAATGTAGGTCCATGAAAAAAATTACTTTCCTTTCTTTCAAAAATGTAGTTAAAATTTCTTCTTCCTCGATCAAAAGTGACTCTGCATAGAAAGTGATATGCGGTGTCTAATCAGTTCCTATATTGATCGAGTTGCATCTTTCTGCCAGTACTGCTGATTTTTCTTGATGGATGTTACTAAGGGGAAGATTGAATCCCTTATCCTTTGGCACCTTAGAGAGGTTTTCACCATTGGATATGTCCTTTATTTTTACTATTTTTGGGTCAAAAAGTGCCACAAACGTTATTCTTAGATTTTATATTTTGCGACTAAGAGATTCAATTGTTTCCCCATAGTGAGCATGTGTGTCCAGCTCAATATCAAACCCTGATTTGTAATCTCCATATGGTATAGTATCCCTTAGTCCCATGAATTCTGAGAGAGTGTCATCATTTTCAAATGTGTGTAAGATCAGTGGTCCTTGTTGGTCACAATTGATGAGTTGTGGGTAAACAAGTTTTAGTTTAGTGGTTTGGTTACTCGACTCAAAAGACATGGTTGTGATCATAAAAAGAGAGGAGTCCTCAAATAGCATGGGTAGGTCAGAGAGGAGATCCTCGAAAGGATAACTATTCGATATAGGTACTGATGGGGAAGCTTTCACTATTTTAATTATAGCACCCTTTCCAAGTATGGTTAGCTTCATAGGGGTACATCCAAGGCCAAGATTCTTAGGGAACTTCTTAGGAAAAATGGGTTCAAACAAACCATTATCATTTTTCCCAAGATTCTCATTTTTATTATAGCCCCAGTTAAACATTAATTGAAGACCTTTGTTGATTTCTTCCATGGGGAGATATGGTATGGGTCTTTCATCTTGGTATAGATGGATGGATACATCTTTCTCATCCACCACCTCTTTCTTAGGTCTCCCCATTTTTTGAAGGTGGTTGCTTTTTCTTTGAAGGTCTAAGATGTTGTGCCAATTGGTTGTGGTTTTCCATGAGATATAGGAGATTGAGGTAACTCTCCTACCATAAAGGAACTCTTTTTCATTTTATAGTCCCCACATCCATGATCTTGGATAATAACCTAAACATCTGGGATGTTCAAAATGGAAGGTGCCTTTGTCTCAGAAGTGGAGGCTAAGGTGGATGGGTCAACATAAGGAGATGTGGGTCCCTCATCATTTTTTGGGAGTTGGGGGATCTTATAATATTTGGCCTGCAGATTTTTGAAATAATAAAAAGGCTCAGGGTCACCATGGATTGTGACTTCTTGGTTTTGATAAGGGAATTTCACACATTGATGGAATGTGGATGCGACAACTTTCATCCCATGGATCCATGGGTGCCCCAGAAGAATATTATATGGGAGTTCAAGGTCAAGAACCTAGCAAGTGGTATCCATGATTGTTGGCCCCACTTGAATGGGTAGTTGAATGGTGCCTTGGGACACCCATTCTTGATCATCATAGGCACTGATTGTGATATCTTTTCCCTTTTCAATGACATCTTATGAGAATCCTAGATTCTTTACCAACTTTAAAGTTCAAATATTTAAACCCGCACCTCCATCCACCAAAACTCTTTTGACTTTGTTCTTGTGTACTAGGACTTCAAGATGGAGTGCATGTTTATGAGATGGCTGGGTTGGGAGATCATGTTTGGAGAATGTGAGGAGATGTGGTGTAGTGATTTGTTCAGCCATAGCTTGGAACTGGTTTGCATCAAGATCTATGGGAATGGAAGATGTGAGCAACGCCTTCTCTAGGATGTCCCTATGTGTGGGTGAGATTTTTAGCAACTCCATGATGGAGATTTGGGCGGGGGTCTTTTCCAATTGATCTAAGACATTATAACCATTAGGGATTAATTTCAGATTGGTGGCAGGTGCCTTGGGTGGTGGTGAGGGTCCTGGAATGGAAATTTTTCCACTACGTGTGGTGACTCCACACTCGACTCTAGGTTCTTTGATATTAACAACTATTACCCATTCATCCAAATATGTAGCAACATGGTCATAAATATGGTTTACATTGTGGTAGCTCTTTCCTTTACCATTGTTGTTTCCTTTATTGTGATTTGACATCAGATTCATCTATATTTTGAGGTCTTGATTCTCGGCTGGTTGTTCAATGTCTATAACCTTATCATCAATGAGATCTTGAATCAGATTCTTGAGTCTCATACAATTAGCTATTGTATGCCCCTTTATTTTGTGAAAATCACAAAGGTGCTTCTCATTATACCATGGTGGTTTAACCTTAGGCTCTTGATAATTTTCATAAATGGGGATTTTGATGATATTTTCTTGTACCAGCTGTTGCATGACATATTTGATTGGTTCCCCAAGTGGTGTATATTTTCATTTAGGGGGATACCTATTCCATGGGGGTGGTCTCCTTTGAGCATTTAGGTTGTTGACAGTTTGTTATTGGGTTGTTGTTGTGATGATGGGTTGATTTGTGGGTTGCTTTAGGTATTGATTTGTGGTTGTTGGTACATTTTTTGTTGTGTATTATGCCTTGGGGCATTGGTAACAAATTGTGCATCAATGACACCATCATTGGTGACATTTTTGTTCTTTTCCCATGTGCGAGGTTTGTCATTGTAACTTGTTGATGGTCGATTGTCTTGGTATGTGGGTGTGCCCCCTTATGCTATAAGGGCTCTTTCAATGTTGAGCACTTTGGGATTCAATTGGTCATAGGTTGTTATGAATTTCATTTTCAAATGAAAGGAAAAGGTCCCTTCAATGTTGGAGATGATTGTCTTGATTTGTTGTTCTTCTGGCATACACCATTTTCTCTTGTTGGCCTTGGATTGCCATCATTGCAAGAAGGATGCAAATGTTTCTTCCTTGTTTTATTTTAGGTTGGATAATTCTTCCAAGCTCACTTCCACACCTATGTTAAATGAATAATTCTCTATGAATAAGTCCATGATTTCTTGGAACTTTTTAATGCCAGGAGGGAGATGGGAGATCCATTCCATTTATTGACTAGCCAAGCTTCGAGGGAAGAGTTGCATTAGATAAGAATCAACTTATGCAAGTTTCATATAGTGCAAGTGGAATTCCCTAATGTGATCTTCTGGATTTCTATTTCCACGGTATTTGTCAAATTTTTGTAACACAAATCCTTGTGGGAATGGAGCCATAGAAATGTTTCTATTAAATTGATAGGGACACAAGTTTCCATACATGTGTGATCTTTTCACCTTCATGGATTGGATGTACAGTATTTGTTTTGAAAGCAATTTGACCTGTCAAGGGAGATCAATTTGTGGATTAGGTGATGGGATGTATGTGTTTTGGGATGGTATGGTGGGTTGGATGAGAAAGGTTGTTGGTCACATGTTCGTGAAAGGTTGTTGTAGGTTTTGTTGTGTGAGCAATGCTTGTTGATATGCTTGTAGTTGTTGTTGTGCCAATAACACTTGTTGTTGGTCTTGTTGTTGTTGTTGTTGTTATTGAGCTAATAGTGCTTGCTATTGTAAGTGTTGTTGTAAGACTTGCTAATAGGCTTGTGTTGGGATTGTTTCGCTTGGTATTGGGCTTGTGCTTCAACTTGAGCTTGTTGAGTGGCCTGTGCAGCTTGCACAACTTGTGCGGCTTGTGCAAATTGTGTGGCTTGTTGTTGTTGTAGCAAAGCTTGTGCTTGTGCTTGGGTAGCTTGCTGTACTTGAGCTGTTGTGTTGTCTACTATTCTTGATGTGTGTCTTGTTGTGCCTGTGCTTGTTGTGTAGCTTGTTGAGCTTGGAACTATTGAAGCAACTTTTTGTATGCTTGTTGGGATGCTTGCAATGTGATACTGTATTGATTTTCCATATTTGGATTTGGTGGTGGAGGTGGGGGATTTGGTTGAATGGTGTGAGATGAGGTGGTAAGATTTTGTTGAGGTGGTTGTTGTGGTATTTGTTGAGTGATGACAAGGGTTTGTGTCGTAAATGGTATGGATGATGTGCTTGGTCCTTGGGAGACCATGTTTTGAAGAATTTGAGGTGTTATAGATGGTGTAATAATTGGTTGAGATGTTTGGATAGGTGCCACTTGGTGTTGTGATGTCAGTGGCATGCTTGGAGGATTTGGTATGATTGGTTGGATGATTTGATTTATGACTGGGGGATTGATTTGATTTGATTGGATTTGGATTGGTATGTTGGGTAAAGAGGGTTTCCCTAAACCTTGGATTGGTGCGGATGTTGATGTTAAAATAGGGAATGATGGGAAGATTGGTGGTGTGTTCCCTTGAAAAATTGAGGATGATGCGTTAAAAGTTCCCACTTGTCCAAATGAATCTACTTGTCCTTGTGATATCATGGGGAGAGAGACTTGTGTATCAAGAGGGTATGTTGGTATTGTGGAAAAGGTCTAGGGATTGTTCATATCATGGAAGATGAGTGGTACATATGGATGTTTTAGGTCTTGTGGGACAGTGCTAGGCATACTCAAGATCATGTTTACTTCCAATTTTTGGTTATCGACAAGTGGATGTGTTGAAAAGGTTGTAGTAATGAGCTTCCCTTTGTGATCATGGTTTGACTTGGAGCCTGAGATCATGTTTTTTGTATGATGGGTTGGATGACATTTGGGAATGAAGGCATGAATGGTGTTTGAGGTATGCTCCCAAAAGGTTGTTCAATAATAGTGCTCACATCAAAATAGAAAGGGAGTTTAGTCCCTTATTTTTCTAATACCAACATGTATTGTGTGGGATTGAGCCTCATGACTGTATTGACAATCTTGTGTGTTTTGGGATTTTGGACTAGCTCAATTATTTCATATTGGGACATTCCTTGGAAGTTGTTGGTGACATCCTCCACTTAGAAACCTCCCTCTTCAAAATATTGTGGTAGTTGAGGGGGGTTAAGTGGAGGGTTGATCGATTCCCTATGGTTAAATTCTGATGTAGTTTGACTCAAATCACTTGAAGTGGATGTTTCTTTGTTTTGAACCATGATCTTGTGTTGTGATCTTTTTTGTACCATAAAATTAGGATCACCATTTGGGAATATAGGAGGTAAACTTCTAACTCCTTGGGTTGGTCTAAACTTTAGGTACAAAAATTAAATCTAGGATGTTAAGGATCAAATGATGGTGGTGTGATAAATGAAGAGTGAATGATATGGATGTTTGAACTTTTGAGAACTTTGGAGGAATTCTAGACTTTAGGATTTTAGGATTTTTATTTGGATTTGGTTTGATTTGGATAATGGACTTATAAATACCAATATGTTAGATGTTATCTTGGAGTAACCTTGTCCATGTGGGTGATAATTTAACTAAATGTGTGAAGAAGGATTTATCCACACACACTTAGCCAAAAAAAGTGATTTTTATTTTTTTACTGAAAGTCTAGAATGAATGCTTTTTTCAAGGTTTTAAAATTTGTTTGTGAGATGGTATTTGATTGATGATGTGACAAATGAAAGTGTTTATTTGATCCTAGATGAACCTAAAAAGACTTTTTTGGCAAGACCAAGATATCAAAGAACATGCTATACCTCTAAAAGTTTATTCAAATCTTATTACCCAAGAAGTGGTTCATATTGAGCATACATATTTGGATTGTTCATTGGAATGAGTCTATAAAACCTTGTGACCTTCTTGCTTATCTTGTGATGTTGTCTTAGGTTGCACTTCCTAATGTAATTCTTGATAGCCTTTTGAGTATGACACCTAAACTTGAAGTTTTTTTCACAAATAATTTTGCTTCAGAATCTTGACTTTGTGGGAAATCATGAGAACAAACACATATGTGGGGTTCAATTGTCTTTTATCTTGATTAAATGGATTCTTTTTACCACATTAACCCTTCTTGCTTAAATTTTCAAACTAAATTTCTATTTCTTAACTCCTTTTCATTCCACAAGGCCCATTATGTGAAAATCAAAGAATCAAGGTCATAGTTTTTCTAGGTTGACTTTGGAGAGAACAAATTGAGATATGGGCCCAAATATTTAGAAGTCTCTAAGGATAAAATCCCTAGGGACAAGAAGTAATATTTGGACTCTTCAAGGATTTTTTTCTTTCCAAAGGATTTGAAATTTTGATGACTTGTTTAATGTTGTTTCAACGTTTTCAGAGATCCAAGCAAAGTATTTGATTGACTTACAAATTACACAACCCTAGGATAGAAATGGCTATACTTGTTGAGTTCCCACTTGGATTTCTCCAAACAGCAAGACAAAGTGAACGGTTAGAGATTTGGCGACATTGGCTCCCCTCCATGACACACACTTCTTAGGACCACCAAATCTCAAAATCATAAAGATCTGGAGACCTTAAGGATTTTTTTTTTCTACTTTGAATAGTACAAATGTGGGGTGACTTTAGAACGATTATTCTTGCACCAACAAGTATTAAGGACTTTGGATTTTAAAAAAATGGTTGTAGTAAGGTCATCTAATTTAGGGGATACTATGATAAACTACGCGAAGATGTCTCCCAACCCTTAGAACAAGGGATTTACACATCATAAAGATACGGGGGAAGATCTATCATGTACCACTTCTCGTTGATTGTAAACTTTCCTTGCAATCAAAAATTTGCATAGCAGTTTGGAAGAGCTTGGCATTAGCTCGTTACCCCTTGGGTCATTCCCTCTGTTTGAAGTAGGGGGTAGGACCTCTAAAGATAAAAAACAACAAAGAAGTAAATTTGTAGTTCAACTGCCTAGATTGCATAAAGTACTAGGAGGGAGCACACTCAATTCCTTTCCTTCACACTCATGTATGATTGATCAATTTTAGCTCCAAATTGAAATGTGTGAGTGACTTTAGACAACCAATGTCAATGGAATGCTTTTGATTCTCAATATTTTCAAGTGGCACAAGAAAAGTGCATACGCGTTTAAATGACACAAATTGCAAAAAATCACAAGAGAAATGAAGGCACAAGTTATTTTTAAACCCAAAGTAAATGTGAGTTCATTTTAAAGCACCAAGCTTAAATGTGAGTTTTTCTGGTTCAATTTAAGCCCAAAATCAAAGTTTAGTAAGTTCCTATTGCTCAATTTTAATCCAACTTTGACAAAGCTTAAGTTGTTTGTTAATTAAAAGAAGCCCAAAAAAAAAACTATAGATGGTCCTAAAATAGAAATGAAAGATAGAATTGGAAAGCCTGAGCTATTACAAAGAGCATTAAAAAATTATTTTAGGTCTCCAAGTCAATTTTCCCCCCTTTCCTACAAAGGCAACACTATGCAACAAATGTGACACTTTGCAACTCGCAAATGTGATGCTGAAAATGAAGGTGACTATCTGTTGTGCAACAAAGGCAACACTCTTCAGAGGACAAAGAGAGTATATGCAAGATGAAATCAGTGGCGACGATTTGTTGGAAGCATAAATTAGATAGAAGATAGAATAGGAAAAAGTGATGTTGTAGTAGATGTGACACGACAATGGAGAGCGAAGGTGGTGCGACGTGGCAAATGTGGCATTAAAAATGATGGTGACTCTCTACAAGTAAGCAAATGCGACGCTGTATCAGTCAAACGCGACGTCGCTCCCCTATACCTACAAAAATAGAATTTTTAGGCAAAATTGATCAAAATAAACTGGTTAGCTCTTCTTCTAGCACCAAAAATGTGAGTGTCTAATCTGCAATAAACTAACAAGAGAAAACAAACAAGTGTTAATCATGTTAGAAAACCAAATAAAACACTCCCTATGAGATTCTTTAACCAAATCAAAGAGAAAACATGAAAATAAGAACAAACTAACTAAAGATAACATGAGATCCAATTGAAATTGCTAAACCTTCATCCCATAGGGGGAGTGGTGCTCCTTTGATGTGGAAAGAAGCCCTTTCCTAATCTCTTTGATAAGATTTGATGATTGAAGATGATTCCAAGTATAGAATTGATGCTAATTGATGAAACTGTGCTCAAAAGTGATCAAAATGGTGATAGCTATGAGTTGAAATACCTATAGTAAGAATGCTTGAAGTTGTGGATCCATATTATGAAGAGAATGCTTCTATTTATAGAACTCAATGGTTGAATAATGAGAGAAATTGGTGAATGTGGGATAAAATGGGAGCCAATGAGAATGTGACACTTGTCACAATTCTATTGGAGGAGGGTGGAGCACATTTTGGGAAATGTGTTGAGGAAAGGGGGATGTAAGAGGAATAAATGAGAATGTAAGAGGATTTGAAAGGTTGCAAGAAGAATTTATTGAACGTGGTTGGAGATTTGAGAGGATGTAAGAGAAGTTATTGAATATGTAAGAGAAGTTATTGAGGATGTGAGAGGTTTTTGAAATCTTTGGAGGGAAATTGAATGAGAGGTGGTTGAGAGGAATATTCCTTGGAATATGCCATTGTGAGGATAAATAGAGGAATTAGTTAATTAAAAAAGAAATGAATTTTATGTGCAACCTAGTTAGTTGACCATGGGTTGATTTTACTCTTGAGGAGTTAAAGTTGGAGGATTTGTTAATGTTGATTAGAAAGTGATTTAGGATTAATTAATTAATTTGAATGGGTTAGGGGCTTGTGAAATTTGATTTGATTTATTTAATCAAATGTGAGGACTTAGGGGGATTTAATTAAATGATTTGATTTAATTAAATATAATGAACGTTAGTTAGAAGAAGGGTGAATTAATCAATAAATTTAATTATTTGATTAGTAGCTAAATTTGTCGAATTTAACTAAATAATGTTGATTATTTAATTAATTTGTTAGTTTGAGGTGATTTCAGAAGAAATGGTGTTAATTTATCAGAATCAAATGCATAGTATCAATCAAGACTTTTTAGGTGTCTACACTTGGTTATCTTGTGGTCTCTTATAGGAAATAGGTGAAGGATTTGCTATTGGTTGGTCTTGGTTACTTGGAAGGTATTTTGGTTCAATCATGGTTTCATCAAGGATAAGAGCCTCAATTGTGGGTTGAGTCATATTGCTAAGGGATAATTCTGTTATGTGCTTTGTCTTAAAATTTTGATAAGATTTGAAAAATAAGTCTTCACGAGGCCTAATAGGTTCTGTAGGTTTAGGCCAAAATAAATCCAATGAGAAATTCCCACAGGAAGACACATGATTAAAGCCATTATGGTGCATAGTAAAGATCTCTTTTCCAAATGGAAACTTTAAGCATTTATGCACTATTGACAAGACAAATTTCATGGAGTGAAGTCATGGGTAGCCTAACTTCACACAAAATTGATCTGACATCAAGATGATGGAGAATAATCCATTCAATCTTTTCCATCCAACTTCTAAAGGAAGAGTTATCAAACCTATCGTAGGGCAAGAAAAATCATTATGTGTTTTGATCCATGCTTTCGGGTGTTCATAAGTATCTTGATAAGCTTCATGCATAAACAATAATTTTTCAATTATAACATTCTCTACAAAAAAATGATCAATTAATATCCCATCTGTAGGCTTGTCATTGATTCTTCCAACTATGTAAAGAGGACCATCAAGTGAATGTTTAAGCATGTCATTTTGTGAGAAAGCAATGTCAAGGGACATATTGGTTTGTCCCTTATGAGGTTTAAATTCAATGAATTTGACCATAGGGTTTATAGGATATTTTTTATGTGACGATCAATGATGTAAGAAAGGCTACACAAAATTTCTATTCCTTGTTCTTATTTAAGCACTTTCCTCATGTTATCTATGACATGAATCATAGTACCAACAATGTATTTAGAACTCACAAAGTTTTGCAATTTTTATAATTCTTCATCCATTTTTCTTAGGCTCTCTTGAGGGATATTAGCAACCATTGATTCAACATTAGTAACATTATTTTTTGGTAAGGAGGTCATAGGAAATGAAATGTCAAGTGTATGGTCCATAGTGGGTTGATTAGTGTCAACTCTATGAGTGATGTATCATGAGATGACATGAGTCTTGAACTATGTCTCACAATAGTATTGGAAATAGGATAGTAGGTTGTGAAGCTCATACAAGTTTCACCGAACCTAAGGTGCACCCAAAATGGAGAAAAGACACTAGAGATAAATGCAACAAACACTCAAAAATAAGAAATTTAATGAAAAGAGATAAAAATTTCTAGATTTTAACAGGATAATGTTTTAATTATACTATTGAAAAACCTGAAAGTTATGTATTTTAATTCCAATTTTGATTTTGAAATGCACTTGAATTGATCAATTAACCTTAATGTAAATAATTTCAAAAAATAAAAAATTTGGAAACTGAAATAGGTATCTGAATATAGAAATAGAGAATGCAGATAGAGGGTTTCTAATGCCCAAAAATTTAGAAATAACCCTAATTAGGGACTCATTCACCCATGGATGAATGGGTCTTGTGTCAGGGTTTTGAAAAATTAAATTATAGATTTTTGAGTTGATGTTTATGTTTTTTAGATTATGGTTGCAAACAGGTAGTCACAATTTCAGATTTCTGGAAAATCAAATCTAAATGCAAGTGTCAAATGATGTGAAATGACAAAAAAAATATCTAATTTGAGATGCAATTTTGATTTAATTTTCTGATTTAAGGGAATGACCATGCAATGTTATGTAAACATTCCACAAAATTGATGAATTTTTTGAATTTTTTAGATTTTGAAGAATGCAAAAAATGCAAACCTAAAACCCTAAATGAGATGAAAATCAATGCAAGTTAAAAACCCTAAATAAGATGAAAATCAATACAATGCAATGAAAAGTAATGCAAATCCTAGATCTAGGGTTTGAATGGGCTCCAATTTTTTGAATTTTGTTGTACAAAATCAAGTTCACCAAAATGAAATGATAAAAAATAGGTTGGATGAATATGTAAGGGGAAATGGGTGTATGATGGACCTATTTCTCACTATTTCATTAGGAAATGAGATCCATATAAAGAATTGAATTACAACCCTTAGGTGAGTCAACTCAATGAGGGAATCTACTGATTTCCTTATGATTGAGGATGGGGGTATCACCCTGAACAACACTTCTGGGAGAAAAA
Source organism: Sequoia sempervirens (assembly GCA_007258455.2). NCBI lineage: Eukaryota > Viridiplantae > Streptophyta > Pinopsida > Cupressales > Cupressaceae > Sequoia > Sequoia sempervirens. Next base: position 104,562,176 of record VDFB02072274.1, on the reverse strand, counting down.
CTAAAAATAGCAAGTCTACTCAATTATGCTCATTCAAACTTGAAACAACAATTTAAAGCTCAATACTAATAAAAAAACATTTTGAGATCTGAGAAGAGTAGAACACTATGTACTAGTCACCGAAAGGAAATTTTGGGAGGTTGTCTGGGACTCATTCGTCCATGGGGGAATGTCTATTTTCTTAGGGATTTTAAACCACTTTTGAGAACCTCTAATGTTAATTTGTAGCTTTTGTTTAATCCAGGTTTTAGTGTTGAAAATTAAAAAATCAGATCTATAGGCGAGTTTTTGTGGCTTGACGACAACTTTGACAACTTTTCCAATCTTTCTCTTCAAAATATCTTCAATCCTTCTTCAACCTAAGATTTTCAACAAAAACACAAGTGGAAAAATTGGTTTTTTTTGGTGAATGAGGGTTTTCCTTGGTCAAACCTCATTTGGATAATTAAACCTTGAATTGAAATAACAAAATGCGAAAGGAAGGATGAATGAACAATGTTATGTTGCAACTCACTAAACCATTGAATAAACCTTTGGAAATCTGAGATGTTGATCTTCATCTTGCATGAAATGACTTCAATGGATGTGGATCTTGATGCTTTGAATGGTTGACTTGATCTTTGAAACCTACATGACAATATTAGCTCCAAAAAAATGCATGATTGTAAAAGACTTTGACATGATGCTTGAGATCCTTATTGCTGCAGTAAATCACTTATAAATTTTCTCTTGAATACCCTTGATCATAAATGTTTCTATAATTTTTCTCACTTGAAAAATGCTAGGTTGCTTCCTTGAAAAACTAAGACTTGATTTGATAAAAAGACCTTGTATTTATAGGTATGTATCCTTAATTTCCCAAAAATTAAACATTACAAGCCAACATGAAAATTTGAATTTAGGGACATTAAAATATTGTCAAAAACCTAATTTAAATTTAGGTTCAAAGGCCTAGGGTGGACTAATTTTCCCATGGGCGAATGGGTCCCAGGTTCCTATTCCTGGAACACACATTGCTCAAGGTAAAGTGTTATGTGTTGGAATTAATTATTTTTGGGTTTTCCTTTCAAAAAATGTAATTTATTAGGCTTGTAGATGTAAAATAGGGCTTATTAAGGCATAATTAAGTCCACTTTAATTAAGAGGGCCCAAACAAAGTGTGAAAATGTAAAGGATTACATTTTTCTATACTACAAGAACATCTAAGGAAATAACCACAAAGAACATTGATCCTAACACAAGAAAGCATTCATTTCAGCTTTAGGTTGCATAGGATGTTTTGATTATGCCAAATGGAAAATTTAGACACATACAAGGAACAAAGTTTCCCCAATCATATTTTCGAGACAAACCAAAAACAAAAATCAAATAAAAAATAGGTCATGATCCATCATCACTCCTCTAAATCCTTCTTGGGACATCCTCAAGGGGCATGGTAACATGACCGAAGATAAATCAATAAAAAGATAAAACAAACTGGATCGATAGAGTCAACAACCATTTAGATCACTTGCCAATGATTGTTTGTTTATATGATCAAATTTTGATAATGATAGTGTCTGGTTTCTAGAGTGGTACACCTTGTATACGACCAATGACTGATTGAATCTTGTTTCAAGAGTGCAAGAACCTATATAAGACAATTTGATAGGATGGATGGACAAAGTCTAGTTTTAGGAATGAAGCATGTCATATAAGACTAACGATGGATTAGATCTAGTTTCGACCATGTGACATCCTGTATAAGATTGTTTGATTGTTTGACCACTAAATTATTGTTCAACTAATTGACCTATGACAGTTGAAAACTTGTTGGATTTTTTTCTTGTTGTTTCGCAATTTTGATAAGATTGGTTCTCTTATTTGACCATTTTTTGTGTTTGCTCAAAATGTCAACCTTAGCAAGGGACAATTCATTATGAGACTTAGACAATGAAATGCGAAGACCATGTTATGAAAAACCCTAAAGGATTGACCTAGTGTCTCAAGGGCTCATCGATGATGGCCTTTCCTACGTTATACACACAAAGACATCATAGTTTGACTTTAACTTTGACCATCTATAGTTTATTATGATAGGGAGATCATGACTGACGTGACTTGACAAACCCTAAAGGACTGACCTAGTTCCTTGGTGGCTCATCAATGATGGCCTTTCCTATGTAAAGTCACATAGGAAATGTAGTTCAACCACTTGGACTGACAATGACTATTTTTGGAGATTTCTAATATTATTTTATTTTTTTGTCTTTTGATGCTTTCCAATTTTTTTTGGATTTTGATGTTTTCTATTAAGTTTTGGATTTTGATATTTTCTAAATTTTTTGGATTTTGATTCTTTCTAAGTTTTTGTATTTTGATGTTTTGAATGCTACTACCATATCTAGGATCCCATATGAAACCCAAGTCCAAGAATTGACCCGAGTCAGGTATAGGACCAACTTATTATAGGTGAGGGGAAAGGTGAAATTATCATGGATGGATATGAAAGGTGAAGGATGATAAATGCCAATGGGTCTTAGGCCATGAGAAGGCTGACCAAGCCTTATTATGGATGGCATGATGTTCATGAAGGATGGGAAAATTTGGAAAAACTAGATAGAATGATAGTAGACGATGGAGCAAAGATTGACTACAAATGGCACTTGTTTGGCAAGTTTTCACCATGGTACTTATCCAAAGCACCACCAAAGTGGTTTTCACTATTGGACATATTATTTCTCTTTACTATTTCATTTCTCTCTTTTTGTTAATTTTTTTTTATGTCACCACAATGCCTATTTGCTAAGTTTTCATTAGGGTAATGATTTTTTGTTTTTTTTTGTATTTTGAATTTTGATGGGATTCTTTGAAAACTAGGTATAGTAACTATGAAGGTGTATACTGTTGATGGGATTTGGTAATGGTTCACCTTCAAGAGTTGAAATTTGATAGCCATAGAATCTGTATGTTGTTGTTATGATGTAAGGACCCAACCAATTAGGCTCAAACTTCCCTTGTTCCTCTCTCTCTCTATTTGATTCTTCATATTTTCTTTCAAGACTAGGTCACCAATTTCAAAATGCCTAACTCAGAATTTCTTATTGTAGGTACGATGAAGACAGTTTTGATATGCTTGTAAATGGACCATTGTGTTTTGTTGCTTTCATCCAATAACTCTAGCTCATGCAAATGAGATATATGATATTCTTCATCAGCAACAAACTATTGCATAGATACTCTCAAAGATGGTAACTTGATCTCAATGGGAAGAATGGTTTCATATCTGAAAACAAGGGAATATGGAGCAGCTCTTGTGGGAGTATGGATGCTAGTATGGTAGGCCCATATTGTAGGATTAAGTTGGAGGTGCCAGCCACAACCAACAACACCAAAAAGCATCTTTAGGATTTTGAGGATAGTTTTGTTAGATGCCTCACCTTGGCCATTGCCTTGGGGGTGGTATGGAGTGGAAAAATGATGTTGGATATGGAATCTCTTGCATAATTCATAGACATCCTAATCTTTTAAGGGATGATCATTATCTATGAAGATGAATTGGGGAACACCATACCTGTATATAATGTAATTAAGGATGAAATTGGATATTTTTTTATCGATTATGTAGGTCACTGGAATAGCTTTGATCCATTTGGTAAAGTATTTAGTTGCAACAAGGATAAAAATATAACCATTGGTAGAGGTAAGATGAATATTTCCCATGAGGTCGAGTCCCCACTGAGAGAATAGCCATGGTGATATAATTGGATGAAGTTTTTGAGCACGTGCATGCACAATATCTCCATGTATTTGACATTGATGACATGTCTTGAGAAAGTGATAGGTATCATGTTCCATAGAGGGCCAATAGTATCCTATTCACATAAGCTTCTTGGCTAAGGTAGGACCAGTAGAGTGAGCTCTGCATATACCACTATGTACCTCTTGTAAAGCTATTTGTGCTATTGAACAAGAAAATTGAGAGGGGGGTGAATTAGTTGTAGCAAATTTAATCCTTAGAACATTCACCGAAACTTAAATCATTACTCTGCTAAATGATTAAACATTCAATGCAAAGGTAGAAACTAAAAAGCATCACACATACACAACATGAGATTTTCATGGAAAACCCAATAAGGGAAAAACCATGATGAGGAGTAGCTCACACTATACAAAATATCAAAACTGATTACAAAAGGCTCACTGCCAAAACAAGGAATCACTGTCTGGATTAGGACTCACTATCCAACAATGGTTAACCACTTGAAGGGCTCACTTTCACATAGATATAAAGAAGATAAAAGAGAGATGTTACATAAAGAAGAAAATCTCAATGCAACAAATATTTCCACCATGATTCACTCAACCGCTTGCAGACATGCATGAATGATAGAGTACACCTTCACCACATTACATCCAAAAACTCAACATTTATAATTCACACTGATCTACCAAACTCACATCACATACACACTCTATTTCACATCTATCTGCTCTATTTCTTTGCACTTCTCTCTATTTTTTTCACTAGTAACTAATCCTGTATTTATACCATCTTCAACTTTGAAACGTATCTAAAGTCAGCCATCCATCATTAAATTCACATTATGTCAGTGCTAAAACATTATAAGGTGGAATTAGAATGAGGGCGACCCAAACAAATGCTTGATGAGGACCCAAATAAGTCCCAACATGCTTCAACAACTTCGAAAGTAGTGTTTAGCACAAGGTCGTCCAAACTAGTGTAAAATAATAGATCAATTAAGCACACACAACCCTTATCACTATGTAATCCTTCCAGACACCAAAATTATCTTGAAAATGATCATAACAACTTAACTCTAGAACTGCAACTCATAAGACTCAACCAAAGAGAAATCTGAACCAATAACATTTCTCCTGGACCTTATCCAAATACATAGAAAACCACAGTTCACAACTAGTGAACATAACTCACATTGTTCAATGAATCAAAAGCCAAAATCCTGGATATAGAAGCTTCCAAAAATAATGACCAACATATTTGAACCACACAAACATAGGAGAAAATCCCAGAGAAAAACCTAGAGCAACCACTGAATACTTGCAACCTTTCTCTATTACAATTTTCTCAATATCCTCAACATATACAACCAATAACCTACATCCATGACATTAATGACAACAACAACCAAATGATAACTTGTTTACTAGTTGACATCAATGAAAAAACCTTCATTCTTTCCAAAATCTCCCATTTTGTCATTGATGGAAACACATGATGTGAAAAACCATCAAATACAATGTACTAGCTCTGAACACACTTTTAATGATTTTGATTTTTGTTTGTCCTTCTTAGTAGATAATTTACATCTTCCTCATCTCAATAGCTAATCTTTTTTTTTTTTCACATCTTCCTCATCTCCTCCTTTGACATCAATGGAAAAGGAAAAAGATGTTTTACGTTGATTCCCCCTTTGACATTAAAAAAATAGAATACTCTTTCAATGACAACACATGGTACTACTTACTCCCCCTGATAGGTAGCCACCAAAAAATCAGTCTAGAGGAAAAATAGATCCATAGACCCACCATATTGATGCATCTCCATATGCATCTAGTTCAAGAAGGGAGAGGAAATGACCCCTAACTTCTCCTAGAGATACTCAAAAGTATCTTTAGGAAGAGCCTTCGTAAATATTTCAGTAATTTGATACCTCATAGGTACATACTCAAGCTTTACTTCATTCTCCACAACCTTCTCTCTCAAGAAATGATGCGTGATAGATATATACTTTTTCCTCAAGTGCATCACTGGATTCTTTGAAATGTTAATTGCACTTATATTATCACAGAAGATAGAAATAGGATCATCATACATTACTTTTATATCTTTCAACATTTTTTTCATCCAAAAAACTTACGTACATCATGAAACATTAGTAATATACTCATCTTCAATAGTATATAAAGAAACTAAATCTTTCTTTTTACTCAAACAAGCTACCAATCCGCAACAAAGAAAGAATGTACCACCACTTGTACATTTTTTGTTATCTACACATCCAACCCAATTTTCATTTGTATAAGCATTTAATTTCAATTCAGTATCCCTAGGATACCATAAGCCATAATTTAGAGTTCCATTCAAATATCTAAATATCATTTTAATAGAAACAACATGTGTTTCCATAGGATCTTCTTGAAATCTAGCCACAAGACAAACTACATGCATAATATCTAGTCTAGTAGTAGTCAAATACAATAAAATTCCAATCATAGATCTATATTTACTCTGATCAGCCTTAGGTGAATCGTCATATTTACCTAACTTGCAACTAGTCACCATAGGAGTTCATACTGGTTTAGAACCATCCATCCCAAACTTCTTTAACATCTCTTTCACATACTTAGATAGTGAAATAAAAATCCCTTTCTCTGCTTGATTAATTTTTAGCCCAAGAAAGAAATTCATCTCTCCAAACATAGACATCTCAAATTACTTTTACATTTCTTCCACAAACATCTTACACAGTTTCATTTCCTCCAAAAATAATGTCATCGACATATACAACCATAATCAATATTTTGTCATTTTCAATTTTAAAATATAGATTACTATCTTTCATACCTTTGTTGAAACCTTGCTGAATCAAATATTTGTCTAACCTTAAATACTAATCTCTAGGAGCTTGCTTCAATCCATATAAATATTTCTTCAATTTGCAGACCATATTCGGTTGATCTGACAACTAAAATCCTTCTGGTTGTTCCATGTAGACCTCTTCTTCTAGCTCACCATTCAAAAATACATACTTAACATCCATTTGATAGACCTTGAAATCTTTATGAGAAGAAAACACTAAAAACATCCTAATAGCTTCCATTCTTTCCACTATAGAAAAAGTATCCTAAAAATCTATGCCTTCTACAAGTGTGAGTAGCCTTTACACACAAGCCTTTCTTTATTTTTGACCACTTCTCCATTCTCTTTCAACTTATTTTTGAATACCCACTTTGATCCAATTATGTTTTTATTTGTTGGTCTTGGGACCAATTCCCAAGTTTGATTCTTCTCAATATATATAAGTTCTTTCATAGCTTCCATCCAATGCTCGTCTTTACATTCTTCACTTACAGTCTTTGGTTCAATTTCAGAAAGTAAACACAGATTTATCTCACCAGCAACAACTTTGCTTCTTGTCAATACTCCTTTTGTCTTGTCTCCAATGATCTGATTCTCTTAATGATTTTTGTGCACATACTTGGTGTCTTGGGGGACACCACCATAGATTCTTCTTCTTCTTCTTCATTCTGCTTCTCTTGCTCATTCTTCTCTTATTCTTCCATAATTTCTTCAATCCTTACACAATCAGGTTCATCAGATACATATCCATCAACATCAATTAAATTCTTCATTTCTTCATCAACCTTGACATTTGAGCTTTCTACAATCTTCCTCAATCTTTTATTGAAACATCTATAGGCTTTTCTTTTAGTAGAATATCCAAGAAAAATACCTTCATCACTTCTTGCATCAAACTTTCCTAAATTTTCTTCATCCCTTCTAATATAACATTTGCTTCCAAATACCTTGAAATACTTAACAATAGGAATTTTTCCATGCCATAGCTCATATGGATTCTTTGTACTATTTTCTCTTGCTTGAATTCGATTGAATACATAAACAACAGTGTGAATAGATTCTCTCTAGTAAACTTTTATTTGACCAGCTTCAATAATCATTTATCTAGTTGCTTCTTGAATTGTTTTGTTCTTCCTTTCAACAACTCCATTCTATTGAGGAGTTCTCAGAGTAGATAATTGTCTTTTTATTCCATGAACTTCATAAAAGATCTTAAACCCATGGGAAGTTAATTCACCACCTCTATCATACCTTAAGAATTTTATTCTCAAATTTACCTCATTCTCAACCATAGCTTTGAATGTCTTGAATCTATCTAATGCATCAAACTTTTCTCTAAGAAATGTAACCCATGTATACCTAGATTAATAATCAATCAAAAGCATAAAGTACCTTTCACCTTGTAGACCTATCACTCTTGTAGGACCATAGAGATCTATATGAATTAAATCCAATAGTTCAATAGTAGATTGTTCTTTTGATCTAAAATGATTTCTTGGTTGCTTTCCAAACTGACAATTCCTGCAAATAACATTAACAGGCCTTGTAATCCTTGGTAAAATTTCTCATGACTTGTATTGCACTAATCATCACCAAGTTATCAAAATCCATGTGACACATTTTTTAATGCCATAGCCAACTATCATTAATCTGGGTCATAAAGCATCATTCATCAGCACCATTAAGTTGATATATATTTACTTCATATTTCTTTCTTGCTACAATCATTGTTCCAGATTCTTTCCTAATCTCACACTTTTCATCCTTAAATATAAGATTATATCCTTTATTGCACATCTTTCCAACATTAAAAAGATTATTCCTTAATCCCTTAACATAGTAGACATCATCATTATTATGCTTGCCATCAAAACTTACTAAGCCTATCCCACAAATCTTAGCACCAGTATCATTTCCAAACATAACTAATCCTCCATCATATTTTTCAAGTTTAACAAACTTACTCTTATCACCAGTCATGTGATGTGAACAACCATTATCAACAACCCAATAGTTCTTTTCTTGTTTAGCATGTAGGGAAGAGATTACAGTACCTTCACTTTTCTCCTTCTCCAGAGGGCATTCCTTTAGCTATTTTTTAGAATTAGCAGAAGTAGGTTCATCTTTTATAGCCAAGAACAAGCATTCATTGTCATTAGTATCTCCATAATCAGATTATTCATCAGAAATAATATCATCCTCATTCACACAATATGCTCTATTGATCTTCTTACCTTTATTTTATTTCTCATATCTTTGTTTATTCCTCTTATCTCTTTTTGGACACCTTGAAGCATAATGACCTATTCCTCCACAAATAAAGCATTTTAAGGGTAACTTACCTTCATAATTACCAGAGCCTTTCTTCATTCTTCTAACAAAGTTAGCTTCTACTTCATCAAGATTTTGTTCATCTGGATCTTCAGGTTTTGTAGCCTAAAAAGCAATTTCTGATTTGGATCGATTTCTCAAGTTCAACTTTCTCATCTCATAAGATGTCAGAGTTCCCAATAACTGATTTTTAGTGTAAGTATTATAGTCTATATGTTCTTCAATAGCACATACCTTTTCACTGTATGCATCAAAGAGAGTTCTAAGAATCTTCTTTACAATTATGGATTCAATATTGTAGCACCAAGTCCTCACATTCCAGCTACTACCTCATCCAATCTCTATACATAGGCTTTAAAATTCTCATCTTCAGACATATATAGGAGCTCAAGTTGTCTCCAAATTCAGCAATTTTGATTCTTTGACCTTTTCATCACCTTTATGCATTTTATGAAGTATCCTAGACCTCTTTAGTAGTCTTCAGGTTTTGAACTTTAATCAACTCAAAATGTACAAGACTATTCTTCAAAATGAACTTCACCTTATTGTTCGCTTCATGTGCCTTGATCTCATCAGTTGTACTCAAACCATTAGAAAGAGGAGTGTAGGGAGTCTTGTAAGCTTTCTCCACATCATATCTACAATACTCCAAATATTCTTCCATCAATATTTTCCAGATAGCATAATTAGTTCCATCAAACTTCAGATACTCATAAGTAACATTTCCAACCCTCCTAGACCTTCCTTAAGCGGTTAATCTCTTCTCCAAGGAACCAAGCTTTGATACCAATTATACCAAGCTTTGATACCAATTATTGAGCAAGAAAATTGAGAGGGTGGGTGAACCAGTTGTAGAAAATTTAATCCTTAGAATATTCACCAAAACCTAAATTATTACTTTGCTAAATGGTTAAACATTCAATGCAAAGGAAAAACTAAAAAGCATCACAAATACACAACACCAGATTTATGTGGAAAACCCAATAAGGGAAAAAACATGGTGAGGATTAGCTCACACTATAGAGAACATCAAAAATGATTACAAAAGGTTCACTGCCTAATAAGGCTTATTGCCATAACAAGGACTCACTATCCAAAAGGGTTAACCACTTGGAGGAATCACTGCCACAAAGATACAAAGAATATAGAAGAGAGATGTTACACAAAGAATACAATCTCAATGAAACAAATATTTCCACTAAAATTCACTCAACCACTTGCAAAAATGCATGAATGATACAGTGCAACTTCAACTCACTACATCTAGAAACTCAACATTTAGAATTCACAATGACCTTCCACACTCACATCATGTACACACTCAATTTCACATCTATTTTCTCTATTATTTGCACTTCTCTCTATATTTATTTCACCACTAACTCATCTTGTATTTATGCCATTTTCAACTTTGAAATATATCCAAAGTTAAACATCCATCATTAAATTGAAATTGGGTCGATGCAAAAACATTCTAGGGTAGAATTAGAATGAGGGCGACCCAAACACTTGCTTGATGAGAAACCAAATAAGTCCCAACATGCTTCACCAACTTTGAAAGTAGTGTTTAACACAAGGTCAGCCAAACCAGTGTAAAACACATAGAACAATTAAGCACACACAACCCTTAGCAGTGTCCAATCCTTCCGAACAAAAAAATTATCATCAACACAATCATAAGAGCTTAAATTTAGAGCTGCAAGTCATAAGACTCAACCAAAGAGTTCAATCCAGACCAAAAACATTTCTTTTAGATCTAAGCTAGATACACATAAAACCACAATTCACAATTGGTGAACATAACTCACACTATTCAATGAATCAAAATCCCAAATATTGGATATGGCTACTTCCAACAATCATGATCGACATATTTGAACCACAAAAATATAGGAGAAAATCCCAGAGCAAAACCTGGAGCAACCACTAAATACCTACAACCTTTCACTTTTACAATTTTCTCAATATCCTCAACATATACAACCAATAACCTACATCCATGACATTAATCACAACAACAACCAAATGATACCTAGTTAACTAGTTGACATCAATGACAATACCTCCATTCTTGCAACATGTGCTTCATCTGAATTGAAACATCTTAGGAGATTCCAATCCAACAAACTCCTCAAATACATTATCTGCCAAAGAGGTATTGAAGTCAATCCTGCAAAAGTGAAAGCTATCATGGATATGCCTCCACCAACAAACATAAGTCAATTATGCACTCTACAAGGAATATTATAGTCTATTCAAAGATTCATTGCTCAATAATATTTCTTAACTAATTATTTTTAATTATTTAATATTTTAACATTCCACCTCTTCTTCTATAATTAAATAATATTTTTTATTATTTAATTATTCATCTCTCCCTTTCCTAAATGAAATAATGTTTATTATTATTTAATTTATCCTTTTCCTAGCTAAGCCCTAAATCTTAACTACTTTCTTTAGTTTTGGTCCATTCATCCATATCCTTGTCTCAATTAACCTTGGCCATTGATTGTCATACCTCATAATCTAATCTTAGCTCTTCATTTGAATTGGGATTTCTATAAAAGCAATTCATTGTATTTATTTCAACCTTACAACCACAATCTTTGAAGTTTTCCTATCAAGACATCAAGCTCACTAAGTATACTGTGTACTACAATTCTACAAACAAATAAAGTAAAATGGAGAAGAGAAATGGAGGTGATTAAACTATGGCATAGTGATTGGGGTTTTATTGCTTTAATATTGTTATTTCTATGTTAATTTGTACTTAATTCCTATATTAGGGTCTTCAAAGCTTGAATTAGATAGTTTTTTGGTTGCTATTATTGATTCATGCATATTCCCATGACTTCTAAAACCCTATCTACAAGTGACACAACAATCCCAACATAGGAAAACAAAAAATATTCAAACTACAAGAAAAGTCCTTTACATCAAATTAAACCAAATATACTCATATATATCATTTTGAATGTCAAGGCTCAAAACCAAGTGAAGGGACACCACATCTCCTCCTATGAACCATGTTCCAAGAGTTATCAATTGCATGTATAGGGGAAATCCAAAGCTGTACATTAGGTTTAATAAATTCTTAATATCAACACTTAGGGGAGTGGAAAAAGGAGGAACACAAACATATAATACAACACACTAGCAAGATCAATAGGAACACCACACACCAAATGCTTAGGTTCCTTATGTAATGCAACTTGAGAACTATCAATAGAAGCTAAAGTAGTATCAATAAGTTCAATATGAGAAAAATGATGAACCTATGTAGTAGGAGAGTTAGGATACAAAGACATCAGAGGAATAGTGAAGTCCTTAGATTGAACATCTTTCCACCAATAGTCTAGCTAATATTTGGGATTAGAGAAACCATATTGCTCAACCAAATTTCTAGTGTCAAAATAGAGATGGTAATTAAAGGGAAACCCTTATAGTCAAATATTTGGAACCAATGATGATTAACAACATTCAACACAATCTTAGAAAGAAGTTCCTTCACTAAATCTTGATCCATAAGAATCCATGCGTAGGTCATATGAGTGAATTGAAAAGTTACATGATAAACAATGGTAAAATTTCTAGAGTAGTCTGATTGAAAGAATGGCCTTGATTCATGCCAAAACTAGAGGGGGTTTTGAAATCCTAATAGAGGTGAGTGAGAAATGAAACAATTCAATTGCTAGATTGGACAAGGGAAACAATGGTTTAAGAAAAATAGGGTCTTTTCCCCACATCCAAGTAGAACCCTAAAAATTAATGTCTTGGTTCTTAATGTAAGCAAAAGTAATGATATTTTTTACTAGATGCAAGTATATTTAAATTCTACCATCAATTATAGGTCTCTAGTTATCAAAGATCCAAAAAAATTATATTAGGGAGATGCAACAAAAAAGACCAAACCTACAAATTAGTACATTTGTGATGCAATGCAAAGGAAGAAAACCACCTATCTCATTCTCTTTTGACAAGAATCAAATCATTCTTTGTTTGTTTACTCATTTCAAGTTCACTTTTCCCTCACATAACCCTAATTTCTTAACCCAAATAGGGATTATGGCACAAAGCTTTTTGTAGAATCTTCAAAATACATTAGACATCAACAAAATATCTATCTTAGACCCTAACATCAACTTATTTATCTGAAGCATAAAGTATTTTCAAGTGATTGTTCCATAATAGCCAATAGGCCTATCTAGACCCCATCAGTGATCAATTTTCTCTTTTCCAAGCCATTCCTTCTTTCAAATGTTACAAAAAAATACAAAAATTCTTGCACACACTATGCAAACCATTCTCCAATCTTTAATCACACTATTTCAATGAACACCCATTCAAACCCTTTATTATTGATTCCAAAAATGGAATTGTCATGCAAGTTTTACATAAAAAAGAATAAAAAATACTTTAAACCACCAAATCCAATCTAGGGAGATTTCACAACACACTTTTACAACCTTTTAAGATTCTGCCACCCAAGTTACAAAACTTATACACCATTAGAACACCAAATAAACATTGATCTTTGTCAGCTAGGCCTGGCATAAGGCTGAATAATCAATAAAAATAATGACTTCAAACTTAAAATGCACCAAATCCTATTTGAACAGGTTCAAAATACACCTTTCAACATTTACAAACTCTATTACAGAGGAGAACACCAAATATACAAACAAGGTGCCTATAGTCTTTATTGTCCCTATTTTACCAGTCTCTTGCAATATTAACATACCTAGGCTTATTGATTTTCATATCTTCAACCTTAATCCCTCTTAACCATTGCTTGGAACACATGTAATAGGGTATGCTAAAACTCAATAAAACATCAAAAATTCATTTTTATCAATATTTCACTGAATTCTAAACTCTAGCTTCTTGATTGTTCAGAAAATATAGTTTTTATAGACTAGGGCTTTGTTGAAACTGCCCTAAACCATGTGCACAGGCTCTGCAACTTAATAATCTTTTAAAACACATTAAAATCCTTCCACATACTGAATTTCATGATTTTTTAACAACAAATGAAGGAGAAATAAATTTACACAGCTTACTATTAACCCTAGGCAAGGGTTTTAACTATTTTTACAAAAATTGCCATTACTCATTCAAAATCCCACCAAATTGCATGAGACAAGAACCAAATGGAAGGTTATTGAACAAATTAACATTAAAAAATAATTAAAACCACATTCCTACCCGTATAGGGCCGTACAACATCAAAAACCATTCAATTTATGTTGAAATATACAAAAAAATAGTGTTTTACTTTATTCAAATGCAAAACTTCAATCACCCACACCTCAAAAATGGTGTACAAAGCCTTTATAAAAGAATTTAAGCATGAATCATCACGTTCTAACTACATTTCAATGACCGAGAACAAAAAATACCTTTCACCTTCCCCTCTTTAGATCATTTTGCAATTTTTGCAATATTGTGACAACTTTTTGAAATTTTCTTACATTTTTTATTCAAATGACCATCCTCGTGATCTCAAAAAATGGGAAATGACTCAAATGACCTTACAACAATATTGAATAAAAAAAATTAATCAATCTCCAAGATTTTCTTCATGAAAAACATGTCATTGTCAAGGTGCTCCTATACCATACTCCCAGACAAATTAATTTCAAGCCCACTTGAATTTGAAGTTGTCCACAAATCTTCATCCTTTGCATGCTCTGCTTCTAGTCCATCTTGAAATTTCTCTCATTGATCTTCATCTTCACCTTAGGTTTCATTTTTTCCATGCAAATCAACTTCCTTCTTGTTCTGCCAATTGAAATTAGATTCTTCATGCTTTGATGCTTCTTAATATCTTGTTTCTCCCTTTGTCCTTCAAATTGTCCCATGTCCATAGAATTAGTACATGAAATAAATGATACATTAATTTGATCACAATACCTCCATATTTTCTCAAGGGTATGTGCAGGATCATGGTATGCCAAAAAGTGGCAATATTTGTAGGGTATGTGGCTGATGACTTTTTTTTCACCCAAAATTAATGAAACGAAAAGGGTTTTTAGAGCAGATTATTAGCTTTCCAAAAATATAAATTATGATTTAATTTGAATTTAATAAATAATTATTATTCATTTTCTATTACGACTAAAGTCCTGATCGATAGGCTAATTGAAAAATATCTATAACTTTCAAATGGTATCATATTTTTGATTCCAAAACATGCGTCACATTCTATGCTTTACATACTATAGGATTAAAAAGAAAAATTAAATTTCATGAATTTTTGACCAAGTTAAGGTGGATGAGTTTTATATTTTCTAAAAGTTGTAATAAAAATTTCATAATTAATTATTTACTTGGAAAAAAATTACAAAAAAATATGCATCACATCCCAGGACATGAGTCCTCTACTTATATATAAAATATTACAAAAAAATATCACTTTATTATAGTTAGGGTGGTCATGACACCTACTTCTTATTTTTCCCTGAAATTGAAGTACTTGCATTGAAATTTCAAATTTTCACCAAATAGATTTTATTTATTTTTAAATAAACCTAGTATTTTAGAAACTACATTCAATTTTATACAAATTCTATTCTTACATATTTTTGAAATAATATAGATAACTTATTCAAATATTTACGTCAAGTTGCCTAACACTGATTTTTCTGAATTTTTTGCCACATAAGGGCCTGTTTGGCATACCATGATCCTGCACATGCCCTCAATTTTTTGCAAATCTCCATAAGTAATGAATCCTTGATCATTTCTTCATCTATCCTTGTCACTAACTCAAAGTCTTCTTTCTCAGAAATTAGGTCCTTCATGGCTACAACATCTTTGTCTTCATCATCTTTTAATTCTTCACTTGCATCTTCAAACACATCTTCTTCCTCTATCTTCTTCTTTTTCCTTTTCCTTCTTTTGACAATCTTTTGAATGGGCCATACCATTTTCCTTTTAACTGTCAAATTCTAGCTTGTTGCTTGTCAATACAACTATTCCACCTTCATTATAGACTCCTGGAACACTTCATCAAATCTTCTCAACTCTTGATTTATTGTTGCTAACTATCTATCCATATTCTCTTGTCTTTTCCTCTTTTTCCTCTCTTCCTTTTCCTTCAAATGCCTTCTCAAGTTCTCCATATTTAAGATGGTCTCTAAGTAGGTCTCTCCTTGCTTCTACTCAACTTCTCAGCTTTCTCTTCACTTTGCCTCTTGGCAATCAGGTTCTTTTCTCAACGTGCACAAAGACACACAACCACCAAAACACAAACCAACTTTCTCTAGCCTAGACATTTTGCTGAGCTTTGATACCACTTTGATGTAGTAGAAAGGAAGAAAACCACCTATCTCATTCTCTTTTGACAAGACTCAAATCATTATGTGTTTGTTTACTCATTTCTAGTTCATTTTTCCCTCACATAACCCTAATTTCTTAACCCAAACAGGGATTATGGCACAAATCTTTTTGTAGAATCTTCAAAATACATTAGACATCAACAAAATATCTGTCTTAGACCCTAACATCAACTTATTTATCTCAAGCATAAAGTATTTTCAAGCGATTGTTCCATAATAGCCAATAGGCCTATCTAGATCCTATCAGTGATCAATTTTCTCTTTTCCAAGCCATTCCTTCTTCAAATGTTACAAAAAAATACAAAAATTCTTGCACACACTATGCAAACCATTCTCCAATCTTTAATCACACTATTTCAATGAACACCCATTCAAACCCTTTATTATTGATTCCAAAAATGGAATTGTCATGCAAGTTTTACATACAAAAGAATAAAAAATACTTTAAACCACCAAATCCAATCTAGGGAGATTTCACAACACACTTTTACAACCTTTTAAGATTCTGCCACCCAAGTTACAAAACTTATACACCATTAGAACACCAAATAAACATTGATCTTTGTCAGCTAGGCCTGGCATATGGCTGAATAATCAATAAAAATAATGACTTCAAACTTAAAATGCACCAAATCCTATTTGAACAGGTTCAAAATACACCTTTCAACATTTACAAACTCTATTACAGAGAACACCAAATATACAAAAAAGGTGCTTATAGTCTTTATTGTCCCTATTTTACCAGTCTTGCAATATTAACATACCTAGGCTTATTGATTTTCATATCTTCAACCTTAATCCATCTTAACCGTTGCTTGGAACACATGTAATAGGGTATGCTCAAACTCAATAAAACATCAAAAATTCATTTTTATCAATATTTCACTGAATTCTAAACTCTAGCTTCTTGATTGTTCAGACAATATAGTTTTTATAGACTAGGGATTTGTTGAAACTGCTCTAAACCATGTGCACATGCTTTGCAACTTAATGATATTTTAAATCACATTAAAATCCTTCCACATACTGAATTTCATGAGTTTTTAACAACAGATGAAGGAGAAATAAATTTACATAGCTTACTATTAACCCTAGACAGGGGTTTTAACTATTTTTACAAAAAATGCCATTACTCATTCAAAATACCACCAAATTGCATGAAAAAAGAACCAAATGGAAGGTGATTGAACAAATTAACATGCACAATCAATTAAACCCACATTCCTACCCGTACAGGGGTATACAACATAAAAAACCAATGAATTTTTGTTGAAATATATAGAAAAATAGTGTTTTTCTTTATTCAAATGTAAAAATTCAATCGCCCACACCTCAAAAATGGTGTAAAAATCCTTTATAAAGACATTTGAGCATGACCCATCACCTTCTTATTACCTTTCAACAAACTAGAACAAAAGAGACCTTTCACCTTCCCCTCTTTACATCATTTTGCAATTTTTGCAATATTCTGACAACTTTTTGAATTTTTCTTACTTTTTGCATATTTGACTCAAATGACCATCCTAATGACCTCAACAAATGGGAAGCGACTCAAATGACCTTACAACAATATTGAATCAATCTCCAAGATTTGGTTCATGGACAACATGTCGTTGTCAAGGTGCTCCTACAACAATGTGAGGGAAAAAAGTCATCACTTTCAATTACATCTACCAAAAATGAAATAAATTTAGGGTTTGTAGCATAAGACATGGGTAACAAATCTTGTAAAGGGTTCCTATAAGCAACAAGTTCCTATAAGCAACAATAGAAAATATTATTTCCCTCATCCCTAGATTGGTGCAACTAAGGAATATACAAGCCCTTAGAGGCTCCCATGCACACACCAAGAAAATAATATACCAAAGAGAAAATCCTAGATTTTATTTTAAAGTGGTCAACAAGCTTAAATTGATTAAAGGTTCAATGCTAAAGGGAATTCCTTCAACACCCACAACAAATTCAACATAGTCAACACAAGGAACACCATCTTAGGTGGAAAAGGAACCCATGAAATCACCAAGTGCCACCTAAGGAAATAAGCAAAACAAACAATATTATTATAAATTATAAACTTAAGAAAGTTATCTTTTTATAGATTTTATAGTTACAAATTTCTTATTTAATTATAAATATTATAAGTAAAAAATATAATTTATTTTGTAATATTTTAATAATTTCAGTAACCTCAATAATTCCAATAATAATATTTGATTTGCTCACAAGTATGAGCTTCCAATAAATGGATAGTTTACTCATAAATTCTCTTGCAACAAAATAATATGAATTTAAAAGAGTAAAAAGAACTCATAACATACTATATTTCTATTTTTTATTTGGTGTAGTAAATCCTAGTACATTACTTACAAGTATTGTAGGATGACTAGCTTTTTAAATCAAAGGCTTAAGCCTCTTATATCAATATCAATCTATTAATTTATTATTTAATATATTTTAGGATAAAAATATCACAACATAAATAATGCCTCTTACTCACAAAAAAATATTAATGAAACTATTGGTTGCATGGAATAAGATATATTACCCTTTAATAATAATAATTATTTAACAATCCATTGATTAGGTAGCATAAAAGTGGGGTTAGAAAAAGATCCATTATCTAAGTTCTAAAATATTAGTAAACTTGGTATTGACTATTATAATTAGTTACTATTTTTTGTAATATGTACATTGTTTGATAACCTAAGATGTCATATGCTACTTGGTCTCATGGATTTTATTAGAAACTTTCATTTCATCTAATCTCAATTATCCAATATTGTACACTTATTCAACTTTCTAGTAGGTACTAGGTATAGCTAAATTAATCCATTCATTCTTAACTATACAACTAATAAACTCCAAATGAGATGGGTTTGGTAATGTATCAATTTATCATTTCAATAATTTTATAATAATAGTTAAGAATATAATATCAAATTCAAATATAATAACATTGGTTTACATGAATTTTTAGATAAGAGGTAAAATATTTTAGCCAATTAGATTGTTAATAATTTATTTTAAAATATTGTTAGTTAAAAAAATGTATATTTTGATAAGATTAAAGTTGGGAAGGGCATGTACCCATTTACAAAATAACCATAGAGTCCAATCGAGGGGGTTTAGGAAACATGAGACACCCAAAAAGTAAAGAAAAGAGCTAACACAGAGACCAATATAGACAAACAAAAAAAAACATAAAGTAGAACAAGTTAGGGGCCAGACTAGCGACTGGTCACCCAACAGCTTAAGGCCATTAATGGCCTACCATTCCTTAGCAAGGAATTTGAGTTTCTCTTCAACGGATAGGAGCCCCTTGTGGGTAGGATGGACCTCCTGAGCACTAGGCAAAGCATAACTTCTCCCTTTATTTCCATTCTTCTTGGAGAGACCAATTTCTTGAATGTCATCACCAACCCTTTTTCCATGGCTGGTCTGAAGCTCCTACTGAAACATTTGGATGGTAATATTAGTATTAGTTATGGTTTCCTTACTGTAATCTTTGATTTCCTTAAGGCACCTGAGGGTTTTATCTTGGTTGCTCCACATGATTGCAACCTCCTCTTTCAACTTAACCTTTTCTTCCTCTATACTAATAAGAGCTCAAATCTTCTCAACCTCAATCTACCAATTAGCCCATTTATCAAAAGACTTGGTGAGGGATGACAACAGACCCCAACAACCTTCATCATCAACCTCACCTAGCCAATTCACCATTTGTTTAAGCACCTTTTCCTCTAAAACCTAAATTTTATCCTTGGTCATGATGAGCTAGGCTAGTAACCACTTGAGGATATCATTTTGAACATTAATGACCTTAGAGAGACCATTCAATTTAAGTTTAATTGGGATAATTCTCACATACTTCATTCTCCAATTGGGGTTCCACTATACCATTCTTTAGATTCACATAGAGGGTGGAGGATCTTTGGGGACAAGGGGGTTAATAGACTGAGGAGAATTGTGAACCTCAGAGAGATCCTCATGAATAGAGGAACTAGTAGGGAATTTAATAGGGGAGTTAGTAGGGGTAGGTTCTAGGACACATCATTTGAGTTGTTTGAGTTGTTAGAGTCAGGAATTGAAATTTGGGTGGGGTCTAAGAAAGAGACACTTTTTTGGAGTTGGGGGTAGGGACCACAATGGTAGGATTTTACCTCTTGCCTTGGTAGTATGTAATGAGGTGGACATGGTCAATTCAAAGCTAGGAGTGAGAGGGGGGCCCTCCAAGGGTTTAACAAGATCACCAATCACAAGGGAATTATTTTAAAAAAAATCTAGGGAAGGCTTTAGGGTTTCTTGAAAGTGACAAAACCTAAAGATCAAACCCTAGTATAATGAAATTTTTTTCCCTTTGACCTTAGCAACCTTAATCAACTACTCTAGAGAAGAAAAAATCCAAAAGGAAATAAAAAAAATTGTATGTTTTCTATTAATGTAAAACAAGTTTTGAAGCGTTCCTGAAACCCTGTACAAAAAAGAAGGAAACCCAAAAGAAAATGCAGTAATGCTACCCCAAAAACTAATAAGATGATTAAACAACAATCAACCGACCATTAGCAAAAAATAGACAATAGGAAAACACAAAACAACATCTAGAGAAGCTCTTTTAACATCCTTGCTGCTTCCACATCCTTGGTTATCACCTTTTCATGCATCTCCATGATTTCTTTGACATCCAGCATAGGAACCACATTGCATTTATTTGTTTTGTTGTGAGTGCGAACACTCGGGCCAGTCCCCAAGTTAGTAGTATGCTTCCCAATCTCAGGGTCCTCACCCAAAGCCTACTTTGAAGGGTCAAGGAAGAGGTACTTGCCAATCCATTCTTTTTCTTTCTTATTAAGAAGCAACAAACATTCAACCATGGTCTTGAGAAAATCCTTGTTGAGGTTTATCAAGGAATTAAGATCCTTATGGATTTGGAGAAAGTTCCTTTCCAAAGCAGAAATCCTAGGATCATGGTCTTTTTTCAATTGAGCAAAATCCGTTGCCACTTGGTTGAGAGTAGAGTTCAAAAACCTAACCATGCTAAAAATAGAATCATGCTCCCTAAAACTTTGCAGAGTGGAGATGTGACAAAAAGCTATAGTGTCACACTTAGCATGAAATTCCTAGACCTCTTGAAAGTGCCATGTGAGCAGGTTGAAGAAAATATCTGACCCTTCCTTCACCAAACTTGAGGCCTTATTAAAATCCAACGAGCCCCAATATAGACCCCTCCCCTGCTAAGAGCTCATTGAAGGATCATCTTCTTGGAAACTAGCTGGCAAGATGAATTATTCTTTGCCTTTTCCTTTAGAAAATGACACTGCAGGGGACACTTCCAAGTCAACAAAATTTTCCATATTTGCCTCGCCTTCAGCTGGGACCCTCCTATCCCCCCACAATCCAAAATTTTATAATCAAGAGAATTTTTCTCCACCCCACGCACCTTAGTAACCCTAAAAACCTCTTGAGAATGCTCCTTTGTAGCATGGGGAGCAACAAGACTAGTCGACCCCTATTTTAGAACCTTCTTACCATTGTCTTTCCCCTCCATATTAGCCTCTTCATAAGCACACATGATTTTTTTCTTCACACGAGAGGGAGAGGGCTCAATATTTTTCATAGAACTCTTACCGCCCAACCCAAAAGGGACTAAAATTTTCCTAACCCCAACTGAAGGAATATCAAAGTCCAAATCTGTCTGATAGCCATCAGACTAGGCTAGGGAGTCATCTCTGGACTCTATCTCACCATCTCCTTCCTCCTCCTCCAACTTAGATTTACCCATCATATTATCCTTCTTCTTGGTCTTGCAAGCTCTACTAGGAATAGAGGTTGCAATTACATACCTAGCTTTGATGTGCTCCATAATTAAAAACATCAACCCTTCATGAAAAAATGGATTGTTGGGATTCTTTCTATACTCCATAATCCCATTCTCTAGAGATGAAAGAAGATAAAATGGGAAGGAGACCAACTTACTATGGTGAAAATAGTTTAGCAACATGAAATGGTGCCTATAAATTGTTGAGTATCTCCCATCTAGGGTAAAGTACCACAGAAGAGCCATAGCCACATCTTCCCATATTAGTTTAATTGAGGTTCGATCAAAGCCACCATACTGGAGCTTAATAATTTTAACCTTCTCTTTATCCCTTAGGAAGTTCATTCTCACCACCCCATACATAAATTTTTCTCTAAAAATTTTTCTCCCTTGAGTTGACAGTCATGTAACTTCAGCTATGAACTCCTCATTCACAATGATGTCAATTCCAAACATACTAAGAACATGATTGTAAAAGCCTCCACAAACTCCTACAAGGTCTTGGGATCAAAACCATGTAATTTATCCATAAAAGGAGTGACCCCACCTTTCTGTAATATCTTCCAAACATCACCATTAGCTTTGGTTTCAACACACGAAAAGTGCCCCATTTTGCACTTGTCTCCCCCATCTCCAAAAGTGCCAAACAATTCTTAGATATGAAACCACACACAATACAAATGGATATAATAAAAAATTTCAAAGAGGAAATAGTACCTAGAAAGCATGTGATCTTGAATTTTGAGGTACAAAGAGAAATCAAGGCCAAATCCCTCATGAGATTACAACCCATCCTCCCATAATTTCCAATAATAATGTGAGAAATAAAATTTATAATTAGCATAAAAAAGTTATCAATAAACCACCATCCCTTAAGATTACCAAAATTTTTGGCCCCTTTCAAAGACTTAGGGACTATTATTATTAAGTAGTGTAATAAGATCAATAGGAAAATTCTCTAATTGAAATAAAAAATAGATTCATTTTTATATTTTTGGATACTCATTAATTCATGTAGGCCAAACTCTGGAGTGCATTGACTTCCATATTGTTCCATGAATTGATTCTTAAAATCTGCCGAGGAAGTAATTGAGGCATCAGGAAGATTGCTGAACCAATCTATGGCTTCTTTAGTCAAGGACATCATGAATAGCCTCATGAGGAATTCTTCATATCCTATACCAAAGTCTTGTACAAATGCATTAAAATTCCTTATATGTTCTTCAGTTGTGATTGCATTGTTTCTTGAAAACTTAGGGACAACATTCCTTAAATCACTTCCAATTGGATTTGGGCATGTTGGATGTCTAGATAAGTCTAGTTGTCTATACCCATTTACATTTGTGAGTCCTTTTGCATAGGGATTTCGATTAGACTGGTTGGGTTAATATTGAAATTCATGTTGAGGTTGATGCATATTCTGTTGGATGTTTTGGTGGGAGTACATACTACTTTGCACATTTAGCTAAGGTACATAATGCAAGTGGAATAGGGCATACTATTGGCTAGGAGGTGGACAAGTGTTGGTCATGAATTGGGATGTGGTGTTTATATTTTGTGGTTGTGAGCTTTGTGGTAGTACATTTTATTGTATGTAATTAGTGTTATTCACATTTCCTGTCATACTATAAGGTGTCCTTTGTGGGATAACTGTATTTTTTTGTAAGCTTTGGAGGTTATTTGTGGTTGCATTCCCACCTTGCTTATGGGGTGGTATATATATTTGAGCTGCTCATTGTGTTTTGGGATTCTATTTCTTGCAACTCTTGTCTTATTCGATTCTCTTCTACCTTGAGTTTGGCTAGCCTAACTTTATCTTTGTAATTTTGTATCCTTTGTTCTACTTCCTCAATAGTATGTGTGTCTTCTTGTGGAGTATCACGAGTCTCTATGGATACTACTTGTCCAAATGGCTCCCATTGAGTTTCTTCACTATTTTGGAATGCCATTTTGTAGTAATATTCTTCTTGGTTTCTTATTCTTTCAAATTCCCATTATGTGTGGAGCTCATTCATTCTTTGAGGATTAGTACTGTGATCCCTTGATGGATACCCTTTGTTACTTTATAATTTTGATCCATATAATGGACTGAATGTGAGGCCCCACCTATAGATGGGCATGGAAGATCCAAAGTGAACCGTAGGGTAATATATTTAGAGCAGTAATTTAATTATTGTTATTTATTTGTACTATAAAAAAAGATAGTTAAAATTACAATGATTATAATTTATTTAAAAAATACTTAGAGTATGCTTTGAATCTCGAGCCATATGTAATGTTTATGAAGAAATAAAGAGTTTAGAATTTAAGTGATTTTAATGCATTATGTATTAGTAATATAACTCCATGCATCCTTATTTCTAATGTTCAGGTGGTCAAATAAATAGTAACTTGATTATTATTGGGTTATTGATTAAATAATAATTTTGCCTCAAATTGTAGGCGTAAATTTGATAAAACAAATATGATACTAATATTAAAGAGTAAAAATAATATTATTAATAATAAATATCATAATTAATAGAAAAGCAATTTTGATAACTTTGGTGTGTAAAATTTAATCTTAATATTAGAAGGAATATTAATATTGATGCTATTAAGGTATTAATATTTATGTTATTAAAATTTACTTTAATAGGGATAGCTGGTAATTATTTTACTCACACTGAAAAGCAAAATAGTATATCAACTCTAATTAGGAGAGAACTGGCTTCAATGGTTAATGGAAGTAATAAATGGTGAATCGGGTGGTATCAACCTTGAGGATGATAATAACAATGATGGTAATAATTAAAAGATAATAAACATGGCTATTAAAATTAGGAATAATGATAAGCTTTAACTATCTCAGAATTAATATGACATTTAATATCAAGATTAATATCAACATTTATATATTAAAAATATATATGTAGTGGTGACATAAATATATATTATTCTTACATATGTTGAATGCTCCATAAATTACATATAGTTGAAGGTTTTGTTACTCCCCAACTCAACACCATTGCATAATATCTTTAGTAAATAATTTCAAATCTTAACCTTTCATATTGTTGCATTTAATATATAGGTTCAAAATTCCCGTGGACTCTATTGATATTATAAGGTAATTATGTATGTTTTAAATGTAGATGTGGTTCAATTAAATTTTCAAAGCCCTTTTGAAGTGTATATTTATAAATAGATTATTATATTTTCTTATGGATGCAAATATTGGGGATAAAAGGGATTAAAGTATGCAAATATCAAACCTATTCTTATTTCATTAAAGAATGGTTACAAGTGACGAAAATAGTTTAATATATACATGCCACGTTCTTTATTGGTTTTCAAAAAAGGGAAAACGTGGAAGAAATAGGGGAAAACACCGAAACTTCTGCAGGATGCGATGGTTCCCCATTATCGCCAGCTCTCCCACACCTGCAGGAGGACAAGCACTTCATTCCTTGTGGTTTTCATTGTTTGGTTTTTGCATACAGTTCTACTAAGGCACCAGAGAGGATCCTGGCAAAGGTTGTGGAATCAACAAAAAGTAAAATAAAAGAAAAACCTGAAGGCAAATTGGATGCCGGCAAATAGTTTCAGCTGTAACATCTGATATGGGTTTCGCTCCTCCAAACTCTTTCTCCCTGGTATTGACCTTTCACTTCTCCAATTTGATGAGCTGCATCCTGAAAATATGGTTTCCACGATAGTTTTAGAATATGTTTATTAAAATGGAACTTATTGCTCTTCTTATTTTAATCTCAATACTCTTCAGAAAAAAAAAGGAGGAAATAGTTTTCAATACTATGGTGTCATGTGGGAAACGCTTTTCAGTTATTCCTTGTATTCTAGCAATCCAATAAATACCGTTTTGGTCTCAATAATGTTATTTAAATTTCTCTATCTATCTACCTACCTCTTCTTACATTTTTTTTCAGGAGATTGAAAATAAAGCTATTAGGGTTGAAGTCCAATTGCTCAGAAACCTGCTCATAAATAAGCTTATCCTAAATGAATATATTGACGAAATGAATTCCCCTTTCTTGGTCTCGAAATCAAACTTGCAAGGGAACAGACAAATCTTACCCAGAAACTAAAACTACTGGAACTTAAAATTTATTGAAAAAAAAACATCAAGATATGCTAAGTTATTTGGCAGCAATATTTCCTGAAGGCTGAAATATATCCCAATTTTTAGTGTAAAAAATGTTTTCCTGTTTGAAAGGATGGTTAAATTTTTAGCAGGTATAATGAGCACATTTAGGTTTTAACATTACGACATCCTTTACCCTACGTAGTTAAGTATATATCAGCATAATTAATATATAATGTATATTTTATATAACTGAAATAAACTAAAACAGTAATCTGTTGATTTAACAACATATCAAATATATGCAGTGTCAATTGAATACAGTCCAGAGTTTAAAATCTTTGTCTTTATACAGCTGTAGATGAGGAGGTGTTTGTGAAAAAAAAGCATTTATGCAACTATTCCTGTCATAAGTAGGAAGAGAAGAGGGCTCATTTAGAGAAAAAGATATCAGATAAACTTGTATAAAAATAGTACATATATGATTTGAGAAAACTCATAATGCATGAATGATGCTAGAGATATACATAGAAATATGGATTAAAAAAAAAAAAAAACCTCAAAGAATTCCAATAACACTTACCCAACACCACTGCTCTACGTATATATAAAAAAAAGTAGGCAAAATATAAATGAGTGTTAAGTGGATATTTGTTATGCGAGATAAAATCTTGGGAAACAGAATTAAAAAAAAGGAAGAGGCAAATGGTGGAGGAATAATCTGGAGAGGCAGGCAAAAAGTAAATTTGAAATTCTAAAGCCTCCCTCAAAACATTCAAGTCAAAGAACCAGGTTGATCGAACCCTGTTCCAGCAACTCCAATTTTTCTTTTGCAAGGTGGTTATAATTCTGTCAGCCATTCATATGATCTTAATTTTTGAGGGATATATTTTGTGTTTACTAAATTCATTTTTAAGAAGGATGCAAACAATGTTTTATTTATTTATTTCAGCAGGCATTCTCCTATTTGTGTATTATTAGTACAAAATCTAAGGCTTTGCAATGATGGCATTCATTTTCTTTAGTATTTAATGTTTTAAAAGATTTAGGTAATGATCCCTCTTATAGATTTAAATCATCCCAAGGGTTATTTATGAGCTATAATGATAATATAATTTTGTATTTAGCCTATCAATAATTATATCATGTATAGAGTTATCTAGCATTGAATTTTAAGTTATATCATTTGACTGTCTTGAAATTTTGAGGGAAACTAGTGAAAGGTTGCAGTAAAAATTGCTCGCATATGGTTGTGTTCCTTAGAAAAACATTTCTGGGTTTTGTCCCTCGTTGTATTAGCTTTCCAAAACATATTGACTTTTAAAATTTGGATAAATGATGTAAAAGTTATGAATGTTTAATACTGCTTTATTTTGCTGCAAATTAACAGATTAAAAAAAGAAAGATAAGTGTTTAAATGTTGAAACTATGGGTATTAAACCTTATTCTCTGATATTGATAAGTAATGGAAATTTGAGCAAGAGATAGTTTTGTATCACCCTAGGGCTTTACCCCTGTTATATAATGGCTTAGTCAAGCGTATATTTATATAAGGTTTGGTGAAGTCTGTCATGCACTCAACAATGAGGATTTGATCTTTGTTTCTTAATGCCTATTCTCTTCACATGGGCACATGTTTGCTTATACAAATCTGATATTGAATTTGAAACATTTATTTACTTATTTATTTATTCATAGGCCTAGACCTATCTATATAATTTCAAACTTAGAGATTTAAAACTAATTTTCCTTTGTATGATGCCACTTCATGCATTTTCAAATCGCTGTCTTGAAATATAAATCCCTTCAATTAGGTGCACACTTGACAATAGAAAAAAAATAGAGAGTTGTCTTTACACCTGCCAATTGCATTTGCTTGAAAGTTTCTAAAATGCTTCCAATAAATCCAATTTATGCATATCCTACAATTTTTGCATTCCCTCATACCACATGTTTTTTGAAGCATTCTGTCAAAATTTTCATGTGCCTTATATGCGCTCTGCATTACTTTGAGGAATTTTTCCAAACAATTCACATGCCATGTAACGCCTGATTAAATACCCCTTTATGTTGGATGAATGTTTATACTCTGTTCAAAAGCTCCCATTCTGTGCTAAAAATAAATAAATTAATGAATCCTTTATTTAAGATCTTCACACGTAAGGTCATCTAAATATTTTCTTTCAAAATTCTATGACATTTTATGTCCTTACAATGCTTGGTCCTTGGTGTTTATTATAATAATTTGTATTTCTAGGTACTATAATAGCTATAGAAAATTGTAGTCACTCTAATATTTCATATTGTACTTTTTTTATTCACATTTTGGACATGAACATATAGATGGTTTATTGAATTGTAGAGCACAGTTCAACCAGGTGCTTTAAGGTACAACATATGAGGAATTTCATTCTTAAATATAATATATATTTATAGAATTAATTTCATTCATTTCACTTACTCATTACTGCTTCATGTTTGACACATAACATGGTAATGCATTTTGTCATTTAGTTCGTGTAATCATTAGTTCTTAATGTTTATTGAGAGAAATTATGAAACATATTTGTCATCCTAATATTTTGTACAAAAATAATATATGTTTTAGGAAAATACAAATGATTAAGTTGTGTTTAACCACTATCTTGTGTTGTTCCCATGGAATTCACATAGATAGATTTAGTTGTGTTATATTTTCTTTATCATTATATGTCACTTACATTATTGAAATTTTATTTACATAATTATAGCTATATATCATATGCACCACAACTACTCAATTAGTAGCAAATGAATAGATCTCAAGGAGACACAAATTTGGAAATTAAGTTTTAATATATGTACTATATAACTTTGTTGTTAATGTGCATTGTAAAGACAATTTAATAAGATTGATCTTTTTTACAATTGAGCTATTCATTATTTGAGCTTAATTTACCTTGTTTATAATATATGTACTTGTAGTATATTGGATTACAAATTATGTTTAAGTGATTGTGAAATCAATGATAATACTATCATATTATTATAAATAATAATTTCATAAACATGCATATGGGAAGAGAGAGATTACTATATGAATACAATTGTCCTTGTATTTTAGTGAATAAAAATAATCATAGTGTCCTTGGCTATGGGTGTATTATTTAATTTGAAGCATCAATTAAAGAAATTGATGGTTGTTTTCCTCATTTGAGTATGATAGATTGCTTGTTTTAAATATGTTAAAATTTGTGATTTCTGACCCCGTTATATATA
Source organism: Sequoia sempervirens (assembly GCA_007258455.2). Taxonomy (NCBI): domain Eukaryota; kingdom Viridiplantae; phylum Streptophyta; class Pinopsida; order Cupressales; family Cupressaceae; genus Sequoia; species Sequoia sempervirens. The sequence goes on along the minus strand of VDFB02072274.1, from coordinate 104,532,747 downwards.
GCGTCAAGGTCACCATGTGAGAATTTCTATTATTTTCTCTCCCTTGTAAGGTTTGAATATTGAGTTTGGGGGTAAAAGAGGGTTGTGTGTGTGTGTGTGTGTGTCATCTAGTTGATTTTAGAAAAATTCCCAAGGAATCCTTTGTGTGGGTCTAGTCGTGATCCTTGACCTTGAACTATTATTACCTATTATCTCTAGTATACCCTTACCCAAGTCTCTAGTTTTCGGCTTCACCTAAGTGGGTGGCAGCCGACTGTGAAAATTGTCTAGGGTAATGAACCCTAGAAAGGGTTGTGTACCCACTCCTTTAGTGTGAAATTTGTATGGGACATGTGATGCATTGAGTAGGGAATTGAGTTAGTGCATATCAACATTATTGGGACTATGTTTTATGTTAAGCAAAATTATGTTGAACCTGAGGGGAAATACCCTCATTGTGAGTATCCCAGTATGAAATGGGAAGAGTCAAACTACAATTCCTCTGCGAATTATATATGTAGGCAAGGCCGTCAGAGATGAGCCCTCAAGGAATAAGGTCCAACCCTTAGGACTATCTGTCTGAGTTTTGTTGGTCTTGTTAATCCTTCTTGATGTTGTAAACCACTATTTTGACTCGCATAGCTATGCAATTATATCGTTGACTATGGTGATAATGTATTGATAAATCATTGCTCTTACAAGAGCATCAAGTCTTGAAGAATGTGCATGTATAGGTATTGAGAGTGAGGAAAGTACGATGTGTTGGAATACAAGAGGTGCTTGAGTGAGTAGCAAGGTATGTTAAGTTGACCCATAATAAGTAGGTGTTATTGTTTAAGATAAGAAACCCATTTCTTCCCTTACTCATAACTGGTGATATCATTGATCATAGCTTATATAGGTAGTATATTATGTTAATATAGTTGAAAGTAGTGAGATATGTTGCTATTGACTTTCAAATTAAAAAAAAAAATATTACAAAATTAGTAAAGTTGTTATAGTTTTGTTAGGTTGTTTAGAGAATAAAATGTGGGCATTACACTGGAACTGTTGTGTAATGAGTGGTTGTTCTTTTGTACCTTGTTGATTACCATGTCTATTGGTTTGTGTAACCCTTGGTTGGCTTGATGATGTTCCACCTCTATTGGTATCAACCTTTGGAGGGGTTGACCCCTTTTTATCTGCCCATTTACCATCACTTTTCTTGGTACTTTGTGTAGGGAACTTCTACCATCCATTTTAGGTGATATTGTAATCCTTTGGTGTCTAAGATCTAACCTGTCTAATTTGATATTCAATTTATCAGTCATACAATGATCTTATAATTTGATAGAGTCACCACCTACTTTGTTCAAAAGTAGGAAATTGATATGATATTGTTATTGGTTATCCCAGCGGTGTCTCCTTGAGTGTATGAAGGTGTAATTACACAGACATGGATCTCTGACTTGAAAATGAAAGTTGATTGACTCTATGAGGTAGGATGGTCTACTTACTGGAGTTTTTTAGTTTTCCCTAGTGGAGTCACCAATCTGTTAGGTCTTAAAAATGTAGGTTGTAAATCCTAAGAGGATGCCAGACTCTATGGTTAGACTTACAACATTTTTGAACTAACGAACAAAGTTAACCTATATGGTTGATGACTCTCTACATTTTAGGCTCTGTTAAACCTAGGCAGGTGAATCTTGATGACTAATGTAGATTTAGAAAGTTGTGCAACTTGGTTTGTTTTGAGTATCTACCCACAATAACATGAAATGTAGAATAGATGAAGGCTTGTTAGTTATTCCTACTCCTAATGCTGAATTTAAGATGTGAAGATATGAATGAGATTTTTGAGGTTTCTCTAATGGAATGTGTAATGACTAGTGCCTAATCGTATTGGGTTAATGGAGTCAATAGGTGAATGGTATGTGACTAACTTACTAGATACAATTTGAATTGTTTGGAACTTGTGACTTTTTATACCCTATACAAATGTGCAAGAATGTAACTATCAGACTCTTCTTATCGATCCAAATGATTCTTATCAGGGTACTATGATTAATTAATAGGGAGCTTTAATCCAATTGAAGGAACCAGTTAACTGATTCACACAAAAGCAACAAGATATAACCAAACTAGAGATAGTCTGATAATTTTATCGATTATGGGGCTCTTCTTATCGATCCAAATAACACTTCTAGATTACTGTGATTGACTAAAAGGATTTTAATTCTTTTAAAGAAATCAATTAATAATGCACCACACAAGAACAACAAATGTGCCTTGATAAATTGAGCTTGACATACCAATTTAAATAATAAGAAAGCATTAAACTAGAGATAGCCAAATAATTAGATATCATCAACAAACAATTGAAACCAAAATTTATCCACACAATTAAATCTTCTTCTCCATAGTATTTACTTCAAAAAATAACACATTATATAGTAGAAGTTCTTTTATGCTATAAATGTATGTTGATATGGTTGCTATTCTTCTGATAATCCTAATCTAATATGATTTTTCATTTGGCCTTAGTTTCCCTTCTTATATACAAGAAACTACAAGATTTAGGCCTTTTAGAAAATGTCACATCATTTCTTAACTAAATACTAATAACTTAGAGATTAAACATAGAAAGTGAGAAGTCTGCAAATATATGGTGCACCAAGATTTGTTAATTTCCATCAGGTACCCGTGATCAGTGAGGATTTGTCTAAGGTCCGTACTCTATGATAATGCACTAGACACTATGTGACTTTGATAACATGTACTCTTTACTTGGCTGTGTGATAAAAAAGTTAACCTTTGATAAATATTCAATGTATCTCATTTTTGCATAAGTGTTACCATTGTCGATGATATCTTTCAGAGCATATTTGAGATAAAAAATCCATCCCAATTGTATGTGTGTTTTTTCCATCACTCCTTCTTCATCATTGGTTTCATCCAAAGCCATCAGTAAATATTGAAAGATTTCATCCTTCCACACATCTTTATCCTTCAAATTCCCTTCAGCAAAGAAGTTTGGTAAAACCATGCTAAAAGGATCATTGAAATCATCCAGTTATTATGTCAATACAGTATGGAAGTGGTCGTGAATTTTCATTAACTGGACTAATATTCTTGAAGCATATGCTCATCATCATTCCCCTTGTATTTTATTTTTCCCTCTATCTCTTTCATCCTGTTGTGTAATCTATCATGTTCTTGGTATGTTGTAAATGTCTTACTCTAAAATTCCCAAACCTTGTCAGTTTTATTGAACATATTATAAAATCTCTTGCATACCAATTCTAAAGCCATCTCAAATTTATTGGTTTTTAGTTATTTTCTCAATTCTTCATTTTTCTTTTGATATATTTCATGCTTTCGTTCTAGTAAGTGGTTTAAGACATAGCCTCAAGTAATTTTCTTTCACAATCAATTAATGGAGAATAGAGACCAGAAGAGGAATGTAGCTTGTCCCTATAGTTAATTAGGTCTCTTGTTTTAATCTCTCATTTTCAGAAGCTAGCCCCTTATTATCTCTTATCAATATCTTGACCTAAGCCTTGGTGAATTTAGCAACATTGACATTTAGTTATGTTGTCTCAACAAGATCCGCATCCCTGACTCTTTACACTAAAAGATGGAAAAATACTTGATTAGTGTTATCAATAAGTGAGGGTTTTTTCCATGGTGGGTAAAGGGAACAAATCTATAGAGTAGCAAAATCTAGATTATACCTTGAGCTAGTATAGATTTTCTCACTAGCCTCATCTATCAGTTGTAGGGTTTTATTCTCCCTCATCAAACTATCAAAGACTATGACTAAGCTAATATCCCATTTAGGGAGGAGCATAAACCTAGCTTCCTATAGAAAATATCTTCCTCTTTCAGGGGTGATGCCTTCCATCTCCCTATCAACTTCTTTTTGAATTCTTTCAAGGTGTTGGCTTCCTACTTAGGGCTAATTTCTTTTACTCTTTCTCTTATCATTTTCCCCTTGTACTCATAGATGAATGACTTGAAATCTGGGGTTTGAATGAATGCATCATCTGATATGAATTCTTGGCTTGCTCGATGTATCACATCATTAGAGAGCCTATCTAAGGCCTCAAATGAGATTATAACTCTTTCTGGTGGTTGTTCATACTAGGGGATAATAGGAGAAATTATTTGTGTGACCTCATCTTCCTCTTCAGTTTCATCTTCAACTACAATAGGAGTGTCAACTGACAAGCTAACATCAAGAGTGGGCTGTGGTGATGAATGACTTAAAGGAATTATCTTTTCAGCTTGTCTCCTAGAATAAGCACTTCTCCTCTTTTCAAAGGCTACGAGGGGTACATATTTTGTCAATTCTTCTTCGTATAGGATCAATTGCTCCACTCTTTTCATAGGGTCTTGTATTTCGTGAAAGGCTTTGACATACAATGCAATATGACCTTTTCTCCACCATTCTACCATCACTACCCTATTGTATGTAGCCTTTTTCATTGTTTCCTGAGTTTCATCGTAGTTCCTAATTATATCCTCTACAAAAAACACACACATATATCTTTTTAACTTTTGTGTCATCTTGGCATTATGAATGAAATGTTCAGGGTCAAAACTTTCCCTTTTATTTCCTAGTGGCATGCCATAGTAGTCTATTTTGCTACCAACCGAATCATATCCCTTGTCAGAAATGATAGTGAAATCACCAAAACACAAAGTGGAAGGCATGAGATATTTTTTTCCATAACTCTTAAGATGCATATAGTTAGAGTAAGCCAATTTCCCTATTATCTCAATGTATGCAACTCTATCTAGAACTATTTTAGATAGGAGGAATGTTGCAACCTTAAACTCGTATGCTCTTATCACAATACAATCTTCATATGCATACCAATCTCCCTAATTGTGGTTCACTTTTCTTGAGGCTTTTCTCTTTAGGCCTAAGAAATCTCTGTATTTCAGGAGACAAATTATAATCACAATGGTGACCAAACATTTTGTACAGGGGCTTCATGAAGTATTCTTTAAAGTACAAATAATGGGTTCTCCCACATCTACTATCCCAAATCAAGGTCCAAATTTACATTGGCCTTATGTTTTTGTCATCATCCAAGTATTTTTTTTCCAAATTCTTCTCCCCACATTCCCATTTCTTGTCCCTGATACAAGATCATATGCATAAGCAAGGAGTATTGTCTAAAGTTAATTGAATCACTGTTATTTTTTATGGTAGCAAGAGAAGAGTTTATAACCTCTGATAAGTATTCTACATATTCAAATTACCTAGCATCCTGGCTTTCAACATCTATCACTAGAACCATAGGGGTTGTGGCCATCTAGGAAGGAGCATTAATTCCTAATACTTGACTAGCTGAGTGATATGTATATTGATAATATTCCTCAAACAAATCCACATAAAATGGAGGTCGTTCATTGTTGGAAAATATTCTACGTGTATTTCCTACATCCCACGATATATGAAAGGGTAATTTCCACCTTTTATAATTTGTATCCATGCTACGATATTATTCTAAAAGATCTCTAGTTCTTAGTGGAATCTTCTTAGACGTATCTAATTGAAAAACCGCAGAAATATAATCTCTAGTGATGAGGATAAACTGTAACCCATCACATGACTGAATTGACCTCATCTTAAGGTTATACATTTTGGCTAGCACTTTGATTAACTCCACATTGATAAATACATTTGGTACTATAGGCTTTCCCAAATTCATATTCTATGGGTTCAACACATGCCTATGCCTATATTTCTTTCTATAATGGTATATCAATATGTCACACCTTTGCTATGGAGTCCATACATCTCCTAAGTTCTTATGTTTATTTTCCAACTTCTCAACTAAAGGGTTTAGTTGGGCTACTTTCCTAGACTTAGGATTGGAACTAGGACATTACTCAATTAAATCTTGGTTCAATGGTTTCATCTTAGTTTTCTATCTCTTTTCTTTTGGTCTCTCTAGTGGTTCTTCCATGTTTAACAACCCTAGCTCTAGAACTATAATTCAGGAAAAATTTAATAAAATATTTAGCTGAGTCTAGGATACTTACTTGGACCAGTGTTTCCTTCTCTAAAATTCTCACTATCACTTGATCCCATGTCCTCAACTCTAAGCTCCATTTTATTTAGATTCTGAGATCTTATGAGTGAGATATATTCAAGATTTGGTACACTTTTATCAATCCTAGTTCATAAATGTCAGTTGTGCCAACTTGTTGATTGATGGTGGCATTAATGTTAGTTGTATCTTCGAAAGCCACACCAATCATGTTAGCTAGGTGAGAAATAATTTTCATTTTGTCAAAGATACTTATCTTATATTCTCACTGATATCACACTCTCCCTTCGACATACTTGTGCCCCCATTTGTTTTAGGAGTATTAGAGGGAGATGTGATTATTTCTCTTTGACATCGCACAGTCTTTTCAAAAACTTTATTTTGAGTTTCACCATTTTCTTACATTATTTCTTTCCTCATTATCATGGAGTTTTGGAGAGACTTGCAACCATCTTCCTTTTATATGACAATATCCCTTTGAAAGTTATCCCTTCTTTGGTTATAAGAATTTCAGAGAGATTTTCATTCATGTTTCCCCGATATGAGCTCCTCTCTTAGATATCTCTTTATGCCTTTTTTTAGAGTTTCAAAGAGACATGTTGTTACACCTCTTTGATATCGCATGGTATCCTCAAAATAATCTCTTTGGTGTTAATTTTCCACATTCCTTTTCCACTATCAAAGTGATCAAAGAGAATTTTCTCAATGTCTTCTAGATGTAAGCTTGTCTCTTTGAAATTTCACTTTCGACTATTTTTAGAGCGTTGAAGAAAATTTCACACTACTCAACCCAATAACTTGTTATCTCTTTGATATTGTATCGTGTCCACCTTGCCTTGGTTTTGACAACTACTCATCATTTATTGCATAATAATCATTTATGTTTGAGAGATTTTTTTTTGTAAATGCTAAAATAATTAAACATCTTTAAAATATCAACATTTCTTTGTACTGTGATTTGTCAGAGAGACAAGATGACTTTTTACACCAAAATACCCAGGTCTCTTTGAAATATTGCTTTTTGGGCTATCGAAGAGACTTCAAGATATTTTACTTTGAAGTGTGGTGGTCTCACCAATATTTTGTGTTGTTTTATCAACTATTGGAGAGACTGTAGTGCAACTATCCCTGAAGTGGCATTGTTTCACCAAAATGTGTATCAAGTTTTGGACTTAGGGAATGTATGTATTAAGGTGGCAGCTATAGAGAAAGTGATTTTTGAATGACATTTTAATGGAATGGATTTATGAAAGGCATTATTATGGTGAATTTAGGCTCATTATGCAAGAATGATGGTTTTGAGGAATAGTATTGATAGTATAAAATTGAATGATCATACTGGGATGGCTATGACTAGTGAAAATTTAGGGGTGACATTTTTGGTTCCAACACCTAGGACTATTAGAGAGGCTATGGGTATGGGTAGTGTATATTCCTGGATAAAATTCTTGGATGACGAGATGGCTACATTAAAGAAAAATAAGACTTGGGATCTGGTACCTTTTTCTGCTGGACGTAAACTTGTTGGCTGTAAATGGGGTTTCAAGAAAAAATATGGTCCTAATGGTAGTGTTGAGAAGTATAAAGCACGGTTGGTTACTAAGGAGTTTTCTCAGGTGGAGGGAATTGATTATGGGGAGATATTATCTCTTATAGTGAAGTTGACGTCTATCTAGCTTTTGTTGTCACTTACATTAGCATATGACTTAGAAGTGGAATGGATGGATATGAAGACATCATTCCTTCATGGTGATTTGGAGGAATTGATTTACATGTCACAACTAGAGCATTTCATTGAAAAAGGTAAATAAAATTTGGTTTGAAAACTAAAGAAGTCTCTTTATTGTTTGAAATAGTCTCCTAGAATGTGGTACCAAAATTTTGATACCTATGTGTTGTCATTGGTATTTTAGAGCTATAAATTTCTCTATTGTGTATATTTTAAATATGATAATGGTCACATTCTCATTATTGTCTTATATGTAGATGATATGTTGTTTATTGGGAATGATAAAAGTATGATTTTAGATTTGAAGTTTCAGTTGTCAGCACAATTTGAGATGAAAGACCTAGGTGTAGCTAGGTACATTCTAGGAATGGAGACCATGAAAGACGAAGCCAATAGAAATATTTGGTTAAGCCAAAGCAAGTATGTGAACTTGGTGTTGGAGATATTCAACACGATAGATTATAAATAGTTAGTTGTTCCTATGATGTAGGGGACACATCTAAATCTATGAATGATTTTACAAAATCTCCTATTGAGATGGAGGACATGACTAGAGTGTACCATATGCAAGTGTAGTTGGTAGTCTGATGTATGTGATGGTGTATATGAGACCAGAAATTTCACAAGCAATGAGAGTCTTTAGCCATTTTATGGACAGTCTTGGACAAGTGCATTCAGATGCTGTTAAGAGAGTGTTCAAATATTTATAAGGTACTTCCATGTATGCCTTGTGTTTTCATGGTTATCCTACTAGAACTCAACATTCTATGAGTATTCGTGGATATGTAGATTTATATTGGGTAGGTGATATTGACAGTAGAAGATCCACTAGTGGTTACATGTTTATGATGTTTGGTGGTGCTATTAGTTAGATGAGCAAGTGGCAAGTTGTAGTCGCATTGTCCATGATAGAGGTAGAGTATATGGCAGCCACTCATGCCTATAAAAAATCCATTCGGCTTAAGAGATTGTGTTCTAATATTGGTTTAGATGTAGGACAGATTATTATTTGTTGTTACAGACAAAGTGCAATTTTCCTAGAAAAGAATCCTACCTTCCATACCAAAACAAAGCACATCAATGTTCAGTATCATTTTGTTCATGATATGGTAGAAGATGGAAAGGTGAACCTAGAAAAGGTTGAATTTTTTTGAATGTTGTAGATGAAGTGAAAAAACTAGTGAGCACAAATAAGTTTAGATGGTGTTCTAATTATATGGGCCTTGGGGCCTTGAGCATATGATTTCGTATGACCCTCAATAGGTCTTCAACAAGTGGGAGAATGTTGGAATTAAGGTGTATCAACCTTAGAGTCCTAATATTGATTTAATCAATGTGGTATTATATTTATTTGTATTATTTAATTGCTTATGGTGTCATGTCATAAATTGGGAACCATCGGCTAGGTGGCATCCTCATTGGAGGTGAATGGATGACACATAATCATCCCAAGTGGACATAAGAATCCCACTTTACAATCTATGACATATGATAGATTCTATGATGTGTCATAAGGAATCTTCATGCATGGAGGAAGTTGGCTCCCAAGATGGGTTATGACAAGGTGTAAGAGAATTGGGTATTTTTAGTCATTTATGACTGATTTTCTTACAGTTGTAAGTGTTGTAAGTATGATAGATGTTATGATAGATTCTATGACAGTTGTAAGGCATCTTTCATAACCTAATTTTAGCATATTCTAGGCACCCAAGCTTGGAGAAGGAATATTGCATGTAATTACACTTGTAAGGGGTGTAAGGGAATGTTGTACATGTGCCCAAATGCTTGTCTATGGCATGGGATATTGTGCCATGAGAATTTGGATGCCCCTCTCCTTCTAGATGCTTCTTGAAACTTGTATCTCTCTATATATTGAGTGCCTTGCATTGTAGAATGCATAGTTTGTTTGCAGGTAATGAATTTTTATTAGTATCACTCCATAATAGGTGTTTGTTTCGAAGCGCTTGTTGAAGGAAGATTTGTGCGAGGGGCTATATTGTAACTCTTGTTTGAAGTAAAAAAATAGTATTTTTATTTTTGAGGGTGGGATTTTTTACTTGAAATGGTTTTCTCCACATATATTTGGTGTATGTTGTATTTGTGTACTTGTTGTTCTATTCCATTATTCCCATGTGTTTCTCTTATTGTAATTATATAAGGTGTTAAAAGGATTTTTTTTACATCTTCCCTACTTAGATTAGTGAAGGAAACTATTCCTGCTCACCCAAATTCCTTTCAAGATGGAGGGAGAGACATGAGAGAGAGGGGTGTGGGAGGGAGAGACCTGAGAGAGAGAGGGGGAGTTATCTAGTTAGAGTGGGAGGGAGAGACCAAAGAGAGAGGGGGGTTGGAGCATACTAAGAGAGAGAGGGAGTGGGAGAGAGGGGGTGGGAGTGAGAGAGAGTTGTCTAGGTAGAGTGGGAGGGATAGAGGTAGGGAGCGACAAGAGAGAGATATCTAGGTAAGGTGTATGAGGGAGAAAACTGAGAGAGAGATGGGGTTGGAGGGATAGAGGGAGAGAGATATAGTTATCTAGGTAGGTTGGGAAGTAGAAACTTGAGAGAGAGACGTAAGAGGGAGAGAGATGGAGAGAGTGGGAGGGATAGAGGGAGGAAGAGCCTTGAGAGAGGGAGAGAGGGAGTGGGAGAGAGATAGAGAGAGTTATCTAGGTAGAGTGAGAGGGAGAGGCCTGAGAGAGAGAGAGAGAGAGAGAGAGAGAGAGAGAGAGAGAGAGAGAGAGAGAGAGAGAGAGAGAGAGAGAGAGAGAGAGAGAGAGAGAGAGAGAGAGAGAGAGAGAGAGAGAGAGAGAGAGAGAGAGAGAGAGAGAGAGAGAGAGAGAGAGAGAGAGAGAGAGAGAGAGAGAGAGAGAGAGAGAGAGAGAGAGAGAGAGAGAGAGAGAGAGAGAGAGAGAGAGAGAGAGAGAGAGAGATTTATATGGTTAGGGTGGGAGGGAAGGACTTGAGAGAGAGGGAGAGAGAGTTATCTAGGTAGGGTGGGAGAGAGAGAGAGGTGTAGGGGCACCATGTTAGTTTTCTAAATAATTTCTTGTGGTTGGTTTTAGGGTGTTTGATTCTTTTTTCATGAAAATAAGGTCATAATAGACCATTTGATATGTAACTTGAGTAATCTTGGGTCGGGTGTTGAAAGTTGTTAAGTTTTGTGCCTTCCTTGCAAAATGTTGTAAAAATGCAAAAATGCAAGAAGTGGAAGTCCATCGATCATGGGGTTCAAAATTTAGTTGTGAACCATTTTTTTTAGGAGAAAAAATTTTAAAAATTCCTTGAAAGGATTGATGCAGGGTTGGAATGTGGCTTTTCAAGTTGAATCAGTAAGAAATCATTGTTTTCTTTGTAATTTACTGGTAATTTGTTGCTCCAGGTTGCTATATGGTTTTGTACAGAGGATTAATGTTCTAAAAGTTTTTTAATTTGGTAGAGGAATGTGTTAGCTTCATTTTGGTTGTGATTTGGTTGAGTTTCATTGAGATTGAATAATTTGACAAGGAATTTATTGTAGGCGGTCTGTAAACTCAGAATTTATGGTTTCGAGAGTGTAAAATGGAACCCTAATCCATTAAACTTGGTGAAACCTATTTTAACTTGGTGTAATGGCTACTTTAGATGTATGTTTCTATTTTTTTGTTTTCCAAGAGTAGGTGAGGTGGTTTTTTTATTTTGGATTGATGCCCTATGCGTTTTTAGTCATGTTTTGAGCAAAAAATGATGGTTAAGTGTTGGAGTTTGGTGAAAATGCATTGATAAATGTTGGGTGATAATTTGGATAGCATGTGTAGGTCCTACTTGGTGTGTTTGAGGTGTTTTAAAGGTGGTTGGAGGCCTGGAGAATAGAGTTTCTATAAACCCTCATTGTGCAAGCCTAAATAGGCCTAAAATAAGGGTTTTGTAATTGTGTGAGTTTGTAGGCATTCCTTATATTAAAATTTGTGTAATAAGTCTATTTGTGACATTTGTAGAACATTTGAATTGAGTTTGGAGGTTTGGGTGAAGGATATTACCAAGTTGCTTTGGAAAAGTGCCCTATTTGGCTTAACGGGCAACATAGCAGTAGGTATTTGGAGATGATGGTCCTAAGTGACCCTATGAGATTTTAAGATATGTTAAAGTATGAATTAATGGGTATATGAAATGTCCATTATTTTGTGGGTTTGGGTTTTCTTTTGAAAGTTAGAAATAAAATTCACTGGTTGCTATACTATAAGAAGAATTTGAAAAAATTAGGAAATAATGCCAAGATAGGATTTAGAAGAGTGGAAAATTCATTGAAATAGTTTAAATTGTGATTTTTGGTAGTTTGAATCCCTGATCTACATCAATTGGTATCAAATCATAGTTGTTAGATCTTTTGAAGGTGAAATGTTGAAGATTGAAGAAGAGAAAGGTTGAAAGTTGAAGGATAAGATGCCTCCTAAAGGTAGTACAATACTTGCAAGAGAGATAAAGTTGTTAAAGGAGTCACAAGAAGTAATCTTAGATATATTTTCAATATTGGAGACAAAGAAAAGAAGATGAAAGGCCATTGAAGAGGAAAGTGACCAAGAGGAAGAGGAAGAGGGTGAGGATGAAAATCCTCAAAAGAGAGTCTTAGATGATGAGTTGGACCTTGATGAGAGAAGATTGGTGAAAATGCTCAAGGCTGTTAGAGGAGATTCTTTTGGTGAGAAAATAGATGTGCCAATGTACAGTGGAAAGTTGGATGCTGAAGAGGTATTGGATTGGATAAATGCACTAGATAACTACTTCGAGTACAAGGAGGTTGCTAAAGAACAAAATGTAAATTTTGCAAAAACTAAGTTGAAAGGTACTACTTTGACATGGTGGAATTATGTTCAAGAGGAAAGAGTGAAGAATGGGAAAGCAAAAATTAGTTCAAGGGATAGGATGGTGTCAAAGATTAAGAGCCAATTCTTGCTAGGTGATAATGCTTTTCAAACTTTCAAGAAGTTGCAAAGTTTAAAGTAGAAGAAAAAAGATTTCATGGCCTACACTGAAGAATTTCACAAGTTGAGCATCATGGCTGGTCATGTTGAAGATGAAAATGAGAAGATTGAAAGGTACATGTGTGGGTTAAGATTTCAAATTCAGGATGAATTGAGTTTGGCTAGTCCAAGGACAGTTGAAGAATGTTTTTAGTTGGCTGCTAGGACATAAGAGAAACTAAAAAGAAGGCAAGAAAGACAAGGAAGGGGCAGAGGAAACACTAGTAGAGGAAGAGGTACTAGACATACCTATGAAGACCAAGAGGACGCAAGCAAAAGTAAAGATCAAGTTGTTGTTCAAAGAGGTAGATTCAGAGGCTTTAGAGTAAGATTTGGTGGAGGAAGAGGTTCAAGTTCATTTTCAGGAAGGTGTTACCATTGCAATCAATTTTGGCATCAAGCATGGAAGTGTCTAGCAAAAAAAGGTTCTACTTCAAGTGATGGTGAAAGTGAGTGCAATTGGTACATGAGGAAGATTATGAAACTGTAAATTCTCCTAATCAACTTGCTACTCTAGAAGTTGGGGAATCCTTGATGGTGAGAAGAACACTACTTAAAGCATCTAAGGAGAAAGAATAAACACAAAGGAGAACACTTTTCAAGACCACTTGCAAGTGCAATGGAAAGGCATGTAAAGTTGTGATAGATTCACAAAGTACTGATAATATGGTGTCCATAGAAATGGTGGAAAAACTAAAGCTAGAAAAAATACCACATGAAACACCTTATAAAATGTCTTTGTGGAATGAAAGTTAATCTGTTTTAGTGAGTGAACAAACTTGGGTTGAGTTTAACATTGATGGATATAAGGACAAGATTCTTTGTGATGTGTTTCCCATGGATTTTTTCCAATTATTGCTTGGAAGACTATGGCAGTTTGATAGGCATGCAATTAGTGATGGAAGAGATAATACTTATCAGATTGAAAAGGATGGTATCACCTTTACTTTAACTCAATTGGTAGAGGATGATAATGGATAGATTAAGGAAGATAAGGTGATCATGTTAGGAAAGAAAGAGTATATCAAGATAGAGGAAGACAAGAATATGGTTTGCAACCATCACTAACAATGAGGATGCTAGGACAATAGATGGAAGACAAGATGTTGATTTGGTGTCAAAACCCAATAAAGAGAAGGTCAAGGATGAATTAGTTGTGGAAATGCAAGATTGGTTAGAAAGGAATGATAAAATCATGATAGGGACAATGCTTTGTTCTTTGGTTCCAAAAGAGGTTAGTGGATAGTAAACTTTTGTCAAGATAGAGGTTTATAAACCTGATGGTACAAAGACTCTTGGGTAAGAGAATCTGGTGAAAGAGATAAAAGAAAAAGATGGGATGAATCAAGGTGAATAACAATGACATGTGGGTGAATTAAAATGTGCAATAAGAGTAAAGAAGAGAAAAATTCAAGATAAATTTGGTAGAGGTGTGTTTGTAGGTGTCAAAGCAAGTTCAACATTAGTTATAGATGAGGGAAAGGTTAGAGGGCATACAACAAGTCAACTTTTGAAGATAGAGCAATGTCTAGGTGGTAAACAATTCAAGAGTGCAAAGCATGATTCAAATCTTCAATATATGATCTAGTGGAAAGGATTACTAGGTTAAAGGGAATTTGGAGACTAGAGAAATGAGGAGATCAAGAATAACTTTGTGCTACAACAATACAGTCCTCAAGGGACTTGAGTTCTTTTTAGTCCAGGTGTATGGTGTAGGGGCACCGTGTTAGTTTTGTAAATAATGTCTTGTGGTTGGTTTTAGGGTATTTGAGTATTTTTTCATGAAAATAAGGTCATAAAAGACCATTTGAGATGTAACTTGAGTTATCTTGGGTCGGGTGTTGAAAGTTGTTAAGTTTTGTGCTTTCCTTGCAAAATGTTGTAAAAATGCAAAATTGCAAAAAATACAAAAATGTGAGACGTAGAATTCCAACGGTCATGGGGTTCAAAATTTAGTTGTGAACCATTTTTTTTGAGGAGAAACAAGTTTAAAAAGGCCTTGAAAGGCTCGAGGAAGGGTTAGAATGTGGTTTTTGAGGCTGAATCAATAAGAAATGATTGTTTTCTTTGTAATTTATTGGTAATTTGTTGCTCCAGGTTGTTGTACAGTTCTGTATAGAGGACTAATTTTCTAAAAGATATTGAATTTGATATAGGAATGTGTTAGCTTCATTCTAGTTTTGATTTGGTTGAGTTCATTGAGATTGAAGAATTTGACAAGCAATTTGCTGTAGGCGGTTTGTAAACTTAGAATTTGTGGTTTTGAGAGTGTAAAATGGAACCCTAAGCCATTCCACTAGTGAAACCTATTTTAACTTGTTGGAATGGATCGTTTAGATGTAGGTTTTCTATTTGTGTTTTTTCTAAGAGTAGGGGAGGTAGTTTGTTGATTCTGGATTGATGCCCTAGGTGTTTTCAGTCATGTTTTGAGCCAAAAATGGTGGTTAAGTGTTGGAGTTTGGTGAAAATGCATTGATAAAGTTTGGGTGATGATTTGGATAGCATGTTCAGGTTCTATTTGGTGTGTTTGAGGTGTTTTCAAGGTGGTTGGAGGTCTGGAGAATAGATTTTCTATAAACCCTCATTGTGCAATCCTAAATAGGCCTAAAACAAGGGTTTTGTAATTGGGTGAGTTTGTAGGCATTCCTTCTATTAAAAGTTGTTGAATTAATCTATTTGTGACCTGTGGAGAACATGTGAATTGAGTTTGAAGGTTTGGGTGAAGGATTTTACCAAGTTGCTTTGAAAAAGTGTCTTATTTGGCTTAAGGGGTAGCGTAGTAGCATGTATTTGGAGATGATGGTCCTAAGTGACCCTATGATATTTTAAGATATATTAAAGTATTCCTTAATTAGTATCTGAAATGTCCATTATTTTGTGGGATTGGGTTTTTTTTTAAAGTTAGGAAGAAAATTCACTGGTTGCTATACTATAAGAAGAATTTGAAGAAATTGGGAAATAAGGCCAAGATAGGATTTAGAAGAGTGGAAAATTGGTTGAAATAGTTTGAATTGTGAGTGTTGGTAGTTTTCCTCCCTGATCTACATTGAGAGAGAGAGAAAAAGAGAGAGCGATAGAGAGAGATAGAGAGAGAGAGAGAGTTATCTAGGTAGGGTGGTAAGGAGAAAGATAAGAGAGACACCTGAGATGGATAGAGAGAGGGAGTGTGAGAGAGATAGATATAGTTATCTAGGTAGGGTTAGAGGGAAAGACTTGATAGAGAGACCTAAGAGAGAGAGAGACTTGAGAGGGAGAGAGAGAGTTATCTACTTATTGTGGGAGGGGTATTTGGAGGGAGATACTTGAGAGAGAGGGGGAGAGAGAGGGAGTGGGAGAGAGTTATCTAGGTATGGTGGGAGGGATAGAGAGAGGGAAAGACCTAAGAGAGAGGGAGAGAGAGAGAGAGTGAGTGGGAGAGAGATAGAGAGTTATCTAGGTAGGGTGGGAGGGAGAAACTTGAGAGAGATATGATAGAGAGACTTAAGAGGGAGAGAAGGGGGGAGAGAGTATGGGATGGATAGAGGGAGGGAGTGGGAGAGACAAAGAGAGTTATCTAGTTAGGGTCAGAGGGAGAGACCTAAGAGGGAGAGGGGTTGGGAGTGAGAGGGAAGAAGAGACTTGACTAAGAGAGAAAGAGAAAGTTCCAAAAATCTAACTCCTAAGTAGAGGCTTGAACTAGTTATCATTTCATCCATGTACTTTCCTAAGATCAAAAGGAAGGTTGGAAATAATGCATTTTGATCTTTCTTGAAGGAGCATGATAATAATTGATAATTGACAACTACTCACAAACCACAAAAGAGTCTTCTCTCATGATTGTCTTTACACTTTACTATAAATTCTTCATCATGCTTTGGCACACTCAAATGACTTTAGGTATTGACTGTCATATTTCTCTCATTGAAAAGAGAACCCCAGAATGATTAGGTGACTTGGGAAATGAAAAGATACCTTCCCTAGTATTTACCTACTACCTCGATGTGTCCATGCTACTCATTTGTCAAAAATACTAAAAACCTAATATTTTTCTTATTTTTTGCTCTTATGAAACTTTCAAAACTACCCCAGATTAGTGCACTCTAAAATCATGAGGGAATGGTCAATAAAAGGATTCCTTTTGTAGTGTTGGACTTCCCACCTTGATGTGTTGGTATAGTTGGTTTTGTTCCATTATGTAGAAAAAAAAAAAAAACTCTTCTTTCCATTTTTGCACTGCTTTCCACTAACAATTTTTGCAAGAATGCATTGGACACTAGAACACACAAACAGTGTTGAGTTGACCCAAATTGAGAGAGGTTATTTTGAAGGTATTCAATATCTACCTCTAGGTCTAGAAAAGTCATTCCTACATGCCACAAGCTCCCAAAATGACTTCATCAAAGTTTGATAATTTTTGGCTTTTAAGGCTCTTAAGAGACTACCCCGAAAAGAGTACCCCAAAATATTTAGATGGCTTGGGAAACATAGTCAGGCCTTCTTGAGTATTTACCTTCCTACCTTGACATTTCCACATTTCCCATTCATCAAAATTACTAAAAAATAAACATTTTTTGCATTTTTTTACTCTTAAGGCTCTTTAGAGACTACCTTAGAAAGAGCATCTCAAAATAATCAGGTGACTTGGTAAATAAAAAGATACCTTCCATAATATTTACCTACCTACCTCGATATACCCATGATGCTCATTCATCAAAATTACTAAAAAAATAACAATTTTTTTTCTTTTTTTTTTTTCTCTTAAGCCTCTTTAGAGACTACCTCAAAAAAAGCACCCCAAAACAATTGGCTGACTTGGGAAATGAAAAGAAACCTTCCCTATTATCTACTTGCTTACCTCAACATGTCCATGCTACCCATTTGTCAAAAATACTAAAAACTTAACAATTTTATATTTTTTCTCTTACGAAACTCTTTAGACTACCCCAAATCAGTACACTCTAGCATTACAAGGGAGCTTGGGAAAAAAAATAAGGCCTTCCATAGTGTTGGACTACCCACCTTGACGTGTTGGTATATTTTTTTTCTTTATTATGCACAAAACAAAAAATGCTTCTTTCCATTTTGCACTACT
Source organism: Sequoia sempervirens (assembly GCA_007258455.2). NCBI lineage: Eukaryota > Viridiplantae > Streptophyta > Pinopsida > Cupressales > Cupressaceae > Sequoia > Sequoia sempervirens. Next base: position 104,514,928 of record VDFB02072274.1, on the reverse strand, counting down.
TTTCATTGACAATTTTTGCAAGAATGCATTTGACATTGGAACACACAAACGAAATTGAGTTGACCCAAACAAAGAGAGGTTGGTTTGAAGGGATTCAATATCCACCTCTAGGTCCAAACAAATCATTCTTATGTGCCATGAGCTCCTACAACAACTTCATCAAAGTTTGACAATTTTTGGTTTTAGGGCTTTCAAGAGACTACCCCTAAAAGAGCACCCCAAAATATTTGTGTGACTTGGGAAACAAATTCAGACCTTTTCTAATATTTACCTACCTACCTTGATGTTTCCATGCTATCCATTCATCAAAATTACTAAAAAATTAACATTTTTATGTTTTTAGCTGTTAAGGCTCTTTAGAGACTATCTTGGAAAGAGCACCCTAGAATGATAGTGTAACTTGGGGAATAAAAAGAGACCTTCCCTAGTATTTACCTGCCTACCTCAATGTTCCCATGCTACCCATTTGTTAAAAATACTAAAAAAAAAATAATTTTGTATTTTTTCTTTTACAACACTTTCTAGACTACCTTGGATTAGTGCACTTCGACATCATAGGGGGGTTTGGGAGATAAAAGGAGGCCTTCCATAGCATTGGACTTCCCACCTTGATGTGTCAGTATATTTGGTTTCACTCCATTATGCACAGAACATGAACAATACTTATTTCCATTGTGTACTACTTTCCACTAATAATTTTTGCAAGAATGCGTTTGACACTGGAACACACAAACAATGTTGAGTTGGCCGAAAATGAGAGAGGTTGGTAAGAAGGGATTCAATTTCCACTTGTAGGTATAGACAAAGCATTCCTACATGCCACAAGCTCCCAGAATGACTTCTTCAAAGTTTGACATTTTTTGGCTTTTAGGTCTCTAAAGAAACTACCCAGAAAGAGCACCCTAGAATGATCAAGTGACTTGGGAAACAAATTCAGACCTTACCTATATTTTCCTGTATATCTCAACGTTTCCACATTACCTATTTATCAAAATTAATAAAAAATTAACATTTTTCGCATGTTTTTTTCTCTTAGATCTCTTTAGAGACTACCCCAAAAAGAGTGTCCCCGAATGATCAATTGACTTGGGAAACAAAAAGAGACCTTACCTAGTATGTACCTTCCTACCTTGACATTTCCATGCTTCCCATTTTTAGAAAATATTGAAAACTTAATAATTGTACATTTTTTTCTCTTATGACACTTTCTAGTCTACCCCAGAATGATCAATTGACTTGGGAAACAAAAAGAGACCTTACCTAGTATGTACCTTCCTACCTTGACATTTCCATGCTTCCCATTTTTAGAAAATATTGAAAACTTAATAATTGTACATTTTTTTCTCTTATGACACTTTCTAGTCTACCCCAGATTACTGCACTCTGACATCACATGGGGACTTGGGTGAAAAAAGGAGGCCTTCTATAGCATTTTAATTCCCACCTTGATGTTTTGGTATATTTTTTTTCTCCATTATGCACAAAACAAAAAAAATCTCTTCTTTCCATTTTTGCATTGCTTTCCACTAACAATTTTTACAAGAATGCATTTGACACTGGACCACACAAACAGTGTTGAGTTGACCCAAGCTAAGAGAGGTTGGTTTGAAGGGATTTGATATCCACCTCTAATTATAAACAAACCATTCCTATGTGCCATGAGTTCCCCTAATGACTTTGTCATAGTTTGATAATTTATGGCTTTTAGGGTTGTTAAGAGATTACCTCAAAAAGAGCACCCCAAAATATTCGGATGAATTGGGAAACAAATTCAGACCTTACCTAGTATTTACTTGCCTACCTTGATGTTTCCACACTACCCATTCATCAAAATTACTAAAAAAATTACATTTTTTGTATTTTCCAATATTTGTGTTTAATTTCAACCATTCTAGAGCCAAACACAGGTTCAAGTTTATGTTTCTTAACAATTTTTAACAAATGTAGGTATTTTTGGTTGATAATAATATTGTGTCAAGTAGTGATTCAAAATAGTAGTTATAACATTTTGCTTCAACATTGAGGACACATTCAATGTAATCAATTATTTGTGTAGTTCACTTATGATGGAATCAAATCAAGTAAATAAACTTTCCCATTAAAATTAATGTAATTAATGTGTGTGGTTCACTTGTGATGGAAACAAATCAAGTAAATCAAGTGGAATATTAAAATTAATGTACCCAATCAAATCAATATCAACCCCTATTCCATAGAGAATCCCAAAACTAGGTAATGCTTATAGTGGTGAAGCATTGAGACTTTTGAATCAATGAGTTTGATTCAATAACAATGTAGTTCATTCTTGATAATAAAAAATATCATAAATTGACACACCATAAAATATCTCCTACAATTTAAAGTTTTTGAGCCTAGATTTACAATTACATGCAACACAAATATACAATTTGAGGGTACTAAACAATAAATACAATAAGTGAATGGTTGATAGAGGTATGAAGAGGTAAAAAATATGCCATAATTTTTATCATTCTTCCAATTGAATAATATCACATTAGCTTTCTTTTTTATTTAGCTATGGTTGGTATGAGATTTACCTTGTCAACAAACATTATACAGTGCTTTTCATACCATTTTACATTAATTTTAGCTTCTTTTGAAAAAATAAGCTACCCACTTCATTAAAGGAGTTCAAATAACTAAATAATGTCAAATGTAAATTCATTCAAGAGAGCTTTAAGTCATGTGTATTCTTTTATACAAGATTTATTTGAGCCCCTTTAGTATGAAATTCTAATGTATTACTAATTTCTATTATTGTGATGTATTTTTCCTATATTCTAGGGAGGATACCTCATATGAGGTTCTCTAAAAATTTATTCCATATCTACTTGCCCTAAATATTTATTATATAACTATTTTCTATTATATTATTTGTAGACTAGAACACTCGATGTTTTCTGCCACTAGTTGCTAGTTATTGATAGTTAAAGGTAAGACTAGTTTCTTCATAAACATTATTTGTGTTGATATGAAAATTAATAATTTTTAGTGTTATTGATGTCAAATTGAGTGTTCAACTTGCAACTAGAATGCAAAATTTTACCTAGAGCTTCCACATAACCACTTTGAGCTCAACATTAAAAATAGTGATAAAATTTGGTGATAACATTAGATAAATGGTAATAAAATTTGGTGAAGCTGCCAAATGCAACCAGATTTTACACTAACATAGATGGATTACCAATTATAATTCATAATTTATATTAAAATTTAATTTCATTAATCTATAACATTTTATTGATCATGAAGTGCTTCATTATATCAACTCTAATCATTTATCCTCTCTCATTGTAAAATTTCTTATGATGAAAGTCTACGGTAGAGTTGATTGGAGATTCTTAATGAAAGTGTTGGCTAAATTCGGCTTCAGTGGTAGATGGTGTAAGTGGATCTTGTCTTGCCTAAGAGGAGCTAAATTTTTAGTGATAATCAATGGCTCACCATCAAGATTTTTAGTGCTTCACAAGGGGTAAGACAAGGAGATACTGCACTCTCTCCTTTTTTGTTCATCATTATAGATGAAGCATTAAGTAGAGAAATAATAGAAAGGAATAACCAGGGTCTTTGGTAGGGTATTTAGTGTTGAGAATTGTGACTCAAATTACTGGCTTGATCAACATCCTAAAGTAGTTTTGTTTTCCTCCTTCATTGGCCTGAGTTAAGTTGTTGGTTTTCAAGTTTATCTAACTAGAGTCACAGGGTTTTGAAGTTTTGTAACCTCCCAACATAGTGAATATGAAGGGAAGGCTACTTCCTTTGTTGTTGGCTCATCGTGGGTTTTGGGAACTTTGTAACCTTTGAAATGAGGTTTGGAAGTTTGGGTTTTGAGTGACAGAGTGATCCCTTTATTGGCGAGTCATGATTTCTAGGAACTTCATAACTTTCGTCAAGAGGTTTTAAAGTTCGATTCTCTAGCAATAGAGTGACTTGGATGTCGATGGGTATGGGGACCACTTGGGACCTGATAAGGTTGGTGGATCATGATGAAGGCCAATAGGTGGCAATGATATGGAGGACAAATGACATGTGGGCCCATGTGCTTGATGGTTGACTCAGTGATTGATGGAGAACCCTAAGTTTGATGGTGGAGATATGTTTGATTCCTTATCTAATGGCTAGGATTGGATCCTGGATGATGGAATGTAGCTCGAGGTGAAACCCTAAGGGGTGCAATAGTTGAAGAATCGAAGTGATAGAGAATGTGACATTCTCTTGTCTCTCTTGAGTCTCTCTGGTATCTCTGGGAGAGTGGTGGTACTTGGACAAGTTGAGCTGCAAGCTGAGAGGCTAGAGGAGGTGAAGGTTGAGGGATGACTCTCTCAGAGCTTGGAGTAGAGAGTCATAGCGAAAATGAGTGGTAGTAACCAAAAGGCGCAAAGGCTAGATGCGGGCTGAGAAGTTGAGCTGCAAGACATGAGGCTAGATGCAGCGAATGCCAAGCGGCAGGCTAAAAGGCTGGGTGCTGGCCAAGGTTACCAGGAAGAGGTCAAGAGGATGTGTGGAGGCCAAGAGGCTATGTGGAGGTCGAGATGCTAGGTGTTGAACGAACCTAGAGGCCGAGGTGCTGGATGCAGGATGAGAAGCTAGATGCAGATAGAGAGGTTGAGAGGTTGGGCGTAGATAGACCATGGCTACTAGGTGGTCAGGTCTAGAGAGGCTGAGGTGTTGGATGCAGGCAGAGAGGCTGGATGCAAGCAGAGAGGCTAAGATGCTGGGCACGAACTGGCTGAGAACCTGGGTGCATGTCATGAGGCTAAGTGCAGGTAGGGTGTTGTTGAACTGGCCACGAGGATGAGAAGTCCAGAGAGAGATGGATCTTGTAGAAGGTGAAGGTCGAACGACTATGCAACAAAGATGTTGGGAGGCCAATGGATGAGTCGTTTGGCTTGTGTATCCGTGAAATGTCTCCCGCTGAGAGAGGTGGTTATGAGGGGTTATGCTATTGAATATTCTCCAGAATAGAACAAGATGTAAACTTTGTAAAGGCCATGAGCCTAATATTTTATTGTAACTATTTTTGTTTCTGAATAATACAATGATGATCTGGGCTTTTGGAGTGTGGGTTTGTTTACCTGAAAGGATTTTCCCCACATATATTTGTGTGTTCATGTCTTCTATTTCATCTTTCATGGTTAAATTTTGTTTCCTGAATCTGTTAAATGGTGTTGTTGAAACTGAGTTGCATGAGTTTCTCTCTAAGGGTCAATTTGGGGAATGAACTATGCCTATTTCTTCTTTATGAAATAGTTGATGCATCTGTCTCTTTTTCCCAACAATTGGTATCAGAGTTGTGGGACAGCAGGAAGAGTGGAGTCTAAGACTCCCTGATACCAACAAGTGGTATAAGAGCCTTCTACTTTGATGTGTTTTCTTCCTAGTGTTTTGTTGGTTCTGGGTATTCCTTCTGTGAAGATTTCTTAGTCTTCCAGGCTTGAGGAAATCTGGTGGAATCAACTAATGTTTTGATCCTTTGATGAGTGGAAATTCTTGCTCTTTTATTAAATTTTCTAAGACAACACACAACATGGAAGATGGTGAAGATGGAGAAACTTGAGTTGGTCATATTGAAAGGATGTGAATTGAAGCTCATGAGTTGGAAATGGTATAATCCTAATGTAAGGGGTGTGATTTTATGCTTATGACCATGTTGCAGCAAAAGCTATCATATTTGGTGTCTATGTGAGAGGCTCCCTGATGGTATAAAGTGCTTGGGTTGTTGTTTAGTTATGAAGTAATGTGCTTATGCTAGGTGTTTTTCTTCGTATTGGAAGTCACAATTTTTTGGGTACCCCAATTGCATGAAGGCTATGGAGTTAATCATTGGATGATCTAGAAGCTTATGTAATAGCCTGTCTCTTAAGATGCATGTGCATGTTGGTGGTTTTGGAGTTGGATTGAAATGGTCTTGGAGTTCCCGAACTGCTATTTGTACTTGCATGGATTTGTAGGTTTTACATGGTCAAGAAAAAATTTGTGGTTATGTGGAGGTGTTGTTAAGCTATTTTCTACACCCTAGCTTTTGGGTGTGACTAAATGATATAGTTTTAGTTCGACATGGTTTGAGGAGGTGTGATGTATTCTCTACATGGCAGTGTTGGTATGTGACTTGTCACTCAACATTCTTGTGGTGGTGCTTATGGGTTCTTTGACTATGGTGCTCATTGTGGACGTGATTGGAAAATCAGATATGTGATTGATTTGGTGTTTGAATCATGTTGTCTACATTGTTGTTCTCTTTGAGATCTTAGTTTTTGCTATTTCCAATGTGATGATGGGTTTGCATGTTTCTATTGAATGGATCTATGGGTTATGCAATGTTGTGGGTTGTCTTTACCTACATGTTTGCTATGAGACAACTCAAAAGTGGACTATCTATATCCACGAGGTTGATTCATTGTTGGTGTAGACTTGTTAGTTGGCCTTGTCTGTGGTCACTTGTGCATTGGTGAGGTTGTTTTTAGATGAGAAGATGGATGGTGTTGAGTACCTGAATAGTTGGCTATGGGGACCTATAGCACGTGTATCATGATGTCATGGATATCTTGGATACACTGCCTTGCATAAGATTTTGACAGTGATGGTTTTTTCTGCTTGGTTTTGGAGATCTTGGTGCTACTTAGCATTGTTGTTGGATGGACATGTTGCTGGTGTGGACCTAGAGGATCTTTAGTTTAGCAGATGTTTGGTCATGATGCTTGGAGAGCTTGGTGTCACAGTTCAATGGGAGCTTTAGCAATGACTGTGGATTCATCACTTGGTGGTGAATGGTCTTCTTTAGTGTTGCAGATGTTACTAGGAGGGACTCTTAGATCCTGTTGCTACAAAAGGGTTCTTTCGCATTTGCATGGACACTATTTGAGGATGAGTAACATCTTGGAGCCATGGAGGACTCTTGTGAGTCTTTTCTTGAGATGTTGGTGGTGCTTGATAGGTGATGTTGGTTTAAAGTTTGTTTTGTTTCATGTCATGATAGACTCTTGTTTGCGCATTAGAGTTTTGGCATGATGCATTGCTCTTGAGACCATGTTATGTTCACCTGAAGTATGGGATCTCCTAAGGGGGATGTGTAGATCATGATGTCATTATAAGTTCCTATTTTAGATGATTGGAGCTTTGAAAATGGCCTAGTGATTCTTGTTTTTTGGAGGATGGCTTCATGGTTGTGTTCATGTTGAGGGATTTGAAGTTGATCTTGTCTTGCTTCTATATAGCTCGTGAGCATAGTGGACTGGTGGTAGTGTTGGTGCCATTCACCATCTGTAAGATCTAATGCTTGTGTTCTTGAGACTAGTGCATATACGCCTTGGCTTGTTCCTTTTCCTATGGTGGATGGCTAGAACTGTTGCCTAAGTTGGTGGACATCTTGGATGTCATTGCAGGTGTCTTGGTTGGAGTATAGAAGCATTGTTTAAGATTCTTATGTTTTCTTTGGAAGAAGCCAATAAATTCTTCATCAAGTGGGAGAATTTTGAGAATTGTGATTCAAATTATTGGCTTGATCAACTTCCTAGAGCAGTTTTGTTTTCCCCCTTCATCAGCTTGAGTTAAGTAGCTAGTTTTCAAGTTTATCTAACTAAAGTCATGGGGTTCTGAAGTTTTGTAACCTCCTAACTTAGCGATTGTGAAGGGAAGGCTACTTCCTTTTTTGTCAGCTCGTTGTAGTTTTCAGGAACTTTGTAACCTCTGACATGAGGTTTGGAAGTTCGAGTTTTGAGCAATGGAGCGATCCATTTATTGGCAAGTCACAAGTTCTGAGAAATTTATAACTTTCATCAAGAGGTTTTGAAGTTTAGTTCTCCAGTGATAGAGTGACTTGGATTCCGATGGGTGTGGGGACAACTTGGGACCCGATAAGGTTGGTGGATTGTGACGAAGGCTGACAAGTGGTGATGACATGGAGGATAGATGGTATGTGGGCCCATGTGCTCGATGGTTGACTCAATGACTCATGGAGAACCCTAAGTTCAACGGTGAAGATCTATTCAACTGCTTATCTGATGGCTAGGATTGGATGTTGGATGATGGCATGTGGCTCGAGGTGAAACCCTAAGGGGTCTGGAAGTTGAAGATTCAAAGTGATAGAGAATGTGACATTCTTTAGTCTCTCTTGATTCTCTCTGGTATCTTTAGGAGAGCAGCGGTTACCTAGACAAGTCGAGTTGTAGGCTGAGAGGCTGGAGGCAATGGAGGCTAAGGGATGACTCTCTTAGAGCTCAAAGCTCAGAGTAGAGAGTGGCAGTGATAGTGAGTGATGGTAACCAGAAGGCATAGAGGCTAGATGCATGGCGAGAAGCCAAGCTGTAGGCCGTGAGGCTAGATGCAGCAAACGCTGAGTGGAAAGCCAAAAGGTTGGGTGCTGGCTAAGGTTACTAGGTGAAGGCCGAGAGGCTACATGGAGGCTGAGAAGATGTGTGGAGGATGAGAGGCTGCGTGGAGGTCAAGAGGTTTAGGTGTTGGATGCAGGCTATGAATCTAGATGTAGATAAAGAGGTCAAGAGGCTAGGCATGGATAAACCATGGCTACTAGGTGGTCGAGCGTGGAGAGGCCAAGGTGTTGGATGTAGGTTGAGAGGCCAGATGCAAGTAGAGAGACTGAGATGTTTAGCGTGGACTAGCCGAGAACTTGGGTGAATTTTGTGAGGCTAAGTGCATGTCGGGTGTTGCTGAACTGGCTGCAAGGCTAAGAAGCTGAGAGAGAGATGGATCTCACAAAAGGTGAAGGTTGAGCAGCTGTGTGACAAAGATGCCAAGAGGCCTGTGGTGGAGTCATGTGGCTGTGCAGCTGTGAGATGTCTCCTACTGAGAGAGGTGGTCATGAGGGGTTATGTTGCCGAATATTCTCCAAAATGGAACAAGATGTAAAATTTGTAAAGGCCGTGAGCCTAATATTTTATTGTAGCTATTTTTGTTACTGAATAATACAATGGCGATCTAGGCTTTTGGAGTGTGGATTTTTTTACTTGAAAGGGTTTTTCGCACGTATATCTGTGTGTTCATGTCTTTTGTTTCATCTTTCATGGTTGTTGATTTTGTTTATTGAATTTATTAAATGGTGTTGTTGAAATTGATTTGCATGAGTTTCTCTCTAAGGGTCAATGTGGGAAATTAACTATTCATGTTTCTGCTTTATGGCATAGTTGACGTGTCCATCTCTTTTTCCCAACATTTAGATTCCACACATAGATTTTTCAGTCACACATTGTCTCTTTGTTGATGATACTCTTTTGTTTGGTAGAGAAACTCTCTCATAAGCTACTCAAATAAAGTCAATCTTAGATAAGTACTCTTTAATCTTAGGACAAATGATAAATTCAAACAATTCAAAGATTTTTTTCTTAATTCAAAGCCAACAATCAAAAGGAAAATTGTTAAAATCTTAGGATTTTAGCTGGTTGAGTTGCCCTGCACTTATTTAGGAATTCCATTTTTTATGGGAGAAAACAAGATCTCTTATTGGGGTCAAACCACAATAGTGGTTTACAAATTTTATGAGGAAGGAAATTTCATTTTTTTTCCTTTCCCCAAACTCAATGGGTTCGATCGAACTCAATGGTTCGACCAAACCACATTATATGTTCAACCGAACCCCCTTAAATAAGACATAAAAAAGAAACATTGTCATTTTCGACTATCATTTTCGCTTTTTACCAGTTGCTTTCCCTGTGCTTGTGCATGCGGCGAACAAAGAACGTGATCTGCAAACGATGAACAAACTCGACTTCATCTCTCCGTCGAACGCAAACTCAACTTCGTCTCTCCAAAGTTCATCAACCCAGCTTGCATATCGAGCACCAGGTTTGTCAAATTCGAATTTCGTAGAGTTCAAAATGCATTTGTTTGTTAAATTTCGAAACCCTAAATGCAAAATTTTTCAAATTTGTTGAATTGAAATTGCATTTGTTTGAAATTTTCTAAAGCCTTTTCAACATACACTATTTCTATGATACATTTCTACTCTGTCAAAAAATTAACATGCCCTGTCTATGCTTCCACATTTTGCATACATTTCTACTAGGGCACCTCCAATTTATTTGAGGCATTATATCAAATAGTTCATGGTAATTTTTGATGGAGTATGATAGAAATAGTGTTTCCATTGTATGCACCCTATATCAAACAATTCATTAACAAATTTATTTGAGGCATCATCAAAACACTATTTCTATCATACTCTGTCAAAAACACTATTGGAAATTTATTTGAGGCATTATATCAAATAGTTCATTAACAAATTTATTTGAGAAATTATATCAAATAGTTCATGATATAAAGTTTAGGGTGCATACAATGTAAACTAGATAAAATTCTTCATATTTTACCTTTGAGTCTTATGACATTACTCCAAAAATGGTTGGTGAACTAAATGTATGAATCGAAGAATAAATTTAGAGGAAAGAAACTAGATTTTTGAATGAAATGTATAATAAAATAGTTCTATTAGGATTAGAAGGAATGAAGGTATTATTAAATTTTCTAGTATTAGGAAAATATAAAAATATGTCCACTTTACTATATATATATATATATTTAAAACTATTCTTCATATATCCATGTTAAAACTATTAAACATTAAATTACATAAATCAATTTTAAATTTGTACAAAGAAATAAATGACTTTGACTAAGAGTGAATATTTAAAATATAGCTATCCTCTTTGCAAAATCCAATTTGATTTGAAATATTTATGGACAAAAAATATGGATGAGCAAGAGGTAAGTAAGAAAGAATAACCTTAATTTATATCTTCCCTCATCAAATAATTTCACGTTTAAAGAGTTTCTTAAGACATATCCAATTATGAAAAACTATTAGATACTTGAACATATAACTATATTAAAGTATATCATGAATAAATTGAAAGGATAAAGAGTAAATCACTAAAAACACATACATAAATCATAGAAGTAAATTGATTAATATAAGGAGATTCAAGTGGTTGGATAATTTTTTCCAAGGAGTGGAAGAGGTTAAGAAGGAACCATCAAATAAATATAATATTTTAAATACTTTAAAAGAAAAATACATTTCTCCCTGCTCTAAATTGAAATGGTATTCCTTCTAAGATGATAATAATTGAAAAAGAAGAAAATAATCATTATGAAGATCAAGTACCATTGATAAGTTTTAAGAGATCAAATAAAATATTCAACAACAAAAGAAAAAAGAGAAAATAGTTAATGCTAAAGAAACAACTACAACCAAGCTACTATGTTATAAATTCTCCTCTTATGTAGTCTTCATTTCCCTATAAATTGTGGCCTCCTTGTACAAATTAGCTATTGATCACCATAGTGAAACAAATTTAACATTTTGAAATGGTTAAACATTATTATTATTTTTATTTGTATAAGTATAATTATTATGGGTTCATTTCTCCTCTCCTACTCTTCCTAATAAGGTTCTATTTTACAAGCCTCATATAAATGTTAGGGTTCTAACTTCTAAAAATTGAATAGTGTCAACTTAATCTCATTAGACAATGCTCCCCTAGTATTAATGGGGCCAACTTTTTATCTATCAAACTCGGCTATGTTTACATTGAATAAGAATTTGATACCTTTATCCTGATACTTGAACTAAGATATCTTGGCTCTAATTTTAGTCATTTTATCTAAAAATTATTGGTGACATATCCATTCGTGTTTAGTTTTAATCATTTATTATTGCAATTAATTATTACAAGGAGATTCTTGAAGCTTGTATTCCATCCCCACCATTTTTATTCTAAATATTTACATTTTCTTTCAACTTAAAGTCTAAATTTTATCTTAATGCTATACATATTTTTCTAGGATAACACATATTCATTATATTTCACTAAATGTGTTCAGGCATAGAAGAAAAACCTTCAATATATCTTTAAGATAACTTTGATACCATCAAGATAATCCCACCTTTCATTGCATTAATATCAAGGTTAACTAACCCTTCCTCTTTACATGCTTTTCAATTAGAGTATCCTCTAGTAAAAATAGAAACATTAATAGTGTGGTTATCAAAGAGTGTCTAGGGATGCACACATCACTATTATTAATAAATTATAAGATTGTAAGAAATGTTTATGGAAGAAATAACTATCTAATAGAGAATATAATGTATTAGTACATATCTAACTATTACATATTTTAAATAAAGCCCCTTTAAAATCTATCTTATTGCCATTTAATGAGTCAACTAGGTTCAAAATTATTTTCATCTTATTCCCCCAAAATTCATCACCTTTACAATAAAACTTGATTTCATCTAATTTATCTTATTTATTCTCAAATCATATTAAAATCACCACCTTAAACTCTAAGAAATATTTGGTAACTTATTTATTTTATCTTCATTTAGAAAGGGGTGTGAAGGGGATTTAGAACCTTTTAAAGTTTCTTTCAAAATAACTAGGAAGATTTTATTCATTGCCTTTCTTGTTGCTTTTAGGATTAGTGTTATGAATTTTGTGCCTTCATTCTTAAAAATTCTTATATCAACTCATTTAGCATTTCCATGATCTTTTATATGGGAAAGGTCAACATACAATGAGGTAGACACTTTCCATTTTTTTAATTCCTTAATTAGTTCTTTCTAGGGAAACTTTTAGTCTTTTTGAACACCTTACAAAAATATGATAAATGTGTGATTATTTTTCTTTCCACTCTATAAATTTTTGATGTGCTTGGATATATAATCGAGATGATTCACTCATAATGTACAATGATAAAAATTTATTATATATGAAAGAAATATTTTCGAGACATCAAACTACCATTCTACATAACTCTCACATGAAAATAAGAATATTATTTTATTTTAACTAAAGAAATTGTGTGTACTGTATCTTGAAAATTACTAATTAATTTTGAATTATATACTTATAATTTAAAATAAGAGCATACTTTGTAACATGGAATAGATAGGTTAATTTTAATGAAATAAAATATGTTTTTATAGTAAGAAAAATTTACAAATAGATGGAACTCATACATTGAGAAATTGACTAAGATGTAACTCTGTATGAGAATTAAGATGCTCAAATAATTTATATACCTTCTTTCAATAATTAACATTAGAAATTAATACTTGGCTCATATTGTATACCCACCTCCCAATGGTCTTGGAATGGATGCATTTAGATGGAGAAGGATTTCAAAAGGCTCATGGTACTTGTGGACCCCTCAAAGGCATGATATATAACACATGAACTTTATTTATGAAATTTGGTATTTTGTTGTTGGCTTCTAGTATGAATGTTATCTATAAGGTGGAATTCTTAGTTGAGACTCTCAATCTTCCATTGTTGGTTTCTAGTGTGATTATACAATATGCTCACCATACTGTATTAATTTCTAATGTTAATTATTCAAAGAAGGTTTTGTTTCATAAGAAGAGACCTATGTTCACATATTCCAAGGCATGTTATTATCCACAATGCATGACACTTCTTCACATCTCTACCAAGTTCATCTTCCATTTCCATGGAGGAGATTGATGATTTAAAAAGAAAATATCAAGCCATTTCTTTCTTGAGAACTCATGTTTGCATTCATGATTTGCAACTTCCATCTTCATCCAAAAAGAAATTTTGTTATCGTTATGTGCCTAATATTAAAAAAATAAAAACCTTCATTTGAGCATGATTGCCAACACAAAGGTAAATGAGTGGAAACAAAAGAAAGCTCGGTTAATGGCTTTTAGCATGTTGGTGGAAAATCTGCATCTTTTTTAAAGTGGCTTCCTAACTTATCAGTCTTATGTTTAGTAAGGTTTTGTAATCTCCATTGTGTTATGTATTTGGGTCATGGGTATATCTAGTATGATGTCTTCTTTTGGGTATTTTGGGTGCATAAGAGAATGTGCATATGTACTGATGTATTCAACCAATGTGCTTTTGTAACATTGTAATCGGACAATTGGTCATTTGTACTAGGACCTCACTGGTCTTTTTGATATTTTTGTAAAATTTGTTACTTGGACTGCAACTAGGGGTTTTCTTGCTAGTTCTTTCCCGCCAATATCTCTGCCTGAACCAGATATATGTAAAATACTATATATAAATAAAATTATAAGTGGTCTCCCACTTTTGCTTAAAAAAAAAGTTCTTGTAAATGTCCACATATTTTTCCTTGACACAGTTGCTATTTCTTAAAACATTTCTTATGATTTGTCATAATGTTGGTCAATACTTTACTGTAAATATTCTATAGTCATGCTCTTAAATGTCATAATAATATGTCATAAGAGGGTTTCATCTTATAAAGCTATAATAATATTATATGCATTTAGAACATCTTAGAAACCTCCCTTGAAGCATTCAACAAATGACAAATAACTACCAACACAAAGTGAGATGCCTCATTTCCTAATATGAGGACAAAATAATAAATCAAAATATTAGGATGCAAGGTTGACCCACCTTTCCCAATACTTGGCTAAATTTATCATCTATTAAGGAGTGGATCCCAACAATAATTGTGCTTAGTGCTTACAGTTACTAATCCAAGGAATACCTATTCATTTTTTCTTTATTGTATGCCTAATGACTCCTCATCTCACGTTAAATTGTGGGAATGGATTTTTATGCCCTCCCTATGATTAAATGGCTACAAGGAGGTGAATATGATATGGTGGAAAAAACTAAGATACAAGTTGGTTTAGTTCTCATAAACTCTTTAAAAAATAATTGAATTCCTACATCCTAACTAGAAATACCATGAGGGGTTTAGATCCCATTTTAGACAAAATATATTCTTATACTGATCACTAGTTCACTTGGACCAACTAAAGAGATGGTGAAGTAAGGGAAACTTAGTTATTTATCTTTCCATTGTCCCCTCTCTACAAAACACCCTTATTTAAGTAGATTCTATTAAACCTATCTCACATATCACCTCCCAATTCCTTAAACTTTTCAAACTTCTTATTCCTCATACCTAATAATCTATCCTTCAAGATCAACACTTCCCACCTCAATCAAATTGATCACCTTGCTTCCCTAATATGCCTTTGGTTGATGTTCCTAGACCTCATCAAAATGGTAAGTGGATACAATTGTGGAATGATGCAATTAAATCTATTGCACTACCTTACTATGATCTTACAATAAGAATATGGCTAGAAAGAGATCTAGAATGGAAAAAAAATATGGATCCAAATAGAAAAAAAAAAACTTGTTTTGGATTTAACACTTACTAATAACTTTTCTACAATGAGTGGTTGCTTCCGTTGAAATAAAAATTATAATATTTGAACTTAATTGTGGTAGAGGATCTCAATTAAGAGATAGGCTACATTGGATGAAAGGATATAAGGGATACAAATTACTTTTTAGTTATCTCGAACATATTTACATTCTCGAGAGTGGATAATATCTATCGTTGATCAAGAGAGGTATTTCCATGACAACTCTAATGATATTAAATCCATTTTCCTCCAACATTACAAATAATTTTTAATTGATCTACTTGAAGGAGATCCACGTCATATATAAAATGTATGGAACTGGATTAGTGAGATATTTATAACAAGTATGCAATATGAAGTCAAACTTTATTAGATTTGATTCTTAATAAATTAGTTTTAATGATTCAATTTATAGCTTTATGCAATCTATAAGTTTAAATAGTTTGATGGTATCTAAACTTTATACATATAAAAATATGATAAATGTCTAATTATTTTGCTTTCCAATCTATAATTTTTTGATGTTCTTGGCTATATAATTGAGATGATTCACTCATATTTTAATGATAAAATTCATCCCTCTTTGTAAAATTCTTATGGAATATTGATATTCTAGTGTGAATTGCTAATTTTGGGCCTTATCTTAACTAGATAGAATTTAGGTTCAATGGAAGTACTTAACTTTTTTCCTTACATGAAGCCTATTTTGGGGATTCATTTATGTTAACAACTATTAGATTAAATATTTTTATCCCCAATTATTTTCAAATAATTTTATACTAATCTTTGTATTCTTATTCTTTTCTGTCATGCGGCTTCATTTAAAATTTGAACCATTTAAAGGATGCTATATTTATAGATTATAGTTATCTTCCAATTATTTTTAAATTGTTAATGGTATGAAGAAGAGAAATATTATTGATGAGTAGATGAATTATTACAACCTATTTTAGATTTATATTCCCTTTATCTAGATATATTATTTACCAAAGTCTCATTTGCTCAAGTGTACTATATATATATATAAATAGCATGGAAATTGCATATCATATTTCCACCTAAGCCCGATTCTTTGTTTGCAAATACTAGTAATAGGATTACAAGGTGAGATTCATTTAGCATGAGGGTGCAAAACCCGAGGGGATATAGAAGTGAACCATGCATGTGTATTATAGTCTAGAAAACTAAGATGAACTTGAGAGGACTAGTGCATATTCCTCAGATAGAGTGACTGCTATTCTTTCTCGCATGCGGGAAGAAGTACATGGTGATGTTCCCCTTAAACAAATATAGGGTAGTGTCACCAAAGAAATGATAAAAGCCACTTGTTTTCCATTTTATCAAAATGTGCGTAAGGTTAGGGGATACCAGGTCACTAGATGTGTCGATCATGCTATGGCCTCATTGATCTACCCATGATTTCTTGCATCACATGGTCTATATCCAAAAAATGACCAGATTCTATTGTATTTTGTTTAGCAGTTGTATGCTGAGGTCCATGTGGGCCTCAAAGTTAACTACTTGGAAATTCCACCATATGTTGGTCAAGGGCATGGCAGGATTGCTGATAGGCCCACCTATCATCGAGCAGATAGACCACCCCCAATTTTTAGGGTATTGGTTGGTGAGAGGTCTCTTTCTCTGAGAGGTCTCTTTCTCTCACCCCAACTCTATAACCCCATATGGTCGGTGTTGATGATTGTGATGAATTATTTGATAGGTGGCAGGCCACACCACTAGGATATTTGATGATCATGTAGGTTAGTATTTGATGTCCAGACATTCCTGATCCATGCCATTTTTAGCACAGTGGACCACCATGGATCCTTTTACAGTGGCCAACATCCCTACTCCACAACTTGATACACTTACAAGAGATATGTCACACATGACTCTGCATTATTTGGCTAAGGATTTGTTGGAGGCATATGCCAACATTGCATCGAACAATGGGATTGGTATAGAGCATGTTAGAGATCGGCTTTAGGATCACGGAGGTTGTTGACTCCAAGATCCCATCACTCTCAGTCAAGCACTAGTGTGCATCAGGATCAACCTACAGTTCATTCAACAGCTGCACGGACTATGTGTTTTACTGATATGTTGATTGGCTTTGGTTCATCATCGCGATGCCATCTCACCTTCATATTCTTCTACATTGTCATTCACGGCATGACGTAGGATAGATCGAGATGGATCTTGAGATGTTACAAACTTGGCCATTTGGTGGATATGGTGGAGGTGACTAGTTTAGAGGACTTAGGTCATCCGATATCAGATGATATTCATGTATGTGTGCATGTGCATGTTTCAATTCTTTGTTCATTATTTTTAATTTTTTTTAAACTAGATATTCATGTAAGTTGATATATATATGTATATATATTGTTATGGTGGACATACCTCATATCACTCCTAGCCTTGGTCCGAGATCATGTGCGATGCGATGTGACTCTGTGGATGAATCTCTGTGCTAGTGGACATTGAGTTTTCATTTTATATAATCACGTGTATATGTACATGCAATATTTATGTATGCATAGATCTAGATTGATATTTAAAAATACAAGTTCATTTAAAAATAACTTTCATAAAATTTATTTAATATAAATTATATGTATTTAACACATCTTGTACACAATTTTATTTGCAGGGCTCAGCACATCCATCAGAGTAGGACCGTTCTCATTTAGATGGCCATTTGACTAGGAGTAGACATTCATATTAGGCCATGCACACTAGATTTTTTATCTTTACCACATGCATTTGCTTATACATGATGATCTTTAGTATTTGAGATTTGATGATCTCTAACTTACATTTGCTTATATGATATACATACATTTGCTTATTTGTTGATCTTTAGTATTCGACATTTGATGATCTTTAATTTACATTTTGCTTATATGATATGTACATATATTTTCTTATATGATATATACATACATTTGTCTCTTTGCTTATAATATGTGTTATGTTTATATGTATTGAATCCCTTTACATGTATGTACATGTGTTTGCTTATGGTTTAAACATGTTTACACATAATATATGTATGCATTTGCTTTAAATATTCAATATACATACATATTTTCTTATTTTATGATCTCTTACAACTTACATTTCCTTATATTCAATATACATTTGATCTCTAGTAGAATTTTAGGAAATCAATGCACTTATAATTAAGTTCATTCATGTTGATCACAATAAATATTTTTTAAAAAATGACTTAAGCAACATGAACCATTGAGTTGAGAACAAGATATAATCTTTTTGAAAAGTAACTTGAAATTCAATTCAAATATAATTAAGAAAATTCAATTCAAATTATATCTCTATTATATGTTTTTGACAAGTAACTTGAAATTCAATTCAAATATAATGAAGAAAATTTAATTCAAATTATACCTCTATTATACATTTTTGATAAGTAACTTGAAATTCAATTCAAATATAATTAAGAAAATTCAATTCAAATTATACCTCTAATAAGCATTTTTGACACTTTAACAAAATTCTAAAATTACTAGATATGTTGTGCATACCTATGAATTAAATAACAACAAACTCCACAATGAAATAACTTGTTTGTTTACTACTTGATTCATTTAAACTAGGATCTAGTTATTCCATGTACAATAGAATAATTTTTTTCCCATCCTAGATATGCATATAAATAGAAGCTTATTTTTCATTATTCTGGATATCAAATTGCAAGATTAATTGTCATTTATATCACTTGGAGTGCAGATTTTGGAGAAGAAGTTTTTGCACATTTATCAAGGAGGCAAATATTAGATCTTGACAACTTTTCATTTTTATCAATCAAGGAAAAAATTGGAGGATAATTTAACTAAGTTGGCAGAGGACTTGTTTTGAGTCATCTTTAAGTTGAAGAAGAAAATGGGACAACAAAGAAAAAGAAAAAATGCGTCTCAACGAAAATTGTCAAAAGAAGAACATAAGAGGCGTGAACAAAACTTGGAAAATTATCATAGAAAGAAACAAGGCACATGCTTGTTTCTTCTCTCTCTCACTCTCAAGTGTGTGTTTAGGAATTTTACTTTGAAAAAACATGAGTATTCATTTGATGGGATGGAATCCATAATTTGTGCATTACTCCACACAATAATTTGGTTAGTACACCTAAACATAAATTTGTATGTGCATACATTTTGCATTAGCTTTCTTATTAAAATTAGAAATGTTTAATGTATGACCATTTTTCAACTTACAATACCCCAACTTAAAATATACTCTTAAACTAAAATATTGTACATTAAATCCTTCCCTACAAACCTTACACTTATGTTTTACCAATACCTTTGTTTAATGTTTTTGTCATCACATTATCATTGTTGAGTATTGCACCTAAACAATTTTCTCTTTACTTTGTTCATGAAGAAAATTATAGTGTACTTCAATACATGCTTAGTTCTCCAATGGAACCTTAAATTTTGTGTCCCTCACTATGCCACTTTGATTTTCATAATTTTTTCAACCACATTAATTATTTTATGGCTTTACAAATTCCTATATATTCTAACTTTGCACTTTGAAAGAAAACATTATTTTTTCTTAATTATTCATGAAACTACACCTTCATGTACAATGAAGTAGCATTCTAATGTTGATATTTGGTGATAAATATCCCCTATCCAATCTACATTGCAACATCTAATTAGCTTAAGATTTTTCTAAACTCCCATTGAATTTAATCTAATGATCAATAGTTCCTTAAAAATATTTTTTAAATATTTTAATAAATGCCCAATTCTAAGCTCTAGAATTATTTGAAAATTAGAACTCAAATTATACTTAAAGCCAATGCAATGTCAGGTTTTCTAGAGACTAACACATGTATACATCAAAGCTCAAGCTATATGGTGCCGAGGAATAATAGTTATATATGATAGATTATTCTTTAAATTTTGTCTTAACACACATTTGTTTTGAAGGTTTCTAACCATGTCATTGCACTTGAATGACTATAAATAATTTTAAATCTCCTCAAGTCATCTTGGTCATGCAAGTTGCAATGTTTATATGATCCTTGACTCCAATTCCTTAAGCCAATTCTTTTTGTTTCAATATTTGTGTTTTGTGTCTTTGGTCTTTTATTTTCATCACTTCAATGTTCTCAAATTATTTTTATGTTTTATGCTCTAGGGATTCCTCAAGCTGGAGTCGAGCCAAATCTAGATATTGGATCAAACGAATATGTTGAAGAACACATGGACCTTGTGAAGGAGCTTAGTGATCTCTGCAAGGAAAAAATACCTGTTACAGGGAGAAGCAAAGAGAAGCAACACAGAAAAAATGCTCAAAGATGTGGAGCTCTATATTTCCAATGTGTAAAAGAAGTTAATTTACAAAAGAAAAGTATATAACCATATATAGGTAAAAAAAACCTAAAAAGGGAAAACCCTAGGCTTGCACATTAATAATTAATAAAATAATTAATTATTATGCACCTAAAGTTAGCTTAAATGTAAAAGAGATAGAAGGGAACATTAATTAATTAAACAAATATTGTTTAATTAATCAAGTAAATAACCAATTACTCTAACACCCCCCCTTAATCTAGACTTAGGGAGAAGCTAAAACCTAGAAGAAGCTACTGAAAGCAAAAAACAATGGGTCCCAACAACAAGGCCATATCAGGTACCCAAGTACAAGGAAATCTCTATGAAACAGAGAAAAAAAAGGAGAAAACCCAGAGGGAGAAAACTCCTCTCCAAAAAGAGATAGAAGAACATGCTGAAAGAAACATGAAGGAAGGAAGGCCTCATAAAGACCCCCAAGGACAACTTCCTTCACCCCAAGCATAGAGCACAACTGAAGATATCGCGTCGATGCAAAAGGATTCGTGAAGATGTCTGCAACCTGCTTGGTAGTGGGAAGATACTCCAAGATGAGAGAACCATCCTGAATCAACTGTCGGATGAAATGCATATGAAGCTCAATGTGCTCCATTCACTGATGCTCCACTGGGTTGTGAGAAATGTGTATAGCACTCTAATTGTCACACCAAAGAATAGTGGGACTGTTAGGAGAAAAACCAAACTCAGTCATCAATTGTCGAATCCATAAAATTTCCTGACTAGCGAACACAACAATGCGATACTCATCCTCTAAAGATGATAATGGATGAGCAGTCTGCGTCTTGCAAGACCATGTCATAGGACCAGAGCCAAGACAGAAAACAAAGCCAAAAGTAGACTTTCGATCATTGACATCATCAGCCCAATCTGAGTCAGTGTAGCCAACAATGTGAGGATCCCATGATGTGTAGTGAATGCCATAAGAAATGGTGCCCTAAATGTACCTCAAAATACATTTGGAAGCTTGCCAATGACTCTCATGAGGATCATGGGAGAATCGAGAGACAAGGCCAACCACAAAGGAAAGATTAGGACGAGTGTGTGTCAGGTACAAAAAACTGCCAACCAACTGCCTGTAAAGTGTAGAATCTACTGAAGGTGTGGGCCAAGTAGTAGTCAAAACAACCCCTGACTGAAAAGGTGTGGGGGAAGGCTTGCAATCAAGCATGCCAAAGCGCTGAAGCATATCAAGAGCATACTTCTGCTGGTGAATGGATATCCCATCAGAAGACTAAATCACCTAAAGACCAAGAAAATAGTGCAGAAGACCGAGATCTGTCATCTCAAACTGCTCCATCAAAGCTCGTTGAGCATGCTGAATCATAGAGGATGAGCTACTTGTGATGAGGAGATCATCAACATATAGCACAAGAATCAGGATCTCACCCTCAAGATTCTGAATATAGACGGTGGGATCAGAATGATAGCATGTGAAACCAGTGGAGAGCAAAAAAGAGTCCATCTTCTCATACCAAGCTCGAGGGGCCTGTTTGAGACCATATAATGAATGCCGAAGTCTGCAAACCAAAGAAGCATCCTGCACAAATCCCTGAGGCTGCTCCATATAGATCTCCTCTTGTAGGTCACCATGCCAGAATGCACTCTTCACATCCATCTAAAAAATGGGCCATCCCCTAGAAGCTGCAAGTGATAGTACAAAGCGAATAGAATTCATCTTCACGACAAGGGAAAATGTCTCAGAGTAATCAATACCCTCAACCTACGAGAAACCCTTCACAACAAGACGTGCTTTGTACTTATCAATATAACCATCAGCAACATACTTGGTGTGATACAACCATCTACACTGAACCATCTTTCTGCCCTTAGGAAGAGGACATAGATCCCAAGTACTATTCCTCATCAAAGAAGAATACTCCTCCATAGAACTATCCCACTCAGGGTGACCTGTTGCCTCTAAAAACTTCTGAGGATCCTTTGAAAGAGCATGACTCAAAAGACTATAACCCGCAGTATGAGAACAGGTGCGACGAGTGTCTGAAGGATCACCTGCCATAGATCTTGCTGCCTTAATAGTAAAGGGAGCCCATTTGGGTAGCTAAGGTGGAGCAAGTGGAGGTGGAGATTGGGGATCATCATCATCAGAACCAGAATCATCCTCAACATAATCTTGAAGAGCTAAAGTGTGAGGAGTAGGTAGTGAGGTAGAAACTGGAGATAGGATATCCACTGTGGGAAGGTGCTCATCAAACTGGACATCCCATCAAAACAGGACCTATTTGGAATTAGGATCAAACAACCTGTACGCATTAACATCCTCATAGTAGCTGACACAAATGAGGGGTTGACTCTTCCGCTCCATGGCTTTCCTCTGAGCATCAGGAATAAATGCCCATGCTTCACTACCAAATACTCGAAATGATGAAACATCAGGCTTGTTATGAGACCAAGCCTCCTCAGGGGTCATATGTCGAATCGCCTTGTGAGGCATATGATTCTAAATATAGTTGGCACAATTAACGACCTCAGCCCAAAAGGATAGATCCATGGACCTGGACTGAATCAGACAATTTTCCATCTCTCGTAAAGTCATGTTCTTTCTCTCAGCGACACCATTTTGCTAAGGGGTGTAGGGAATAGTAAACAGATGCTGCAAACCATGCTCAGTGCAAAAATCTCTGAAAGCCTGATTGACATACTCCCCCCATTATCTGTACGTATCCGCCGAATAGAAAGGCCAGACCGCTTCTCTACAAATGTCTTGAAGATTCGAAAGGAATCAAAGACATCAGACTTGTACTTAAGAAAGTACACCCATGTGCGTTTGGAGAAGTCATCAATGAATGTGAGTACATACTTGGCCCCAGAAAAAGGAGTGGGAAATGACATGAGGTCACTATGAATCAACTCCAAGGGTGCCAAAGCACGAGTGGCTCTTCCCTTCGGAAAGGGATCCCTGTGATGCTTGCCAAGCACACACTCATGACAAACACCATTTGTGCAAGAAATTTGTGGAAGACCAAGAACAAGTGCCTATGTACTCATCTGCTAAAGATATATGTAATTGACATGGCCCAAACGCTCATTCCAAAGCTTACTCACTGAATCTTCATGTGCTATAAGAGATGAACCTGTACCCTCAGAAGGCTCAAATCAATCAAATCTATAAAGATGAGATGCAGTATCAACACTCCTAGTAGCCACAACCAAATTAGAGTCATGGAGGTCCTGAATAACCACATCATGTGGTGAGAACTCAACTGTCTTACTAGAGCCAGAATGGCACATCTAATAAATGGACAGGAGGTTCGTCGAGATGTCAGGAACAACCAGAACATCCTGTAGAGTACCCCCATCCAAAGAGACAGAACCTTAACCCAAGACTGAAAGCTATGTAGAGTCACCCACTACAATATGTGAAGTATCACAAGAGGCAAGAGAAGTGACCAACTGCTGAGTGTAAGTCATATGGTGAGAAGCACCAGAATCTAAAATCCAAGTGGACCCATAGGTCGATGCTCGAGCAGTGAGAGCATGGCCTTTCCCTATGGAAGGAGAAGACGACTGAGGTGAGGAGATATGTTGCTATTGCATGGCTTCCTCTAAAGACTCTAATCATTTCCAACACCTGGAAACTAGATGTCCTTCCTTGCCACAGAAGCTGCAAATGTCTCCTGATTTCTTCTTAGTCTTGGAGGAAGACTCACTAGACTTTGAAGATTTCCCCTGTTTCGGATTAAGTGGTTTGGAATCAGACTTAGGAGGTGGTTTGGAGGAATGCTCACTGCCTATAGAATCTTTCTTGGGCTTTAGTTTCTACTTCTGTTTCTCCTTAGATGATTGAGCAACCAATGCTTTGTTCTTTGATCCTGAGAGCATATCTATCTGAGAAAGGTGTGACTCCTCATGATACAAACGCTCACAAAACACATCAAAGGTAGGCATGGTAAAACGAGCACCCAGGCCATCCATGGTGGAATAGAATGAAGAAGAAAATATCCAAAATGGACCATGAAGCGTCAAAAGGATTAAGTAAATGCACTATGTGTCTGACTTATTCTTGCCACAACCCTGTAAAATAGTGCAGATAGTTTTGAACTTGTTCAAAAAGTCCTCAATAGTGGGAAATGATTCAGGTAACATGAAATTAGCTCTGCCTCAATCTGTAATGCTCAGAACTCATTAATGGTCCCAAAAAGTGTCTCAAACTTCAACCACATGGCTCGAGGAGTGAGCAAAGCATCAAGGTGAAATAGAAGACTGTCTGAAACATGTAGGGATAGAAAACCCATAGCTTCATCCATCTTGTTCCTGTGCTGAAGAATCTCAAAAGGACACTGCAATTGAGGTTGAACCTCATCTAGATGAGACCACAACCCTCATGACCTAAGAAGCCTCATCATGTGAGACTTCCAGGTGTGATAGTTGTGTGATGTGAGTAACTCAACTGAGGAGTCTGCCATGAAACCCTGCACCTATACCTGCTTGTGTTTTTTATTATTATGTGATCTTTTAGAATAAACAAAAGTTGCAGAAGGGTTTGATTATTTTGGGAGTTTTGGTGTTCTGGTTTTCTGATATAAATGACAGAAAGTGAGAAAAAAAACCCCCCACAAGAGATAAACTGAAACCCTAGTACAAACTAAGAAAGAGGAAGCAATGCATAAGCAAAAAATCTTCAAAACAAATTCTCGTGTACTTGAAGAAAATTATGAAAAAAAAGATCACATATTTGAATAGAGCATGCTGAGAGCTTTCCAATGCCTATTCATTTTTGAAAAATGGAGTCCGTTTGCACCTTCTATGGCCCCGAAAGTGCAAAAAAAAGACCCCACTTTGACTGGAAAAAAATATAGTCAAACAAAAAATATGGAAACAATTACTAGTACCATGTTTTCTGGCATGAAATTAGCTTTCCAACAATATCTTGTTTGAAAAAAATGGGGACCGTATGCCGATTTTAGACCCGATTTCGTGAACTCTCCTGAAAAAAGCACAATTCTGCCTCCTTTAAGCATTGGGGGCTAAAAAAAATAAGCCCCTAGTCTACTAAGCGACCAGGGGGCTGGCGGCAGGTGGAGGGCCGAAGCCCGTGGTCACCAATGTGATCAGCGCATTAGGAGTGCGGGCTAGCTGGGAGCTCGGCAGGCTGGGAGCAGTGGCGGCAGCGGCGGGTTGAGATCAGCGGTGATGGTGGTGACTGGAGCAACCCAGTGGCGGGCGGTGGAAGCCAGATTGGTGGCAGAGGGTGGTGTCAGAGTTGGAGTGCCGGTAGGCGGTGGAAGCCAGACCAGTGGTGAAGGGCGGCGCCGGAGTTGGAGGGAGCGCCGGTGGTCGGATCCCAGTGGGGGCCGTGGACGACATCGATGGTTGGCGGAGGCCGGAAGTGTATTGCTACCTGTAGTACCTGCAGGGCATGCGGTACCCTACGTACCACAGGTGCAAAATAATAAAAAAAATTCCTACAGTACCTTGGGTGCAAAAATTTTTTTTTTAAGAAAACTTTTCAAGAATCCCTTTTTTTTTTTTTCGCCTAGTTTTTTTTTAAGAACCCCAGATCTGCTTCCAATGCAAAATTCTCAAAACAAGAACAGGGAGCTGCAAACCTCTTGCTCTGATACCATGAAGGAGCTTAGTGATCTCTTCAAGGTAAAAATACTTGTTACAGGGAGAAGCAAAGAGAAGCAACACAGAAAAAATGCACAAAGATGTGGAGCTCTATATTTCCAATGTGTAAAAGAAGTTAATTTACAAAAGAAAAGTATATAACCATATATAGGTCAAAAAAACCTAAAAAAAGAAAACCCTAGGCTTGCACATTAATAATTAATAAAATAATTAATTATTATGCACCTAAAGTTAGCTTAAGTGTAAAAGAGATAAAAGGGAACATTAATTAATTAAACAAATATTGTTTAATTAATCAAGTAAATAACCAATTACTCTAACACCTTTAAGTTAGGGAGGAGACCCAAGTTCAAACAATGCTTGTTGGAGAGGGGTCAAGATCACTTCCTTCTATTGGTATGGATGAGCATATAAAACTAGCACAAACTTCTCTCACTTATAGAATCATGTTTTATCAGTTTGTTTGCTTACATACACAAACTTCACTTATATAACATCATCTCTCACTTTTGTTTGCAAAATATTTTGTGACATGTAGGAAGGGCTCAACAAGAAGGAAATTTTCATGCTCAAGTCGAGCCAAATCTAGACATTGGATCAAATGAATCCGCTCAAGAATGCATGGTCCTTGAAGATAGGGAGGAGGCACAAGTTCAAACAATGCATGTTGGAGAGGGGTCGGGATCACTTCCTCCTACTGGTATGGATGAGCATATAAAACTAGCTGAGAAGGTGAGGAAACAAATTTCTCATAGAAATTTAGATCATTTACTTGAAATGGATATGGAGAAACTGAAATATTATGCCAACCAACCTTATAATAAAATAAAGAGGTCAATGACTAAATCTATAAATGGAATGATCAATCATCATTTCAATCATCTTGATACACTTGAAAAAACCCAATTGTTATCATGTTTACTTAAGAATGATGAGCTCAAAGAGTCATTACAGTTGTTGGGTGTACCTTCGGCATCAAATAAGAAGAAATACATGGGACTACAAAAGGATATTGTTCAAAATGTTAAAAAGGGTTTAGATTCCATTGGGAAAGGATCTCGGTTAGTGGATAAGGCCACTACAAGAAGGGTGATGTTGACATCTATTGTACATCAAGATATAGCAAGAAAAAGAAAAATTTCTGCACTTTCAACTGAAATTGGTTATAGTAGAACCACATTGATAAAATATGAGAAAAAGAGAAAGTCTTTGGATGAGAGTTTAGAAGGAAATTGGGCAATTATGTGTAGAGCTCCCCATTCTGACAGGATTGAAGATGTTGTTAGGAACTTGGTCTCAGGTTTTTGGCATGATCAAACTCATCCATCATCAAATACTAGAGATGTTATGAGACATAGGATTGGACCTAGTATTTATGAAAATCATATCAAACATTGGCTAGAAATAACACAATTTGAGATGTATATGAACTTTTGTAATGCATATCCTCATATAAAGATTGGGAAAACAATGTTTCAAAGGTTAAAGCCATATTATGTGAAGATAAACAAGTTTTTTGAAACTTGTTGTTGTCGTTATCATATTGAATTTGATCTCTACTATTAGGTGTTTCGAAAGATGAGAGAAGAAAGATGTGGGTTTCAAAATGCACCTCCTAAACAGGAAAGTTTGTTCATAAAGTCTATATTATGTGATCATGAAAATGGACCTCAAATAAACTGCATAAAAGGAATTTGTGAGACATGTGGAAAATTGGATAAATTTCCATCAAGAATTGAGGATACTAACCTAACAAAGATAGTAAATTGCAAGAGGTAAGTATTATTTTTAGAGAGTGTATTTGTTTCAATTTCTCATAGATTGTTATTTGGATTCTCTTTGATGTAATGTTTCATTGATCAAGTGCTGTTTATTAGTTATTCACATTTTACTGACACAGGTACAAGTATGTAAAGTTGCAAACAAATTTTGGGAAAGAATCCAAAAGGTTGAACTATGTAGAAGTGGAGATTCCCATTGGAAAATTTATGGAAGATTTTCAAAAATTGATATGACCATACATACATCATTCCTTTTTTGCTAAGTGGCAAGCACAACAATTCCAAACATTGAGAGATACTTTCCCACATGGAACAGTTCTATCAGTAGTTGACTTTGCAGAAAATTACTCCTTTGTACATCAAAAGGAGATTCAATCAGAGTATTACTTTTCAAAGCTGATCACTATTATGGTTCATGTGTGTTATCGACATGCACAATCAGAATTGGATGGTGTTGAGAGTATAGATGAAGAATGAGCCATTAAGAAAGAATATCACTTTTATATTAGTGATGATAAAGAGCATGACACACTTTTTGTCCAACATTGCTTTATTTTTTTGAGAATTTGAGAAGCAGGGGTGTAAAATTTGAAAATCATTTTGTATGGTCAGATGGATGTGCGGCACAATTCAAATCTTCACACCATCTCTATGCACTTTGTAGATATCATAAAATATACAAAATACCACATGTTTGGAGCGCCTTTTGAGAGTGATGGAGCAGGAGCTTGCATCAAACGAGCTTTAAGAAAGCATCAAATGAGTTATCCAGAAGATCGTCTCGACAATGCACATGATGTTGTTGAATGGTGCGAGAAACACTTTGCATCAAATGTGGTCGGCACATCTTCAAGAACAAACTGACACATTCCACATAGAGTGTTTTGGGAGATATCACGTATGTATAAATTACATTAAATCAAAAATTTGAATTTATTTAAACTTAATATATATATATATATATATATATATATATATATATATATATATATATATATATATATATATATATATATATATATATATATATATATATATATATACATATTTGTTCACATAAGTTTTTTATTGTACATATGTATCTAGGTGTGGATAGAAGATCGATGCATGGATGCAAGAGGGTAGAAAAAATAAGATCTTTGCATTGTTTTAGGAGTTCAGATAGTCGCCATGGATGGATATTAGACACAAGGGATTACTCTTGTTTTTGCACTGAGTGCATTGAGGGAAACTCTGATTATGCATGCAACAATCAAGAACTTGGATATGTTGGTAAATGGGATATGGTGCCACTAGTTGTTTTAGAAACATATGATTAAAATGAGGAAGAAATATTTGAAGACATTCCTTTGATTTCAATTGATTATGACCATATTTTAGGATTGGTTAGAAAAGGTACACATGTGTAAGTTTTCAATAATTTAAATATTATATATATTTAGTTAGTGATCTTTAGAGACATTTCTAATTTTTTTTGTGTAAATTTGGTGTACAGGAGATGTTTTTGTAGTCATAGCAGAGCCTGGAAACATCGAAGGTGTTAGCTATTATTTATTGTGTTGCAAAGAAGAGAGGAATAAGCTAATAGAACTTGAAACAAGTGATGGAATGTCATTTCCAACATGTGAGTTTGAATTTAAAATTTTATATACATTGTATTCACATGTGCACATTACATTATAAACATTAAAGATATATTGTACAAACCTTGAGCATGAAAATATTGCACACATTCATATGTCTTACCTTAGGTTCATGTTTACCATGCAGGTTCTGTTGTAGTGCAAGGGACATATCTAAAACAAGTCAAAGTTGTTCAGCATGGGATTCATTTTGTTGACTATCAACCTGATAACAAAGTATATCA